>JABSTQ010011485.1:0-494070 GCA_013358835.2 Ixodes persulcatus | reverse complement strand
CTTGAGCCCATAACTAAAAAAGAAACACCTAATTTGGGGATTTCGGACATGCCAAATTTGGCTTTTCTCTGGTCTGCCACAGGAGTGCCGAAGGGGTGCCATACTTGAGCCATAACTGCCAGAGCAACGCCTAATTTGGTTATTTTGGACATGCCAAAGTTTGGGTTTTTTTTGGTTCACCACAAAAGTGCCGAAGTAAGCGCCATACTAGAGCCATAACTGCCAAAGCAAAGCCTAATTTGGGTATTTAGGAAACGCCAAAGTTTGGCATTTCTCTGGTCGCCATAAGAGTCCCAAAGTAAGTGTCATACTGAAGCCATAACTGCCAAAGAAACGCCAAATTGGGGTATTTCGAATAAGCCAAACTTTGGCTTTTCTTTGTTCCGCCACAATAGTGCCAAAGTAAGTGCCAGACTGGAGCCATAACTGCCAAAGTAAATTCTTATTTAGGAATTCGGAGCCTGCCGAAGTTTGGCACTTCTCTGTCCAGCCACTGGAGTGCGAAAGAAGTTTCAAATGTGCCAAAGAAAGCCGAGAGGCCTACCGAACTTTGGCATTTCTCCGGTGCGCCACAGAAGGGCTCTTTCACGCGCTCCAGAATAAAATTTAAATGAAATAAACGTTTGAAATACGATGGTCAGATCTCACCATCTACGTACCCAAGCGGCACGGCGATACTTGGCAGTGTAGTGCCAGTAACGGCTGAAAGTCGGTTTCAATATCGCTCAAATATCTAGTTTTGCACCACCGTTCGATATCCGGCAGGTATTGCCGTAGAGTCGTTTTGCCCCGTTCTAGTGTTCGCGCAGTAACGTGCGAATACTCTACGATGCGTCGGCTCCGTATTGGCCGGACATCGTACAAGTCTGTGCTGTATAGGACGTTGCATATCATTTGTCGCATATCAATGACATACACGGACGAACGATTTTTTTTCGAACGCTGCCAGACGTTTAATAAATCACTATCTTTACACACAGCTTATTCTCGACATATTTACGAAGGGCATACTTCTCTGTAAAAAGAAAAGCAAATTATAAAATATAATTACCTCTGATATCATCCCAAGCAAAACTCATAAATTAAAACACAAAAAACCGCGAAGATTGAGAGGAAAGCAGAACTACACTCTAAAAAAGGCCCGTGTGTCTACTTTCCTCCACAACACTCGGAAAGCCAGTCACCGCAACTTACGGAGCATATGTTTAGACCAGAAACCGTAGTACGAGTTGTGACATTAAGCAATGCAAAACGTCTCGTTTGCATTGCTAAACGTCACAACTCAGACTGCGTTGTTTGGTCTAAACATATGTTTCTGCATCGTCATTCACTGAGCTGCCTCCGTAAGTTGCGGTGATCGGCTCTCCGAGTGTTTTGCGGGAAAGTAGACGTGCGGGCTTTTCTTAGAGTGTGCTATCAGAAGCATGCTTGCACTGTACTTACTAATAAAATCGACATCATATAATCCTTGATAAATGCATAATCCGACTCGGGCAGCCCAAAAACACAGTCGAGAAAGACGGTTGCGCACATTCAACTGACGTCTTGTCGTTGGCGAGGAGCAGTTGTTTTCGAAGAGCGTCCAACAAACACAGCACAATAATCCCACGGACTCCGGCGAAAAAATGGCCATTACGGAAATATTTGGGTGGACGTATTCCGGCCGTTCACAAGCAAAGAGCACGGCCGCGTCTGCAGCGCAGGAAAGCAACACAACACTGAAGAGCGCATTTCGGAAACCGGACCTAGGGGGCCCGCCTATTTCTATAACTTTGCAAATGGCGCAAACAACCCCCCCAAGAGATCCCATCAGCGCGACAAACAGAGTCACGTGACAAATTTCCGTCCAAGCGTTTTTGTACTACGCGTCCTACGGAGTGAGTTCACGCGTTTCGCTCCACCCTTTTGATGTGCTTAATGCGGCCTTCGCGCTCTCTGACAGCCACACGAAGAAACAAAAGCAGGTGGGGAGGCTTAGCAAAAAACGAGGTCAAAGAACCACGAACAATGAAGCAAAGTTTGCCTCTGCATTTTTGACTGAAAGTGAAGACATTCAATGCGTCATACACGAGGCTTGGAATTTAACTAGAGCATGTTGACTTTTAAATAAAATGGCTTTGTTTTTTTGCGAATTTAACTTAAGGTGATTATCTTTTGTTCATTTTTCAACATGACCAAAAATACTATTACATTTAGTTATTAAAGTACGGATATCTTTATCCAAAAAGAAGATGCTAGTGTCATCAGCATATACAATAAACTCAACTTTTAGATCACGATTTACATTTACAATATCGTTAATACAAAGAATAAAAAGTAAGGGGCCTAAAAAACTGCCTTGCGGCACACCCTTTAATATTTTTGAAATATCTGACTTAAAGTTTTATATAGACACAAACTGAGTTCGATTCTGTAAGTAAGAGTTTAACAAACTTCATGTTTTCCCACGAATGACGTAGTATTCTTATTTTTCTATCAAGATATCGTGATTTATTGTGTCAAAGTTAGAGAAATCTAAAAATATACCGATTGTTAATAAGTGATTATCTAGGCTCTTAGTATTATTTCTTTTCTTTTTTTAATAATGCTAACTCACTGGAATAACGTTTACGGAAACCAAAGTGAGAATTTCTAATTAAAGGGTTTTTCTCAAGATGAGAGAAAACTCTATTTGAAACTAGTTTTTCGAGTGGCTTAGAAAATACTGCAAGTATAGAAATTGGCCTAAAATCTTTAATATTATTAAAATCACCACCTTTATGCAACACACTAACTTTCGCAATCTGCATTTTGATAGGAAATTCATCGGACTCAAGTATAAGATTGAATATAAAAGTTAGGTATGGGTCTAAGATATCTAGAACATACTTTGCAGGTTTTATCTGCATATTGTATGCAGATAAATATGCTATAGACTTCGGATACATCAGTAGAAAAAAGACGTGTAGAATTAGGCAAGGGTGAGGGCATGCACTGAAATGCATTATTTACAGTAGTATTAGAAAGAGGAGATGTCGTATGATTCACAAAATAGCTCTTAAAAGCATTCACCATATCCGTCCCCGACCTTATACAACCGTTTATGTTAACTTCAACAGGGGTAAATACCTGTGGCTTTAGTTAAACAATGTTTAAGTCTTTGCCACATCACGTCACGTTGACCTATATCATGAATATTAAGCATTTTAATGTATTATTGTTTCTCGCTTGTCGCAGCACGCTTGCTAGTTTGTTTTATATTGCTTAAAAATTTCAAGCTTCACATTTTAATAGATTTCAAAAACTGACCACATAATTTTGTTTGTGTGAATTAGAGTGAGACGTTTTGAGGTAACCCAAAGTTTTCGAGAGTTTTTGGAGGGTTTTACGGTTTCAAAACGGAAAATACTTGCCATACATTTGAATATACAGGGTGTTTCACGAAAAGCGGACGAATTTGATATTGCTAAAACTACGCGTTGCATCAACAAAAGGAGTGTGTTGTTTTGGTACGGGGCCAGGGGCCTATATAGTAAAATTATTAAAGTCCGGGGTACTTAGATAGCTAATTATTTTAGCGTAATTAAATTTTTTAATATTGTGTTTAAGGGCATAGTTTCAATTAGAAAATTGCTCAGCATCATCGAAAAACACTAAATCAACAAATTGCAGGAGGATGGAAGGCACGCGCTGCATTTTACGGCTTTCTGAAAAACCGTAGAAATTCGACGGGTTTTTAAGTTGTGGTTTGCAATCGGAGCACATCTCGGCCCCGACAGCACCGCGCCCTGTGAAGAAATAGTGCAATCAACCACTGATGCGCTGTCCTCGCGCAACAGAGCAGAGGCTGGTTGCACTATTTCTCCACGGGGCGCGGTGCCGTCGGGGCCGAGATGCGCACCGATTGCAAACCGAAACTTAAACACCCGTCGAATTGGTGCGGTATTTCAGAAAGCAGTAAAATGCTGCGCGTGCCGTCTATCGTTCTGTAATTTGTTGATTTAGTGTTTTTCGATGATGCCTAGCAATTTTCTAACTGAAACTATGCCGCTAAACACAATATTAACAAACTTAATTACGCAAAAATAATTAACATTCTAATTACCCCGAATTTTAATAATTTTTCTAAATAGGCCCTTGGCCCAGGAACAAAAAAAAAACAAGGATTTTTTGTTGCGACACGTAGTTTTCGCAATATCGAATTTGTCCACCTTACGTGAAAACCCTGTATATGTCCAAAAAAGAATTATAAGCAACATGTATCGATCGACTTTCAATAATAACGGACCAATTTGCATGTTCAATTTTATTGCGGAAAGCATTTAGCTGGTGTTACGTAATTGGTTGGTAAGTAATTGTCGAGCTAATATAACGGTGTCTAAAGTGATGTTTTTTACCGCTATAAAAATTGGAAGGTAATCACTAATATCTTCTGAAATGACGCCGGCAGAGAGTACGGAAAGTTGGTAGTTTGTAGTGAACAAGTAAAAAAAGAAGCTATTGTACTAGTTACTCTTGAAGGGTTTCTGATGACAACTGAAAAACCAAATGATTGAAAGTGAGTTGTAAACGCAAATTGCAAGTTGCTATCAGTAAAGAAATCATTATTGAAGTCACCAGCGATTTAAGATCTATAGTTATGATTGTTTACAAACCCATGGAGTTTTTTAAAACATTGAATAAAAGGCGGAAAGGCAGCACTTGGGGGTCGATGAACCACAAAAATATAGTGTAATTAACAAGAACAGTCAAAATTTCATACCATTCGGTGATTATAGAAAACTGCTTTAATATTTCGTACCTCATATATTTGACTTGAAACACGAAAGAATAAAACACAAAGGGACGGACACACACAAACAGGACAGTTCTTTCAATTAGCAACCGGCGTGTATGATGTCTCCTCAATGGGTCAGCTCTACTCTAACCCAGCCCTTGAAAGAAGAGGAAGAAACGCGCGAAAACAGAGAAGATAAATTCGGTTTCTTCTACTTGTATTGCGGACGCCTTTATTTCATCTTCGTCAGGTCTCAAATTTACAAGAGAAGACCTTACGCACAAAGGTCTGCAGTACTTATATCTTCGTCTATACCTTCTACCTTCCGGTTTTTATTGGGCTTTCTAACAACGTTCTAAAAAACCTGTACGTTAGTAGCTACTTGTCAGAAGATTCGCAACCCTCTTAGTAACTGCGGTCACCTTTGAATATCATCTGGCTGATTTAAGCGTGCTGCTGCACCCTGCAGCTTTCGTTTTCTTCTTGATTTTGTAGTTCGCACTCTAAAATGGTCAAGCATGGATTATAATAATAATAATAATAATAATAATAATAATAATAATAATAATAATAATAATTTATTTACGCTGGGTTAGTTCAAAAGAGCAGAAGGCAGGTTCGTCTAAGCCAACAAGGGCTTGTGGGACTGAACCTTAAAGATTACAGTGATTCATAAAAAGTTCCAGAGAGTAATAGGAAAAAAGACAAAAACACAAGACAATAAGAAAGCACCAGTTCAGAGTCACACTTCACCAAAAGTCAAATTTCAAAGGATCAAGTTCTTGTCCAGCAGATTAATAGACAGTATTAGAAATGAGCACGAACGTGTATTGCACAGAAGCTAAAGTAGTTACTCGTATAAGCGAGACGTTAGAGTGCGCCACTCACATACAAATAAGTGAGAACAATATTGATAGACGAGAAGATAGTTTCTAGCGCGAAGCAATAAAAATTATGAAACAATATAAGTGAATGATCACTTATTCTCTTCGTTGGTAAATATATTGCGTAGTTCTTTTTTAAGTTTTTTTTTTTAGAAGTAAGGTTCGAGAGACTTGGAGGTAACTCGTTGAAAATGTGAGGGACATAAAATGAACGCAGTGTTTTTCTCCATACCGTGTATAAAATGTTGGAACGGCGTAGAGTGGAACTTTCCGCAATTGCCGCGTGACGGGGTGAGTAGGTTTAAAGTCGTCCTTCCAGTTGTAATTGAGCACTACCGTCTCTAGGAACAAAGATCGAAAGTTCGGCATTGACAAAGTTTGACACAAATCTATATTAGAAAAACTCATGCCATAGCACACATTTCTCAAAATTCCTTTTAAAATACCGTTCACTTTTTTGTGCCATAGTCTCGAGCATTGGCCAAATACAGTTATGCCATAGCGCAAATGTGTGTAAGCTAATGAATAAGCTATGCGCTTGCGCAAACCGAAGGGCATAAATGTTTTGATGTTATAGAGCAAACAGGAGATACTCCTAAGTTTAGCACAGATTTTGGTGAGATGCGAATTCCATGACAGATCAGAGTCAAAGAGAATGCCAAGATATTTTACTGTGTCAGAATATGGAACCTTATCACAATGGCACGGGAAACAATTATATGTGTGTAAAAAAAGTGGAATATTTAGCGAAACAACTTTCAAAGGATTGTGGAAGCATACGAGTTTTGTTTTAGAGACATTTATAGCAATCAGATTTTGATTAAACCAATCCATGAGCTCATTACAAGAATGTTGAAGCATCTCCATTGCTTTTGGGTATGAAAGATGACGAGTCAATACAAGGGTATCGTCAGCGTACTGGTATATCATACAGTTGGTAACTGCGCTAGCAATATCATTAACATAGATGTTGAATAAGAGCGGCGAAAGTGTGGAGCCTTGTGGAACGCCGGCTTTTAATGAGAGGTTGCTGCTATATACACCATTTAAAGCCACGTATTGTGAACGTTCATGTAAGAAATCTTTTAGCAGTGATAAGAAAGGGCCCCGAAAACCCAAAGCTGAAAGCTTCTGCTGTAAAATGAGATGGTTAACTGTATCAAAAGCCTTAGAAACGTCTAAAAAGCAGGCGCGGGTAAACAAGTTGTGTTCGAAGCTGAAATTTAGCTCGTCAGATAGTGATTCCAGAAGTGGTTGCGTGCCTCGGCCAGAAATGAAACCGTATTGATTTGGAGACATAAGCTCGTGTTTTTCTAGGAATGAAGACATTGCATTATATATAAATTTCTCTAGTATCTGGACAAGGCATGGCAAAATAAATATTGGGCGATAGTTCTCGACCCTATTTCTGTGCCCTCCCTTGAACAGGGGTTTGACAACGGCGATTTTTAACTCGTTAGGTATGAAACCAGATTCAAGAATTGTATTGAATAGAAGAAGAAGTGTGCTTTGAAGATAAGACAACTTTCTTCGTATGTCACTTAGACGTATTCCATCGATTCCCGGAGACTTGTTAGGTTTGAGGCTTAGTATTATAGATTCTAAATCGGCTCCAGTCATCTGAGGAAGAAAAGCAGAGGCAGAATTAGGAGTAATGAGGACAACAAAACTACTGTTCTGTCCGACTTTCCCTGAAAAAGATGCGAAGAGATTATTAAAGATATTGGCAGTCGCAAGTGAATCAGGTCCAAAAGTATCACCCAAAAGACTGTCGTGCACATGCGGTGAGATACCTCGCAATTCATTTAGCAGTGACCAAGTTTTAGCTGAGTTCTTTCAATGGTCTGAAAATTGTTATTGAAAATAAGTTCGTTTAGCGGAACGAATTAGTGCGTTGACTCTGTTGCGGATGGACCTAAATTCAGCTTGTAGGCTTCGGTTCTGCGGAGAGCGACGGCAACGTCTCCAAGCAATCTCTTTAAGTTTGATGGCGGATAATATATCATTATTCAACCATCGTAGATTTGTCTTTCTCTTTTTTAAGTAGATAACTTTTTTCGAGGCGTCCGAAAACCGAGTAAAGATATCAACAAGGGAGTTATAAATTTCGGTTGGGTTAACAAAGGCTTGAAAAGCACCCCAGTTGTAATTAGATATGAAGCCGTCGAAAGTATTGGGGTCAATTATTTCAACTCGACGTATGTCAGTTCTCGAATTAATAGGAGCCTTGCCAGGAAATTCTAAATGGCACGCCACAAAATAGTGGTCCGATAGCTTTTCAGTTATAATTGCCGACTGTGTTGTCGAGGTTGGCGCTCTCAAGTTGATGTGGTCGATGGACGAGCTAACAAGTTTGCCGCTAAGAAATTCCTCTCTGGTTGGGTCGAGAATGGTGGGCTCGACACCGTAGTCCGATAATAAGGTAAGGTATTCGCAGACGAGTGTCTTCGAGGGTTTCATGAGATCAATGTTAATATCTCCTGTCAAGCAAAGGGTCGCATTTACCGGCAAAGACTGTAAACAATTTCGTAACTCTGTTAGAAAATTGGCAACACTTTCGGAGGGTGGTCTATAGAAAACTAGTAAGTAGAGGTCATACATGGAGGTTAAGATATGCAGTGCGACTGATTCACAAGTAAGGAACGAAACAGTTATTTCAGAATATAACAATGAGGTTTTGAGGAAAACTGCAATTCCGCCACCGCGCTTGTTCTCGCGGGTGCGGAAGCAGCTACTAAAACCGGGTAATGAGAACATCTCTATATCTTCGCTGCGAATATTAATTTCGGTTAGAACAAATGCATCTGCTATCGGGAGCACAGAGTTTATGACTAATCTAAATTTGTCCCAGTGTTTATGAAGGCTTCTTACGTTAACATGAAATAAGGTAAATGAAGTTCCTGGTGTTGGTTGGAAGCTTTGCGAGTAAGTCTTAAGATCTTTAAATCGAGAAGTGGCGAGCATTGAAGTCTACACAATGTGCTCCAAAGCAGCCGCGTTGGTGATGCGGAGCACGGGTGAATTTCCGGTTTGCTTTGCAAAAATTTGACCATGGCGAGCCCATACAAATTTGTACCCTTTTTCTTTTCCTCTTGTTCGTGCCTGCCAGAAGAGTCGTTTGTTGGCGTCCGTGAGGTTGTTGTTGAAATAAATCCTGGGTTGAGAATCTTCACGGGGTAAAGAACTCAAGCGGGAGCGACATATCATCCAACGTTCTTTCAGATAAAGGGACGAAAAGCGAACCAGTATGGGAGGAATGGAATCACGCCTTGCAGGTAGGCGGTGTGCATCTTCGACATGAGTCGGCTGAAAACCCTTGATGTTCAATGGCCCTGCCAAGTCGGTGATGATCCCTTCGAGATTTTCGCGGGCAGAAAATGGAATGCCATGAATTTCTAGATTTGCAAGAAGTTTAGATTGATCAGCGTAATTTTGGGCGTCTCTTAGTTGCTGAATCTCAAGCGCTTGGTCAGCTATCAATGTCCACAAGGTATTCGTTTCTACTTGGAGTTCCTTGACGTCTTTCTCTTGCGTTTTCACCGAGTTTATAAGGGAATCATATTGTGACGAAACAAAAGTCAGAGACTCTTGCATCTTGGTCATGGTGGTGCGCATCGTGCCCACCGTGAGCTTCATGGACAACAGAGAGTCAATCTTGGGGTGCAGATCTTGGAGATTGTCGACGGTGTCCTTCCAGGAAAGGAGACGGTCGAGTTTCTCATTCACCTCTGATAGCTTTGCCAAGAACGCGGAGGGCTCGGCTAGAGACGATTGTGAGTCTGATATTAAATTATGTTTCCCGGCTCCTTCACGGCACGCAAGGCATCGCCATTTCTCGAGTTTCGCGGCGCACATACTCTTAAATTTGCCGTCAGCTATCCCTGAACACTTCTTTCCGAGATGATATTGCCGAGAACAATCAGCGCATTTCATGCATCTGCCGTCGTTTGGCACAGGGCTAGAGCAAGGCTCCACAAATTGAGGCATCGGCCATGGTGTTAGGCCAACGACGACAAAGAGGCACGAGAAAGAGCAAAGCGAAAACAACGTAAAGAATTAAAATTGAGAAGAACAGTTCCAGGCTCACCGGTGATGTTAAATGCACCGCGAGAGCTTTGCGCGTGATGAGGGACGAATTCTACCGTCGGCACCAGGTCGCAGAACACATGTAGGACCCTCAGTTTGAATGGCACCGCGAAACGGTTGAAAGCCCCATATGTAGAGTGAATGCGCTTTTCTGGAGTGTATGTGGGGTCCAGATGACAACTGTGACGTTGATTTAGCTCGGTGAAAGGCCAACAGTGTTCAGCAATCGCGAGGTGACAAGCCGAGCCGTGTGACCAGATCGTAGCCTGCTGGTGTTCCTAATACCTCCACAGGCGAAGCGGATGCTGCATTCGGGGGAGCGGGAATAACCAGTGGTCTTCATTCACGTAAAAGACGGCGGTCAGATTGCTTGGTTGTTAAAAGCAGCAAAATTTAGAGCCGCGTCAATCAGAACAGCTGAGGTCTTCACTTCTTATTTTTTATAATAATAATAATAATAATAATAATAATAATAATAATAATAATAATAATAATAATAATAATAATAATAATAATAATAATAATAATAATAATATTTATTGTCACAGCAGGCATCAGCACACAAGTGACAGGTTCGTCTAAGCCGTTATAGGCTTGTACGACTGAACCGGGCAAGTTGGACAGGCGAAAAAAGAGTACCATAATCGTTTACACATGCAAGAAAGCTTTCAATAAACAACCCCAAAGCAAAACAAATCACAACAAAAAAATTAATTAATAATAATAATAATAATAATAATAATAATAATAATAATAATATAATAATAATATTTATTGCAGGTGCTTTAAGTACATCAATGCATAATAGCGGGACCATCAAAGCCATTAAGGCTTGTAAAACTAGTCCCTAAAATATTAAATTCAATACACACCTAGATCAAAATAAGAAAAGGCCGAGGGCCGGAACGCAAGACAAAAGAGAATCTGTACAGGCAGAGCACCACGGCACAATGCACAGAGTTCACGGAAAGTGAAAATAGCAACACAAAATTGTATTGGCACATAAATACAACATTACCCGCCTGAACAAAAAGCCCTCAGTTGACGCTTCAAAGCTCCTCGAGATGTGACATCAATTAGCGCAGAGGGAAGGTTATTAAAAATGTGAGGTACGTAATATAGGCGAATGCATTTCCCAAAACGTGTGTTGATGCGCATCGGTGTAAACGGTGTCGGATCTCGAAGGGCCCGACATTCATTGTTGGGGTTTTTAAAAGTGTTATCCAAATAGTGTCGGATTATTACAGTTTGCCAAAATAGTGCTCGAAATGTTGGTAGATAGAGGTCATTAAACAGGTTATCAGATAGTTGGAGACTCGAGCCATATGCCACGCTTCGCAAAATGCCTCTAAGTAAAGAGCTCACCTTAGAGTCCAATCGGTCCGTACACTGTCCGAACACAGTTATCCCATACCGAAGTAGGCTATACACGAGCCCGTGCACCAAAAGTTTTCTCGTTGACATCGGAAGAAATATGCGCAGGTTGTAGAGGGTGCAGGAAGCGGCTCGTAACTTTTTAAAGATGTAGCAAAGATGAGAGTTCCATGATAGATCGCAATCAAGATAGATTCCTAAATATTTTGTGGTGTTTACATAGTCGATTGGCACGCAGTTGCAAGATACACAGTTTGACCCGTGCAAAAAAAGTGTATTGTCCAAGAGAATCGATTTCAGCGGACTACGAAAGCATATCAGTTGCGTTTTCTTTTTTTTTGCATTGATCCGAATGACATTCTCCGAAAACCAATCCATCACCCGTATTACATCTAATTGGAAAAAATCAACGGCACCACGGTAACGTATGTGACTGGACAACAAAGCTGTATTATCGGCGTATTGAAATACTTTACAGAACTTTACCGCCTGCGGAAGGTCGTTGACATAAATGTTAAACAAAAGAGGGGACAATATGGAGCCCTGAGGAACGCCAGCTTTAAGGGACATTTTTGCACTATGAATTTTACATATGAAGACGAGCTGCGTACGATTTAACAAAAAGTTCTCGAGCAATCCGTAAAAAGGGCCTCTGAAGCCAAGACTGTATAGTTTACTTAAAATAATTTTATAAGACACAGAGTCTAAAGCCTTAGACACGTCCAAAAAGAGCGCACATGTGAAAAGGTTGCGTTCGGCCGCACTATGAAGCAAATCGGAAAACTCTTCAAGCAAGGGTTGTGTGCCCTTTCCCGTAATAAACCCGTACTGCTGTGGCGACATAATATCAAATTTATCTAAAAAAGCTGACATTATCAAGAAAAGGTGTTTTTCTAAGAGTTTCGCCAATGAAGGCAAGATGGAGATGGGACGATAACTGTCAACTTTACCATGGTCTCCATTTTTATATAAGGTCCTGACGATTGCCGTTTTAAGATCTTTAGGAATATTACTGGATGTTATAATACCGTTTAATATATTCAGGATTAGACTCTTTAGTGACTTATAATTTCTACGCAAATCAGCCATCCGCATATTATCAATACCGGGAGATAAGCCAGGCTTGAAACTACACAGCATATTGTATAGTCCTTCCTCAGTTATTTCAGGAAGAAAGGCACATGAAGCGTTTTTCGAAGTTGTCGCTGAGTGACAATGGTGACTGTCTCGTGAGACACTTGACGTATATTCGAAATGAACATTAAATGAATTAGCCGTGGAACGTTTGCTACCAGGAAAGTACTTTGCAATCGTTTCATCGACAGAATGTTTTGCTTTGTGTTCACCGCGCAGTTCGTTAACGACAGACCAGGTAACTCGGGAATCGGAACGCGCGTCAACCAGCTTCTGTTTAACATAGTTTCGCTTGGCCGAGCGAATGAGTGCGGTAACCCGGTTTCGTTCACTTTTGAATTTCATTTGAAGATCCACGTTATCGGGAGAGCGTCGGCAACGCATCTACAATTGTTCTTTGTACTTAATTGCGGCGATTATGTCATTGCTCAACCACAAGTGTTCCGCGTGACGCCTTTTACGGTAACAACTCTTTTACTGAGCCCTGTAAAATTTTGCCATACGTGTATGAATTTAGAGTAAAGCTCCTCTTGACTGGAAGATCGCATTAAGATGTCCCACTCAAAACCAGCTATTAGTTTGTCGAATAAGATCCGATCGACAACTTCTATTTGTCGTGTTTCAGGGCCGGCGTTTTATATATATATATATTTTTTTTTTAATAACAATAATAAATTTATTCAGTAGTGCATTTATAGCCACTTGAGTGTCGGGTCCGATCGAAGCCATCAGGAACTTGTGGGACCACACCCTTCACTAGAAAATACAAAAAAGGAAGTTCGCACGGAATAACATCACGTGCAGAAAAAAAAAAAAGAACAAGCAAATAACTTACAGATGATTGACTTGACAGGATGTAGTCGGAAGGTTTGTGTCAGTGATTTGGTTGAAGCAGTGAAGATGAAACTAAAGCAGACGTTGTCTTGATCACTGTGTCAATTACAGACATTAAAGCCATAAAAGTAAAAAAAAAAAAAACACTCTCATGCATGAATATTTTTAAAACACTGTATGAATATATTCGAAGACACAGTTCTTGAATTTAGGAGCCTTCTCTCAAATATTTTTTATGTTCAGTAAAAAAAAAACAAAAAAAAACACTTATTAGTAAAAAGAAAATCAGTCAATCAACGGGTCGAAGACAACGGAGCTTCACGCAATAAATGCAGTCGACATTTGGCATGTCCAGCGAATACAACAAAAGCACGTACAGCACCATACTACAATAGAAAAGGAAAACACCGACATGGGAAAAAAGTCACTATCCAGCCACATCGGAGAACATGTTTCTCAGAGAGGTCTTCAACATTATGTTTGAGGTAATGGCAAGCAGAGCAGCTGGAACGCCGTTAAAAACCTTTGGCACATAAAAAAGAACGCATGGTTTCGCCATAGTGAGTTCTCAGTCGAGGAGATTGAAAACGCAGAACAGATCTAAGTTTGCGAGATGGACTGGCCGAGACCTTAGACTCACCTTCCCAGAAGTGTCGCCAAATTACCGTTTGAAGAAAGAGTGAGTGAAAACATGGTAACTTGAGCGAAACAAACAAGCTCGCACTAGATGAAATGTGTGTGTTGTATGCTACACTCTTCAGAATTCCCTTTAACGTACGATCAATTCTTGAGTGCCAAAAGAGTGGACAGTTAAAAAATACGCTTATGCCATACCTTAGTGTATTATGGGCTAACGCGTGCATAATGTTCTTTCTAATTGACAAATGTAGAAATGACACGAGACAGTTCTCAATCGTTGGCATATATGTGACATGTGAGAGTTCCATGAGAGATCAATGTCAAACTGAAGGCTTAAATACTTTACGGAGCTAACATATTCAACAGGCGTACAGTTAGAGCATGAGCAATTGGAGTTGTGGAGAAATAGCTGAGAAGTCAAGCTTACATTTTTTAAAGGGCTATGCAAACCGACCAGCTTCGTTTTTCAAGCATTGACCCGAAGCTTGTTGGCTGAAAACCAGTGCACTATTTTAGCGACATCGAACTGAAGCATTTCAATTGCACGCTCGTACACTAGATGTCGAGAAAATATAAGGCTGTCATCGGCATATTGAAATATTTTGGAAGTTGTGATTGAAGTTGAAATATCATTTACGTAGATGTTAAAAAATAATGGAGACAAAATAGAGCCTTGTGGAACTCCGGAAGTTAAGAAAGCGAGGGAGCTGCGTACGTTACCGACTGAAAAAACTTGGGTACGATTTATTGGAAAACTTTTTAACAATGCATGAAATGGGCCACGAAAGCCCACTTTGTAGAGCTTGTCTAAGAGCATGCTATGATTTACGGAATCGAACGCCTTAGCAACGTCGATAAAGAGTGCGCACACAAACATTTTATTGTCAAAGGAAGAGTGAATGTCCGAAAATTCTTCAAGAAGATTAATGGTACCACGACCAGTGACGAAACCGTATTGATGTGTCGAAAGTATACTGTATTTCTCAAGAAACCCAGACATAGCAACAAATAAATGTTTTTCCAAGATTTGTGAAATGCAGGGCAATATTGAGATAGGCCTCTAGGATGAAACATGGTTTGGTACTCCACCCTTAAAGAGTGGAATAACCATGGCCTGCTTTAAGTCGTTTGGAACTTCTCGAGTTTCGAGAATGTTATTTATAATTACAAGGAGAACATTATTCAAAGAGTCATAATTTCGGCATAAGTCACGCACTGTTATTCCATCGACACCGGCCAACCTAAAGCGCATGAAGACAAATAGGTATGACCGCAGCTCTGGCTCTGAGAAAGGTGGAAGAAAAGCGGAGTCAGAGATAGATGAAGTGCCGTCTGCCGGATCCTCATCACTGCCTATCGAGAGTGCGATTGAATTCGCGAATAATAATAATAATAATAATAATAATAATACATACATACATACATACATTTTATTGACTCAGTGGGACAATTAAAGAGGTATATGTTTGCGGGCACATCAAAGCCAGCGAAGGGCTTGTGGGATGACACCCTAAAAAAATGAGAAATGTCCGCTTAAGTGATAAGGTAAAGACATTACCTTAAAAATAAGAACTCAAAGATAATAAAACTCTCCCCACCCCCCTTCCCCGCCCCAACCCCCTCCCCCTTTCCCGATTGTAGCACACAGTACTAATTATGAAAAAAATACAGCATACGAAAGCAATATACAAATGAATGTAGCAATGTTAATAAAATTAACACTTACAAACGCGAGTCCAAAATAAATTGTAACACAAAGCACTGAAACCGAAAAATAAACTAGAAAAAGAAGGGGCAAGATTTAGAATCTGCGGTAGCTATAGCAACTAGCACACCAGGATTGTCATAAACACACACGGAGCAGGCACTAAAAACTGTCAAGGTTAAGACACTTGAGTTCTTTTTTTAGAGTCTTCAGTGATGCGATATCGTAAATATAGTCCGGGAGGGCGTTGAAGACACGTGGCACATAAGATTCGCGCGAGCATTTACCATACCGGGTGCAACAACGTGGCACTACAAAACGGGGAGAGCTGCGTAATGTGCGGGACGAATGTAGCGGTGTCTTGTAATCACTGCTCCAAAAATTGCGAAGGAGGACGGTCTCAATGAAAAGTGAATGGAAATTCGGCAGTTGAAGGCTTTCGAAAATGTCGGCAGTGGCAGAAAGAGGCGTATTGTAGAGGATGTTGGTCAGTATGCCTCTTAATAAAGTGTTAACTTTTGTCTGCCAGCGGCCTGAACATATACCAAACACTGTGATGCCGTACCGAAGCACACTGTAGGCAAGCGCGTGGACTAACAAAAACCGAACATTGACGGGCATAAACACCCGTGTGTTATAGAGCATGCAAGATATAGTTCGTAGTTTACCGCATAAGTAGGACATATGAGTGTTCCAGGACATGTCGAAATCAAAATGAACACCCAAATATTTCACGTTGTTAACAGATTTGATCGGGTCACAGTTACACGGATGGCAGCTTGAGGAGTGGAGAATAAACCTGAGAGTAGCGTGGTGTCTTTTAAGGGGATTGCGGAAGCAAACAAGCTTTGTTTTGGAGGTGTTGATGTCAAGAAGGTTATCCGCAAACCAGTCCATTAGATGGGTGGCATTCGTCTGGAGAATGTTGACTGCACAAGGGAAATTAATATGACGCGAAGTAAGGAGGGTATCATCGGCGTATTGATAGATCTTGCAGCCATTGATAGCGTGAGGTATATCATTGACAAAGATATTAAAGAGTAGAGGTGAAAGAACAGATCCTTGAGGTACCCCCGCTTTTAAAGAAAGGAGAGAGCTTCTAAATTTCCCAATTAAGACAAATTGAGAACGATTAGTTAGAAAATTTTCTAGTAACGAATAAAACGGACCTCGAAAACCTAAGCGTTCTATTTTGTTTAGAAGTAATTGATGACTTACAGTGTCGAAGGCCTTAGATACATCTAGAAAGAGCGCGCAAGCGAACATATTATTATCAAACGTTGAGTAAAGGTAATCTGAAAAATCGTCAAGAGCCGGTTGGGTGCCTCTCCCAGCCACGAAACCATATTGGGAGGGCGAAAAAATGTCATGTTTATCTATAGAGCCGTTCATTGACTGAAGAAGGTGTTTTTCAAGCATTTGCCCTACGATTGGTAAAATCGAAATAGGGCGATAATTTTCAATTTTTGTGCGCGCGCCCCCTTTGAAGAGTGGTCGTACAATGGCAACCTTAAGACCATCAGGTATTTTACCGCTCGTAATGAAGTCATTCAACATAACTAGGAGAACATTCTTAATCTTAGCGAAATTCCGTTGAAGATCATTTGCGCGAATACCATCAGCACCAGGTGATTTGTTAGCTTTGAAGCTGAAGAGGAGAGAGTAAAGCTCGGCATCAGTTAACGGAGGAAGAAAAGCTGACGCTAGGGATGTATCAGCCAGAGTACATCGTTTGTCAACAGCGGCTCGAGTCACACCAGTATATTTACCAAAGAAGGCATTAAATTCATCTGCTAATGACGAGGTAAGGGAACCAAAATTATTTTCAAGAGTTCTGTCAATAGATTGCTTAGCACCAGTACCTCGAAATTGATTAATCAGTGACCATGTTTTGGCCGAGTTAAGCTTGTATTCTTCAAACTTTGATTTAAAATATCGTCGCTTTGCAGAACGAATGACAGCGTTGACGCAATTTCTGACCTGCCGAAATTCAATTTGAAAATTCGCATTATTAGGAGACCTCCGACATCGGCTCCACAAAACGTCTTTTTCTTTAATTTTCTTAAGGATATCATAAGTCAACCATTCGTGATGGGGTCTGCGCTTTTTTAAGGTAACAGTTCGTTTGGCAGCTTCAGTGATCGAGTTCAAAACCCGGACAAATTCTGTATACAGATCAACGCCACTAGCGGAGCACAAAAAGCCATCCCAGTCATAAGAGGCAAATGCCTTGTCGAAAGAGAGAATGTCAATAATCTGGGCCTGTCTGATAATGTTAGACTCAGGTTCAGAGGTCACAGTGTGTGTTATCCGACAGGCAACAAAGTAGTGGTCCGCCAACTTTTCAAGAATTACAGCGCTGTCAACACGATCACTTGGTGCCCGTATGCAGATGTGGTCAATACAAGTAGAAACGAGTTTTGTTCCTAGAAATTCTTCTCGAGTGGGGGCGTCAATAACGCATTCCAAACCAAAGTTCGATAAAATATTTAAGTAGTCGCATACGATCGGTGTCGTTGTCTTCGATACGTCTATATTAAGGTCGCCTATAATGCAGAGGTGTTGCATAGAGGATAAAGAGGAGAGAGTTAAGTCTAGCTCATCTAGAAACATTCTAGCATTTTCTGAAGGTGGCCTATAGAAACAAAGAAGAGATAGCGAGAAAGTGCTGTTTTCAAGTTTGAGTGGAAGAGATTCAATATGAGAAAAAACTAAATCAAGGGGAGAAACTTGCCACTTTTGATGGATAAAAGCAGCAATGCCACCACCACTGTGCTTAGGTCGTATTGAAAAAAATCGGTTGTAGTCTTTGAGGGTATACTGACCAAGCATAGATTCGGGCAGATTAATTTCTGTCAAAATGAATGCATCGACATGAAACATTACATTGCGAACAATTACTCGAAAATGATCCCAATGCTTACGGATGCTCCGGATGTTGACATGTAAGCAAATAAAACTTTTCCCCTCTGGTTTGTCTATTAGTGACTGAAATGCGTGAAAACTACTAAACTGCGAAAAGTTACTGCTCATACCTTACACAATCTTGGCGATATCCCCTACGGAATTAATCCGTAAGGGAGCTGTGTCTGCATTTTTCTTTGCATAGATTTGAGCGTTTTTTGTCCAGATAAATTTGTATTCCTTCTCTTTCCCCCTGTTCCTAGCCATCCAGAATAGCTCGCGGTTGGCACGGGTGAGGTTTTCATTTAGGAACACATTCGGAAGAGTGCCGACACGGTGGAGGCTCCGCAGTCGGCCACGGCAACCAATCCAGAGCAACCGACGCAAAGCTCACCAGGATTAACGGGGCATTGTCAGGTTTTTCTGCCTTTTTGGATGGCAGACGCCGAGCAGAGACAACGTCCGAAGGCTTGAAGTGCGGGATGCCGATCTTGGAGGCCAGGTCACATAGAACCTCACTGAGATTTTCTTTTGGGGTTGATGGCAAACCTTGAATTTCCAAATTTGTTAGACGACACTGCTGATCTGCGTCGTTCATTTCTGCTTGAAGCTGGCGTATAATAATAATAATAATAATAATAATAATAATAATAATAATAATTTATTCAACAGGAAACCAGTAACACAATACAAATGCGGGTCTGTCAAAGCAACAGGAGGCTTGTGGGACATGACCGGGCATGTCGAGCGACGAAACACTGAGCGTTTTGCATAAAAAACCACGCAACAAAACAACAAAGTCAGAGGATGTAGGAAACACTGGAGCGACGGCAACGTTATACGGCTAAATTATTTAACATGCTTTTTAATTGTTTCTTCGTGCTAGCTTTGATGACGTGCTCTGGAAGGTTGTTGAAGATGAAAGGCACATAATATGATCTAACTCTTTTCCCGTAACGCGTAGTACAACGAGGGGTTATAAAACGCGATGTGTGGCGAAGGTTTCTGTGGCCTACAAAAGGGGCCTTGAAATCGTTACTCCAGAAGTGGCGGAGTACCACACTCTGCACAAAAAGGGAAGAGAAGTTCGGCATCCGCAGAGATTCAAACACATTCACACCAGAAGAAAAATCCAGATGATAGCTGACGCTCTTCAAAAGGGCCCTCAAAATACGGTCAATTTTTGTTTGCCACAACTCCGAACAGTTGCCAAATAACGTGATACCATACCTTAGTATACTGTAACCAAGGGCATGCGTGATTGATTTCCTTACAGAGTGTGACTGTTCCCAGTGGGGAACAGTCACACTCAGAACACTTTGAGTTGTGCAAAGTCACTGGGGAATCAAGGACGACATTTTTTAGGGGGTTTCTAAAACAGACTAATTTTGTTTTCAATGAGTTGATTGTAATCAAATTCTCATCAAATCAGTCCATAATTCGCAAAGCGTCATCCTGCAGAAGCCGTACAGCGTGACAATAATTCAAGTGGCGGAATAGAAGTGCGGTGTCGTCTGCATACTGAAAAATACTACAACTAGTCACTCTGGCTGACAAGCTGTCAACAAACAGGTTAAAAAGTAAAGGGGATAACACAGATCCTTGCTATAATAATAATCAATCAATCAATCAATCAATCAATGTTTTTATTGAAGTGCCCAGGAACAACCTTGCAGTCTTGGTACGGGTGCACTCAGGAAACATAAAAAAAAACAACACTACACACAACAAACAAGCAGTAAACAATAAAAACACTTAAAACAGATCACATATGTCACATAAACTCTCTACGGTATACCACCACGATAGTGAGAGAAAAGGAAAGCTAGAGTATAAAATTTGGTTCTGAGCAACTTAATCAAGTGAAAAAAAAAAAAATGGTAAGCAAAATTTAGGTGAGGACCTTTAGTGCTCTGATGAACTCCTGTGTGTTATTGTTAAATATATCAATAGTGTCTGTAAAAGAGGAATTGTAGGTGTGCCCAATCCTTGACACGGGGTCGTGAAGATTAGGTATGCGAGCATTGTAGAAGGATGCATTTTGCCGTGTAGTTTTTACGGGAATTTTCAAACGTACATTTGAGATCAATGATGTGCAGTCAGTGATGCCATGAACAAGTTTGTACAGAAATAGGATATCGGCATGTTCCCTCCTACGCCGCAGGGTGGGCAATGCCAAGCTATGTTGGATTGGGACTGCTGGGTCATTGCTTGAGGTAGACGCATTGCGCGACGAGAAACGATGTCTGTAGACACATAAAAACTTATTCTGAACACGTTCGATCCTAGCCGAGTTTGTCGCGCAGATTCCATTCCATACAACAGAGGCATACTCGACGTGTGGTCGACATAAAGCACTGTACAGTGTGACAAAAGTACTAGGGTTATTAAACTCTTTAGTAATGCGGCACGTAATACCAAGCGTGCGTAAAGCTGAGCTCACAATGTGGTCAACATGACTCGAAAAGCGTAATGTACTATCAAATACAACTCCAAGGTCTTTGATTTCATTCACACGTGCCAAAAGGACTGACTGAATGTCATAAGAGAATAAAATATTATGTGTCTTTCGAGTGTAGGACATGACTTTAGTTTTAGAACTATTTAGTTTTAGGGCATTCTGATTGCACCAGTTTTCGAAAGCATATACATCATTTTGTAGCAAAACACAGTCGCGTTCGTCTCGTACCTCTATAAACATCTTAATGTCATCTGCATATTGTAAAAAGGAGGAGTGACGGATCACAGCCGAAACATCATTCACAAAAACTGAAAACAGAAGGGGGCCGAGAACAGAACCTTGAGGTACACCCGTCGTAGCCTGATAAGCAGCAGACGAATTACCATTTGAGCTGACAAAACACACTCTATCACGCAAGTAACTTTTGAGCAATAAAAGTAACGAACTGTGGACATCAAGCTTTGACAGCTTTGCTAGCAACATGTCGTGATTTACAAGATTAAACGCTTTGCTTAAGTCAAAGTAAATTACATCAAGTTGGCCTCTATTAGAGACGACCTGAGCAGCAGTTGACATGAAACAAGTGAGGTTTGTCGTGGTTGAGCGACCCGCCATAAAACCATGTTGGCTAGGAATGAGGGAATGTTTGAGCTTAAACGACAATATTTTGTGCAAAGCTGTTTCGAAGAGTTTTGAAAATGTACAAAGAAGAGATATAGGCCTGTAATTTGAGACGCTTGTTCTTGAACCGGACTTATGTACGGGTACAATAAGTGCTGTTTTCCACAAGACGGGAAACACTTCAGTTTTTACGCAGTTGTTAAAAATGTGTACCAAAATAGGGATAAATATTGCACTATATAGGCCTTCAATAGGACCGACGGAATGCCGTCATGGCCAGAGGACAAAGACGGCTTCATCTTCTTTACACACTCATGTAATAGCTCCTCATCAAAAAACGCAATACAGGTTGCATTACTAGAGGCAGCTGGCGCGGCGTTAATGGGAGAGTTCGGTTGATGCCTAAATACGGACTGAAAGTGGTGGGCAAAAATTTCGCAAACATCTGTGGTCGAGTTTTCCTGTGAGTTCAGCAATGTGATCTCCCTCCCACATTTTGTCTTTGATCGAGACCGAACATATTTCCAAAATTCCATGGGATTCTGAGTCAAATGCAACTCAACAGAATTAACGTACCTCTGACGATCACGCTTCATAACTTCCTTGCATGAAGACCTTAGACGCCTAAATTCTGATTTCCATCCAGGGAGACCGTTCTTTTTAAATTTTCTGTGAGCGTGCAACTTCTTATTCATTAATCTGCGTAATTCATGTGAGAACCAAAAGGGAAACCTAGAACCTGCGGTTCTTCGTAACGGAATAAATTGGTGCATCCCTTCTCGAACGATGCGGGTGAACTCACGAACCTGTTCATCAACGTCAGTGCATCGAATGATCGATGACCAATCGTATTCGGCAAAATGGTTATATAAACCAACGTAATCTCCAGCGGGAAAATTGTGACTAGTCACATTAGAATGACTCTGTAAACAACGCCTCATGCCCTCTCGAAGAGCTACCACGATCTCCAGAGGGGGGTGATACCTGTCAGGTGGAACTAAACTTGAGGCACACTCAGTTATACGTACACCATCTAAATCTGAGAAACACAAATCAAGCATGTTTCCCTGGCAATTGGGAATACAATTGTGTTGCTTTAAATTCGTAAATGATGCAAAGTTAAGTAAGAACGTAGATTTCTGAGCAAGGTAGTAATTATTAGAGGACGCGGTGGCTGTTTCCCAGCTTATATTGGGGACATTGAAATCACCAAGAACAATAAATTTGAATTTGTCTAGAGCACTAGTTGTACTTTCAATAGCAAGAAGACACTGGTTAAATTCATCAGGAGAGGTGTCGGGCGGCAAGTAGTATGCGCCAAGCAGAATGCGTTCACCATTGACACTTTGCAGTTCTATCCACACTGACTCAAGCGATGTCTCCAGGTCAGGACGTCTTATGCACGGTAATGACGCATCAACTGCTATCAAAACGCCTCCCCCCGTCTTTTTCTTATTAGAAAATTCGCGATCACGTCGAAATACCCTAAAATTTGGTGGGAAAAAGTCAGAAGAAGAAATATCTGGACAAAGCCAAGTTTCAGTGAGAACAATAATAGAATCAGCAGTAAAAGCGACGTTAGAAAAAAATTCGTTAGCCTTTGTGCGAAGACCACGGACGTTCTGGTAATAGATATCTAGGTTATGTATTTTCGTCGGCACTTCCGGAGGAGGGCAATGATTGGCTGACCGCTTCATAGATGCGGCTCTCTGTAAGCTGGCCAGTGAATTCTTTAAAAAGGCTTCCTTCTGGCCAGAGAAGGGGGTCAAACAGTTTCTCGATATCCTGCTCAGCAGCTGTCACGTGGAACGAGGAGTAACCATCGTGACGCGTCTTCAGTCGCGTGCACGCAAGCTCACTCAGGGTGCCACTCTGCTCGATGTGAGCCTGGAGGCTTGCAGCGTCGCAGTTGGGCCCGAGTCGTGTCACAAACACAGCACGTTGTCGCCGTGGTTAAGAGGGAGGTGGTGCCACGGAAATACCACTGGCGGACGCGCTTCCCTTGAGCAAAGGACGCCCCGTCCTGGGGAGCTTTGGCCTTGTCTCGTGGAAGCCTCCTCCGTCCAGGTTCAACTTGTCTTGATGGCGGGGGTGCATCCTGGAATCCAGAATAGAGGCCACGGAGCGTGCGCCTCCAATGGCAGCAGGTACAGCGGCGCCTGGCGCACACGTAGCCTTCGTTACGGGGCGAGTGTTGCCTCTTTCATCTCGCATCAAATCAACCGGGTCCTGGAGGCTGGTCGCCGCAGCGTAGGACGATGGGGGCTGTTTTCCGCCTTGCCTGGGCTCTTGGCGGAAGCTCCTCAACTCCGCTTGTATGTTGTGCAGCGTGGTTGCCTGCTGCTGGGCGTCGTGCTTGTGCTCTCGACGGAGCTGCGCGTTCTCATCCCTGAGCGCGGCAACCTGATCCGTGAGGAACGAGATTCCCTCAAGCGCGTCGAGCAGAAGGGCCCGCAGAGGATGTAGGGAGAGGAGGGAAGTGACGTCTCACCCTTTTCGGGACGAGCGGCGTCGGCGGGTGAGGGCGACACCAAATACTTTACTGGCGACACAGAGAGGTGAGAGAGGGAGGCCACGTTGCGGTGGTCGCTGGAGGCCATGGCGACGTCGTTAGGGCTAGCACCACCGCTGATCTTCTCACAGCTCGCACACGTGAAAGAGGGCACGCCAGATTGCAGAAACTCGTGTACGTCGGCAGGCCAACATACGCACTTGGTATGCGCACGCAGTCTGCATCCGGAACACCGCAGATATTGTTGTCGTCCGTAGAAGCAGCGGGAACAGATCAGGCAGGCGTCTCTACTCGGCGCCATCCCGCAGCGAATATGATAATAATAATAATAATAATAATAATAATAATAATAATAATAATAATAATAATAATAATAATAATAATAATAATCAAGAATCAAGAATACTTTTTATTAGGTGTCCAGAAACGAACATGCGGTCTTGGTACTGGCACACCGAAACTTACACACTACAAAAAGTAGAGAAAAAAATTAAAAAAAAACATAAAAAACTCTAAACATGGAGTAAAAGATATGATACATATAACGCATCCTGACACAAAGATACGATATACACAACAAGGAAAGAACGGAACACAGGGCCCGAACGCACAGTAGAAGACTACCACAAAAACGAATATTCCTTATTAAGATAATAGATAATAACATCGCAATCACGACAGGTTCAGCGAGACTCATACAAGACCCTGAGAGATCTGACAAATTCAGTCACACAAAAAATATCAAGGTCACTTGCAATGCCATTATATGTCCGACACATGCGAAACATGGGGTCCAGGATATTTAACGCCGTGGCGAGTAAAAAGACGTTGTCAAACGGGTCGCTGTCCGGGGAACTCGTAAAGATATCTGGGAGAGCAGTTCTGAACAGTCGGCCATGCCATGAAGGACTTCGAAAAGAAAAAACAGATCAGCCTTTTCTCGACGGTGATATAAGCTGTTCATTTGTAGGACGTCCAATACATTGTTACTTTTTGATAGAGATGTTTCATCGCGCAGATATCGATACCGATAAATAGATAAAAATTTGTTTTCCACTCGCTCCAGCCTTAGGAGGGTAGTTTTACAACTACCATTCCATACAGGAGATGCGTGTTCAAGTTGAGACCTTGTTAAAGAGCGGTACAGGGTTACAAACGTTGCGGGGTTTTTAAATACTCTAGTCGTCCGACAAACAACACCGAGCGTGCGCAAGGCGCAGGTACTTATTTCTCCTGCCCTTCGAAGTTATTGCAAGCACCACAAGTGGCACGAAAGCTGTGGAATCATCGTCTCAACTACAAATAAGCAGGCCTTCACGAGCAACGACGATGCCGAGCAGGCGCTCGGCACCGTTGTGTTGTCAGATGTTCTACAACGCCGAGGTATTTTATTTATGATTTGGAATGGCTTCAAGAGTGGCAAATTAAGCTATTTCGCGGATTGTTAGCGCCGAGGCGAGTGCCCTCCGTTGTAGTGCCGTTGTCGCGTAAAGTGCAGAGAAAACCGGGTGGCGATGGCGGCGGTGCTCTTTGATCGCTTTGATCTTGCGCCGTCGGGTTCATGGAGTCCGGAGTAAACGTACGTACGTGCGTCTGCTGAATCGGTGTTTTGGACTGCCTCAAAACACTTTCTCACACGCATTTTCCTTGTGAAGCTTAGTAGCTCATTACACCTCGTCGTCGACTGCGCTCATTTGACTACGACGCACGAGCCTGCGTGATGTGAATTTCACTGCCTAGGATCTTTGGTGTGCTGTAACGAGGGCTAATAAAATATCACCGCGAACTTCTGAACAAACGAGTCGAAATTTCGTCTGTTATTATAACTGATCGCCTGTCACAATATTAGCGTTCCTAAACTCCGCCCCCACAGGCACCCTGCTTCGTTGCCCGATAGTAAGTGTCTCCTGGTACCTCGTACAATTCCAGCTCCCACTTCAAGTAAGTACCATCCGTTAGAACTGGCAATTAATAGTTTCGAACCCAGAAGCTCGCAGCGTGTGTGTGTGTGTGTGTGTGTGCGGGGGGGGGGGGCGATAGACTGCGACCTTTCCCAGTACTAGCACTGTCTAGCAGTACTGGCACGTTGCCGGCGTCGGTCTTGTTTAGCGCCGTGTAATGTATCAGAGCAATTCGTCCGGACGGCACTGTGCCGTTGTTGGTTGTACGAACAACCAGAGGAAACGCAGGGTTCTTTTGGACACCCACTGCCCGTCACACAATTGCCTAAGAAGCGAGTGCGGATGCGACGTCTACGGCTTCCACAAGTTTCCGTCACATGCAGGTTCTCGGCAAGAATGTACAGCCGCACTCAGAAGAAAAAACTTCACTCCGAGCAAGAACTTAAGAGTTAGTGCTAGTGTAGCAACAATTTTGTTTCTATGCGTACGTTTGGCGTGCGTGATGGATACAACAGAGGTGGTCACTTCTCCCTGATCAGTCGGCAGGTCGTTTACGTCGTGTACGTACGCTAGCTACGAATGGTACCTTCGTTTCGGTTTCGGTATCAATGAAACGCGGATGTCAAGGGTCAGCAGACACCGAGAACATCTAAGACAAGAAAGGTTTTCCCTTGTTTTCTTGATCGAAATGGGTTCTCGAATGTTCACGACATCTTCCCTGTTGAAGAACGGGCCGCGGAGGCTTCTGGTGAAGGCATCTTTCACGATGTGTCGGTGCATTCGTACAGCCTGCCGCATCCAGCTCCGCAAAGCAACGCCGCCAACGCAGCCCCCCCCCCCCCCCCTCCTGCCTGCCAGTTCTTTCCGCGTGGTGGCGCGAGCGTAGATAAACATGGCGGCGCCCTGGAATTGGCGCGGACACTGGTCTATACGAGCCACGTGGCTATCAAATCTCAAGGAGGAGTCAAAAAGCACTCCCAAGTCCCGCACTTCACTAGAACGGCACAATACGTCTGAGCGAACACTGTAAGGGAAAGAGGTTGTTTGCGTTTTGCGACTATTGGACATGACCTTTCGAGCTGTTTAGTAGGAGACCGTTCAGTGAACACCATTTGCTAAATGAGTTTATGTCCTCTTGTAGAAACTTTCAATCTGAGATAGTTTTAATCTCCCTAAATATCTTAATATCATCAGCATATTGCAAAAAAGACGAGTTTACAATCTGCTTACACACATCGTTCACAAAAATAGAAAAAAGAAGCGGGCCCAGAACTGATCCCTGAGGTACCACAGACGTGGCCGTGTACGTAAAAGAATACGTGCCTTTCGCACGAGCAACACATGTTCTATTAGACAAATAATTTTGAAACCTGTAGTGTAGCCTTCCACAGACATCAATACCACAAAGTTTTGATAAAAGAATGCCATGGTCAACCACATCAAAGGCCTTACTTAGATCAAAGTAGACCACGTCAAGATGGCCTCTGTGGCACACAGCTTTGGATGCAATGGACAAAAATAAAATCAAATTTGTTGTTGTCGAGCGTCCTAATACAAATCTGTGCTGGTTGGAACTTAATACATTTTTTAAACGAAAGGACAATGTTTTGTGGACTACCTTTTCGAAAAGCTTCGAAAATGTACACAGCAGAGACACTGGCCTGTAGTTTGACGCAGTGGTACGACTTCCAGACTTGACTGGGACTACGACTGACTTCTTCCACATGTCAGGAAACACTCCTGCTCTTAAAGAGTTGTTGAAAATATTATAGAGGATGGGTATAAAAATTTCGTGAAATGCTTTTACAAGTGTTGCTGGAATACCGTCGTGACCTGAGGACATGGTAGGCCTCCGTTGTTTTATGCATTCCTGAATCATTCCCTCATCCACAGGCAGGGAGGAAATGGATCCGTTCACACAAGGGGATGACGGCTGTTGGTACCCACTCCTATTGTGTTTATATACAGAACTCAAATTACGTGCGAATATATCGCATACACTGGACTTGGTCACATTCTCCTCATTAAGTATAATATCAGGATGTATAAATTTTTCACCTCGAGAACGAACATGACGGTAGAGTTTTTCTTGGACTTCTCCTCAATTCAGACTCCACTGACTCCACATATATCTTATGAAACAACAACAACAACAACAACAACAACAACAACAACAACAACAACAACAACAACAACAACAACAAAAAACACAACAACAACAACAACAGAAACAAAAACAAAAACAAAAACAAAAACAACAACAACAACAACAACAACAACAACACCAGCGGCAGCGGCAACGGCAGCAGCGGCGGCGGCGGCGGCGGCGGCGGCGGCAGCAGCAGCAGCAGCAGCAGCGGCAGCGGCGGCGGCAGCGGCGGCGGTGGCGGTGGCGGCGGCGGCAACAACAACAACAACAACAGCAACAGCAACAGCAACAACAACAACAACAACAACAACAACAACTAGAAGAAGAAGAAGAAGAAGAAGAAGAAGAAGAAGAAGAGTTTATTTGGCAGAATCTCCGCCTGCAGAATACGCTCGCTGCCTCCCGCCTGCCTCCCGCTGAAAAGTAAGAGATTACTTTACTCGTTATGTTACGAATTGCTTTCACGCTACTTTTCCCGTACACTTATCGAGAAAACAATTAATAGAAACAATTTTGATGTTTTCACAGAAATGTTCCGCAACACTACTTTCCACTTCTCATACGCCCGCATTATGGTGGTCCTCGTAAAAATAAAACATCGCATTTAAGAGAAAGAATGTAGGTGCACTCCGTTCACCTGTAAGCTGACGAGGCAGCGAGAGCTGCACCCACACCCGCCATCCCGCTAGCTTACGGCGACCGGAAATGATACTTCGACATCTGCAAACAAAGCAATTGGTGCGCATGCTCAGTACCAGCGTCTACCTCCTCTAGGAGATTCGGAGGTCAGGAGCCGATTTACGAAAGCTCCTTTCTGAAGCGGGCCTTTCAAGCGTAAGCGAAACGTCTCAAAGCTGCGGTCTCGTGCGTGTAGCTTTGAGGCACTGTCAGCTTATGCATGAACGGAGTATAGTTGCTTGCAGTACTGAAAAATGCGTGGGCACGAGCACTCGTTTTCGAGCTTTGGTCTAGCGGGTGGTGGCAGACTTATATTGCTCCAGTTTCTGTTTTATGTTAATATTTTTAAAAAGTAAGGAGTATTTAAAGTAATCTGTTATCAATATTTTGTAACGAAATTAAATTACAAAGTACTGCCGCAAAAAAGCAACGTGGGCAATTACAAAATTACTCGAAAAAGTAACGGATATTAGGAGTAAGCCATCACTTGTATACAGATTACCTCCCAAGTCTGAGTCAAAAAGGTCAAATCATCGACGAGGCAAGAATATCACTGAAAACTGTAGACCCTATGCGTTCGTGCCGAAGCTGACCCTGGTTCGCTTAGAGAATGCGTAGGTTGTGGCAAGTCACATTATGTACTTCTGCGTAGCCACGCATGCGCAATCAACCCGGTCGAGGAACAGTCTTAGCGGTCGTTGATGGTCACAAAAATTGTAGTGCGCTGCTGTGCAGTGGCCACCTCTGATAAGGTATTAGGTCGGCAACTGTACTCGAGTACAGTGACATGCGTGCGATAGGAAAGGAACGGTTGCTTCCGCTTGCGCCACTAAGTTGGGCGTGAATAAGCTACCCCTGGTCACAGCCGTATATGTAGAGTTCCGTCACTAGTTGGTAAGAATAGGGCGAAAACAAGGGCACGACATTGGCCGAGATTGTTTCAATGACCTCGGGCGAGTTGATTGACAGATCTTGTGTGCAACTACTAGCCACGAATATTTGCCTAGCGGAGGCAACGAGCTTAACTTATACCCTCCAATCGCAATTTGTAGGTAAGGATGTATTCGAGTATTTAAAGGGGCCATGAAACGAATTTTGGGCTGGGATAAATGATTTTAAACTGGGACTTTACTAATCGCATATCGTTTAGTTGGCCAAAAGAAAGAGGGCAGAAAGTCAAAAGCCAGCTTTTCGGTACGAACATTTGAAAATATAGCGGACTATTTTCTACCTTCTTTCCTTCGAAAGCTCTCCGCCTTTTCACTATGATACATCCGCGGTTCCGAAAGCGCGTCAGCGGTGCCAACCTGACGTCAGCCGAGCCCAGCTCACGCATTGGACACGAGAACTGCGTCACTCGGACGTATGCGCTCGTCAACAATAAATCCGTCGACGAATATTCGGATTCGCGTTCGTGGCCAATGATTGCCCTGTCACTGGGGAATGACACTTACCGTCACTGGGGAATGACAAGTTCTATGGTGTGCATAAAAAGCACGGTGGAAGCTAGGAGTCATCGCACCGGTGCCGAAGAATGTCACGGCGACGTGATTTCACAATTCGCATTTGAGTTGAGGATTAAAGCTAAGGAGGAAGAAGTAGGAAAATCGTTTCATGACCCCTTTAATTTCAGCACGATAAAGTTAAAGGTTGAGACTCATTGTAACTGAAAGGACCAGGCACGTCAGGTTGTCGTCACGGTGACATTCAGACTGCATGCACTCAATCTTTTTTTTTATTGCAGTCGCGGCCGCGGCCACGACCGAGTGGACGATGAAAACCGCGGACCCGGCACAGTAGGAATTTTGACCCGAACCCCCTTCCCGGGTACCCCATGTTCGCAATTTCGCCTCATGTATTAGGAAACACTTTTATGGCTCAGTAAACGCACTGAGCACATCGAAACTCCCTATTTGAATCAATATTTTACAATTTATCCAATCATGTACTTTGAACCTCATAAATAAAAAATTGCGCTGCGGTACTTGTTTCTTTCAAAATCATTCTTTTTTTTTTTTCATTTTGCAGGATCATTACGCGGGTCATATGCGGCACTGGCGGCGTGCCGCTTTCGCAGCTCCGCCGCGGCTCCCGCCGGCTCCCATTTACCAAACTCTCTCTATGCATGCAGGGCTCTGCACACTCTAAAAAAAGCCCGTGCGTCTGCTTTCCCGCACAACACTCAGAGAGCCAATCACCACAACTTACGGAGGCAGCTCAGCGAATGACGATGCCGAAACATATGTTTAGACCAAAAAACACAGTCGGAGTTGTGACATTAAGCAATGAAAGCGTGACGTTTTGCATTGCTTAATGTCACAACTCAGACTGCGCTTTTTGGTCTAAACATATGGTTCGGCATTGTCATTCGCTGAGCTGCCTCCGTAAGTTGCGGTGATTGGCTCTCCAAGTGTTGTGTGTGAAAGTAGACGCACAAACTTTTTTAGAGTGTGCCCCTGGTAACCCTGCTACTGTACAATATACGCTATGGTCACTGGCGGCTTCAGAAACGCAGGGCGTGGCTTTCACGCTTCCCGCTTCGTGATTGGTTATTCTGCTTTCTTACCGGCTCATGCCGTCATCTAATTGACTGTGATGATGAGATGACTCGCCACGCCCCAAGTTTCTTTAGCTGTCAGTGGCTATGGCAGTGCGCATGCGTCTACTTTGCCCCAGGAGCATTCGAGGAGCCAATCACTGTGGTCTCCGGAGGAAAAGGGGGAGGGGATTTGATGGGAAGTCGACCAATCACGAAGCAGGCTTAAACGTGCTTTCACCTCAAATGAAACAAATCCTACACTGAGCGTGACGTTTCGCATGCTCGCTTAGCGATCGTCGTCACGTCGCGCACATCATTTTATATCGGGACCGTTTTATTTTGTTTTTCCTGACCAAGAAATTTGCTGAGTTTTTTTACTGTTGATCCTGTCATTGGATTTTCGAGTACTCTACGGGAAAAAAAGATGCAAGCGCATTTTCGGTGTGGGTGCCATCACCGACAGTTACTACGATAGGTGGGGAGAGAAATCAAGGGGGGGGGGGGGGGGGGGAATCGATGGCCGATCGTGTTAGCACACCGCAGCTTCGAACTCGTGGAGCGAAAGCTCGCGCTGCAGTACCTAGGAAACCTGGGTTTAATCCCCAGCCCTGCCTGTTTCGATCTGGATGAGCATCATACTGGCGTGCGGTCGTGGTTCCCTACTGCGTGATGCACGTAAAAGGGGCAGTGCAACGATATTCGCCTGAAATGTTTTTCACTTCACACGAGCTTACTGGCTCTAGTGGGACTCAAGGATACTCGCACGCATTGTAACTGGCCAAGAAACTAATTTGTTGCGGTGTAATTTCAAGAAAAAATGCAAGCATTTTCATTTAATCTCTCCTTCGCAAAACTTGATGACGTAGCTGGGCGGTCACAGTACCGCCCAGTGACCATACTTGAATGCGACTCATAGATTGGACCCGAGCATTACGTGGGCAGTCGATGTGGGCTCGTGATAATCGATAGCTCGAGAAGCATTTGAGTAGTGGCCCGTGTCCAATCGCTGCAGTGACGACAATAGCCGAACCATAACAATGCCTGGAACTCAGCGCGCGTCCTGTGCTTTGCCAACCCCAGCGCGTGGCTACGATTAACATTGGCGGCATATAATCGGCTAAAGATCACGTGGCCGCTTGTTCTGGCTGCGTTGAGTGGTCTGTACCAACACCACGTAGATAAGCAGGCCTCCGCACCGTGATCGCACCATCACAGTCAGATCGATCGAGGCTTGAGATTGGGCCCGAGTGCTGCGTCAGTGTTCGGACAAGGCTCGTGTTCAGTCAGCGCGTCGAAGGTCGGAATCGGGCCCAATAGCCGAGTTAGCCCGATCCGACTGTGATGACGTTTCATGAAGGGAGAGAAGTTGGTGCGGAGGCTTTGCTTATTCTAGGTGTTGTTGGGTGAACGCTGCTCGTTTTAGGGGCGAAGCTCCTTAGGGACTAGCCATGTCCGTCCGCCGTCCGTTGTCCGCCGTAGGCCGGCGTCGGGTGCTCGTGCTTCTGCTCGTGAGATCACGTGCTCACGAGCACGTGAGCACATGCTCACGTGCTCCTGTATGGCGAAAAAAAAAAAATGGGAAAAAAAAAGATGAAAAGAATTATGAAAAAAGAAAAAGAAGAAAAAAAAGAGTAGGGGGTTCTGAGATACCATCCCATCTGTCTGCTTAAAAAAAGAAAAAAGAAGAAAACCACACATTCTCCTACTGACATGAATAAAAAGGCTCAAAGAAAAAGAAGAAAAAAAAGAGTAGGGGGTTCTGAGATGCCATCCCATCTGTCTGCTTAAAAAAAGGAAAAAGAAGAAAACCACACATTCTCCTACTGACATGAATGAAAAGGCTCGGCATGCTGCGGCTAGGCGTCTACGCAGACAAGCACCACCAGAGCTTCGCCCCAAGCAACATCATTCACCACGTGGAGATGCGGTCAATTTTTTCTTTTATTTTTTCTTCGACTTGGACGTGTGGCGAAAAACGAACGGGTGTTTCACAGGTCACTAACGTCAAGGATCCGTTCTAAGCAGTATTTGCGAAAAGTACAAAAATCGTTAAGATCCCAGGCTAGCAGTAGTACTGCACTCGCTAAATTTCTCATCTACAGAGTAAACGAGTGTCGCCGCACCTCAAAAGCAGACACATTACTCTATAGACAAACATACGTCATTTGTTTTCTGGAGAAAGGGGGGGGGGGGGGGAGGGGAGGGGGACGACACCAGCGCTGCTCGTCACTCAAAGTAATCAATAAAAAAATATACAACCAGGGGATCTCAGGATTTTTTGGCTCATCACTTTTATATATTTTGTAAGAAATCTAACAATCTATGCTTGATGTTGTTCCCGTGCCCGGGAATTTTGCTGTCTTTGTTTGAGCAGTGTGTTGACACGGTCGGCCATCTTATCCTACTGTCCGGGGGACGTAGAGCTGAATCCCGGCCCCACGCGGTCTCAGGTGTCTCAGGAACTAGGTTCCATGACAGAGGCACAGCTAAAGCAATTTAATGATATGTTCACTCTCTTACAAGGTGTCAATGCCCGTACGATAAAAATGAATAATGAACAGTCGGACCTAATCAAATCCCTAATTGAGATAAAAAAAAATAGAAGTCAATTCAGGGCAAAGTCACGGAAATCGATAAGAGACTATCTGCCGTCGAGACTAAAAGCACCGCCTATGAGGTCGTCCAACAAAAGCTAGTTACGTTGCGCCAACAAGTTGCATGCCTTTTAAATAATAATTACACATTGAGGGTTAATCAAGCAGTAGTAGAAGATAGGTAGAAGATAGGTCTCGACGGGATAATTTGCTTTTTTTGATGGCTTGGATGATGCTCAGTTGGAAATTTGGGCTCAAACAGAAGGTAAACTGCTGAATGCTATAGCGACTCCTCTCAACCTGGTCGTCCCTAGTGACACCATTGAACGAGCGCAGCGGCTTGGCGAATTTTCAGTCAATAAATGCAAACCGATCATAGTCAAATTCTTATCATTTAAAATGAAGCAGCAAATTTTATTTTAAAATGCTAAACTAAAACCTAGCAGCATAGCTGTCAGCGAAGATTTTTCACCCGCTACGAGACATGCTAGGAAGAAGCTCGTTCAATTCGGCAGATTACAAAACATTGCATTTAAATTGCGTTATAACAAGCTCTTTATGAGCAACAAGTGTTTTAGTTACAATCCACACACTTTCGGGGCGTGTCTGTGAACTTGAAACATGTTTTTTACTCAGGTTTCTCAAAAAAGCCAGCTGATAACGACGTAGCTGATTTGGCTTCCAACTCCCCGCAATGACGACTTGCGAGGGGCAGTGGCTTGTCATCGTTGCCAAAACAAGTTTCTGTACTGTTTGCTATTATTCGTAGCATTCTTCCTGAAAGAGACGATTTATGCTTTATTATCGATTCCACTGATGCTGACATAATCGTTTTGACTGAAACCTGGCTTTCGGCAAAGGTTGATAACAGCGAACTTTTCAATTGTAGCAAGCGTTTCATTGCGTACCGACATGATAGAGGCTAAAAGTGCGGTGATGGCGTCTTGATTGTTGTGTCGGACTGCTTTGAATCATCCCTCGTTGATATAAGTAACCAGTGGCGTAGACAGAAAATGTTTTCGTGGGGTGTTTCAAGGTGCTAATGCAACCCGAACACCCACCCTTGATACGCGCCTGTAAGCAACAACTAGAAAATTGTGTTTGTTATCTTCGCTTGCTTTTGCCACCCGGAGTTGATTTTGGGAGCCTGTGATTGTACCCCATCCAGTACCTCTAACTTCGTTCAAGATTTCCATGACGCTATTATTCAAGTTTATGTTCGTTCTCCCAGTCTCCCACTAATTTTACTGGGCGACTTTAATTATCCCAACATAGTGTGGTTGAGCGAACGACCATTTTCGAATAATGTTTCAACGGAATGTTACGACTTTTTACAAATGTGCTTTGATTTCAATTTTTCGCAACTCGTTACGCAACCTGCGAGTATCACTTCATCTACGTCTAACATGTTAGACCTTATTTGTTCTACTGTGCCCGACATTCTTTCTTCTATATCCGCCTCCCTGGCTCGAATGACCACTGATAGATTCATCTGGAGCTTAAGGTTGCAGTCTCTCGGGCTCTGGATAATAAGAAACGCGTTAGAGATTATAGGAGAGCGGATTTCGAAACAATTAATTGTGAGTTGTGCCTTTTCTTAAATGACCACTTAGAACAATTTTCGTATCGCTCCCTGGAAGAAAATTGGAATCTATATAAATGCAAAGTTGATTTTCTCATGAGCACCTTCATACCGCTAAGATCCGTTATTTAAATTGCCAGTCTCCATGGTTTAATCGATCCCTTAAACAATTGTTCAACAAGAAGAAACGCCTTTTCCATCTGCGAAAAGTTCTAATTATCAGCAGCGTTGGGACGCGTCCGCCGCTAGTGCTTATAAGACAGCCTTTACGAATCCCAAAGATGAATTTTGCAATGTTACCTTGCCCAGTATGCTGATTAATAATCCGAAACAATCCTGGAACTCTGTAACTAAAAATGATAAGTGTGCTGTGTCTCTTAGAATTACTGATGGTGGTGATATTTCAGCAGAGATTGTGCAAGTGTCTTTAACGGAATGTTTGTGTTGGCGTTCTCTTCCTGTCAGATTTCTTGTATTCCTGATTTTTCAGCCCATGCATTATTTCCAATTGATCAAATTTGTGTTGACATTATAGGCATAGCAAATGTGATGATACTTTCAAAATGTCGTCGTCTTCTGGTATTGACAACATCAATTCTAAATGTTTGAAAAATACGAAAATGTACAGTGCAATTATTTCATCCACACGTTTTGAGCAGTCGTTGGAGCTTGGTCATACCCCCACGATTGAAAGATTGGGAGGGTGATTCCTTTGCATAAATCAAGTGACAAACATTCTTCAAATAACTATCGTCCCATCTCAATCACTAGCACACCCTGTAAAATTCTTGAATATGTAATATATACTCTCACCTTCCTAATTTTTTAGAGCCCAACTCTTACTTCTGTCATGCATAACATGGCTTCCAGAAATAATTTTCTTGTGACACTCAGCTCTTGTGTTTTACCCATGACCTTCATTCTACTCTTGACCTGCAGCTCTCATGTAGACCGTGTTTTCCTAAAATTTTCTAAAGCCTTCGACAAGGTCCCTCACTCCCTCCTTAATCAAAGGCTTATAAAACTTAATTTAAACCTTAACGTTGTTGCATGGCTACGTTCGTTTCTTACTAATCGATAACCGTTTGTAACTGTCAATGATGTTGATTCCCAACCTTCGCCATTCACTTCAGGTGTTCCCCAAGGCTCCTAACAACCTAACAATGTATGTTCATCTGCCAGTCTGTTCGCAGATGACTGTGTTATTTATCGTGAAATTACCAATGACCCCTACATATCTCTCCTTCAGTCTGATGCTAACTCTGTCTCTGAATGGTGTAGCTTGTTGTGCATGAAATTAGGTACTGCTAAATGTAAATGCATGCGTGTGTCTCGCTTCAACATGTCGCTAACAATGCTAATTGCATGCTTGGTTACCTTAAAATAAAATTTTTCTCACTTCTACGTCGTTGAAACACATTCTTTAGAAAACCATTGTTCGCAGTAAGCTTGAATATGCTGCGTCTATCTGGGACCCCGGTCTTGAATCGCTCATTTCTGAATTGGAATCCGTCCAAAATCGTGCTTCCCGCTTTATTCTTTCTAATTACCATCGTACCGCCAGCGTAACTGCAATGACAACCAGCTTATCCTTGCCAAACCTTTCTTTGCGCAGAAAAGTTTCCCGCTTGTGTTTGTTCCATAAAATATATCAACATAATTCATCTCTCAATGCAAAGGCTACTAACACAACCCCATTATCTATCAGACGGAACGATCATAGATTCAAAGTTGGCATTTCATCCTACAGGACTAACGCATATCATCATTCCTTTATTCCCAGTACTTTATATTGGAATCACCTTCCCATGGATGTTGCAGTAATTGTGGACAGTTTGAGAAATGCCTTGACTAGCATGTATTGCTTCACACAGCCATAGTCCTCCTGCCGTTTCGCTGCTGTGTGTTTTTTTTATGTGTTTTTTTTTTTAAAGCCAACTCCCTTCTGTAACCAGTGTTGTCAGATGGCCGAACCGGAAAGTCCCCACGTCCGCGCTAAAAAGTCCCTGTTTGACCCTACCCGGGTGTGCAAATGTCCCTACGGTTGTCCCCACAGGGGAAAAATCGTTGTATTTTATTTATTTTGCTTATTTGAGTGAGCCTGCCTTCTGTACATCTCCGTGAGCGCGTTACAACTGATTAATTAGCTATTTCTTGTTTTAAAAACACGGGATTGAATATGTAAAAGGAAAAATACAAGTTAATCCAGGTATTCAGTATAAGAAATTAAGAACATTTGTGTTTATTGCATAACATACAACAGTCACTAAAACTTCAACAGCATTTTTAAAAACAATCGCCTGCGCGCTGCCATCTTTGTCTACTGTGCTGTGGAGCGCTTTCTGAACATGCGCTATTGCTCTGCTGTGCGGTATATAAGACGCTGCGCACGCGTGCACAGCTCAGTGACTCTGAATTCTTCACCCTTTTGATAAGCGATGGAAAGGTCTATAGACCCACTTTTTTCAGGGACGGTCCGCTCCACAATTGGTTGGTTGGCGCAATCTGATGGCACAAGTATTCCCCAAGCCGAGCTCCATAGCACATCTCACGAGGCAGATATAATCAAGACGATAGGCTCGAACGAAGACGATAATCAAGACGATAGGTGACCTCGCGAGCCAAGCGCCGCTCCTCCAATGAACGCTTCTACTGAGGCAAACATTTGGATTACCGTAACTCGAGCAAGCGTCGCAAGCGCAACTCGATGCTCCGGGGCCAGGGCCTCCGTTCGGGCTCAAGTGCACCTGCAGTCAGCAACCCCCCCCCCCCCCCCCCAAAAAAAAAAAAAAAAAAAAAAGAAAAGCGATGAGCGACGTTGTTAGCGCGAATGTTGCGAGCGTAGCACCCTTTCGAGTTTCCCATTCTGAAAGTCCCCACAAACTACTCGAAAGTCAACGTACGTCCCTACGTCCCTACAGCGTAAAAAAAAAACGCGAATATCCCTACGAGTAGGGACATGTCCCTACATCTGAAGCACTGTCTGTAACGCTTCCGGCCTTGAGGGTAAAATAAAAATATATAAATAATTGAATAAATAAATAAGTTCTTTCGTGCGCCCTTTTGAACCTCCGCTCCAGGCGGTACTACATTTTCAAATGCCTGCGTGCATATTGTCACGCAACGCCCCTAAAAACGCCAATCCATCAGCGGTTTTGAATCACTTCATCCAACAGACCGATGTCACCAAGCGAACTGCGCAGGCGCGCGCATTCCGGAAGTGGTGCCGCCGCCATGATACTTGTAGTCATCGCTTTCCGGCATCCTGGCTACATAGGGCTGCGCGTACATCGTAGATTATCGTTTGGAACGTCCCGGTATCAGCTTGGATTCTCCTGCATGTCTGTACTTCATAAAATTGTGTTGGTTGTGATGTCTTAATTTGTCAGCAAGGGCAGAGAAGCAGTTCCAGTCGTCTTATGGCTTTAGAATCGCTTTGTAGTTTGCTTCGGCGTCGTCTGCTTCTTCGTCTTCGTGAACGCGTGAGCACACTGCCGTTCACGCAGTGGTCCCACTGTAGCCGCAGAAAAAAAAAAAAGCAACGACGCCACTACTCGAGCTTTTCGGCTGCTCGGATGTCTCAATTAACTTGAAAACTGAACATCTAGTTGAATAGTAAAGAACAAGAAAATTCGAGCGACCATCGGGTTTGTGTAGCACCGTGGAACAGCGTCATATGTGTTGGTGAAAAACTGAACTTGGTAGTGTTCAGTCTTGTGCATAACGTTTAATCAACAGTGAAGTAAGAGGAGCTAAATAGACTTTCTCGGTGAGCGATAGTTTTCTAAAAGTTGTTTCATGCTGGTTGACAGCCTGTGCGACAGGGTACAAATGAACTGCGGGGAGAAGCCTGCACAGAGAGAAGAAATGATCTACAGAAAGGCCATGCCTGATGCGCCGTAACAATTGTCATCTCTCAAAAAGAAGCAACCATGCAAGATACCTGAAAACTTGGGGTGGAGATGATTGTTTGTGTACAGTTTCTATTCAGTTTTGTTTTGTTTGCGCAACCTCCGAACGCTAAGAGTCGCCCGACGTTGGAAGCTCTTTTCTGGATCAGTAGCGCCAGCCTAATAGACCACCACAAAATAGATTAGGCTCGTTTGTTACATTTCTGCCGGTAAGTGTTGCACTTCTAAATTGCATTATGTAATGTTTTTTTACGTTTTGTATGAAAAAAGAAAATGAAAACCGCTTCCGAAAAAAGTTGTTTTATTTCAAGTGATGCATATCAAGAAGCGCTGCCTTTTTTTGAGTGATTGTCCTGATCTTTTGAAGCACAGTTGTGCTTAAAACATGTCGTCACATTAACAGTTATAACCACTGTCATGCATGCGGCATGCATGAGGCAGCGGATTTAGCGCCGTCGCCGACAAGTTATCGGGCTTTGTGATTGTTATATTTTTGTTACCCGTGGTGTGCGCTGATTGGCGCGTCGAGAAAAGGCGACGTGACGACGGAAGGACGAATCGACGAGACAGGCAGTTCTGGACTGGAGCTGGTTCAAGCAAGATCTGGAACCCGAATAAAGCGCTTTCCCCCCAAAGTCTGGCTCCCTGCCTTCCCGGGTTCCACGGCGCCCAAACCACAAGCCGTGACTACCACCAAAATTCATTGAGCAAAAAGTGTATTCAAAACGGCCTCACCAAACTTAGTGGAGATAGACCAACGGATAGACCGCTACGGAGCGAATGCTCAAAGAGATTTCAACGTACGGAACACTTCGGCACGCTGTGTGTCCTGTGCCCTGTAATCTTACACTTTTTAGCTGACGTGCAATAGGTGGATATAAATTATAAAGCGCACCGCGAAACAAATGGAAAAACGCTATTTTTTCTGCCGCTCTGTCCGGCTCTGTTTATCTTTCTTTGCCGTGCTGCCTTCTTTCGGGAAGACATAATATCCGAGGCCTTTTTGCCGGGTGCTGTTATTGTAGCACCGTGGCATACAACGGGCGAAGCCGCCCTTTGAAAACCATGAGTAAACACCCGGCTAAACGTCTCGTGCTAACCCGAAAATTTCGAAACGCCGGGCGGGCGTACAATGAGCATTGACGCGGCCGGAAAACTGGGGAGAACTACAGGTACCAGCATGCACCGCGGCAGCGGTGGCGTCGCGCAACTCCTGGTGAGATCGGTATTTTATGTCGCTGATGTAGCCTCAGCGGCGAAAGGGTTGGTCTATAGGGCGCCTTGATGTGTGCGTGTTTGTCTATTCGCAGCTTCAATCTCCTGGATTAAATCCTCCTTCTCCCGTTTCTAATTTCTGCCACGGCGGCACTTTTTGCTGCACACTTGGATGGGTAGTGTACTGGCTATCCAAAGATAAGAAAATGTTGAACAGATGTTTTCTACAAATAGTTACACCGAGCCATTTGGCATTGACTCCTCTCATTCACGTTTTTTTTTTTTTCCACTGGGTAACGTGGAGACCGCAGGTAATTTTTTTGGCACCTTGCTGATTTCTCGCTTTGTGTAAACACTCATGTACATACTAAGGTGAGACTTCGTCTCACCTTAGTATGGACTATTGTTAGCCGCGCGTGCTAAAAGCTCGAGCTAGTCGCTTTGAATGAAGCCTTGGCGGCTGCACGAGCGCTCGTGCATCAAGTGCTCTAGCCAAGGCAGTCAAGGCTGGCCGCTCGCGCTAGCACAGCCTTCGCGGTTAGTCCATGATAGGGTGAGACGAAGTATTCTTGTTTTGCTTCTTTCTCTTTGCTCGTGAAGCTCGTGAGAAACCTGCTGCCGGCCCAAGCTCTTTGCAAGCAGGACGTTAGACAGTTTTAGAATAGGAACGCCAACGCTTTGGGCATGCTTTGGGTGCCCCGAGCAGCTTGGGTCATCGCACTGCGCGCATGCGCGATGCAAGCTGGTTGGAGGCCCCTATGCGTTGGGGGCCACCTATTCTAAAACTCTATCTTGAAACACCCTTTGGTACCTCGATCTTCTTTCCTGTTTGTCACCCTGAGCGTATGACAATTTGAGTACGACAACCGCTCATCCCCTTGGAAGGAAAACCAGTTCATGGGCCTATGACGAGTGAGCGGGTACACATGCACGTGGGTACACACGCACGCTGGCGCCACAAGAGACAGCGTTCCATGTCGCTTGAAACTTTTACGTTCTAAAGAACCTAGAATTCCTTGATTCGTGAATAAGATAAAAATCGGCTCTTCCGTGCCTATAGTCGCGCCAAAGAGCCGTTAACTCGCTGGCTAAAACGTAAAGTGAAGATGTACCACAATGCTGACTTGGGAGATAGGCGCTAACGCACTGGCGTTCCCACAAGAGCGTCTTCTTGCGAACGCTGCTTGAGCATAATCAGCAAGAGCGTCTAAGGGGTTTACGCCGTCACGCTCACTCGACTCCAGTGAGCGTCCAGGGGAGCCGTAATAGATTCGGTAATGAAGCTTTTATATACGAAATTACCCGCGTGTGAGAATGCTCGAGCTCGAAATTGGCTGCGGCTGTCTCACGCGTTTCACCTCTCGTACTTCAAGCTGGTTGCTCTAAGAGCTCTTGGAAAAAAAAAAAACATAAATAAATAAATAAAAAGAAGTGTCGGGAGAAAGCGGAAGAAAATATACTGCTGAGACTGCTTGAAGAACGGAATTTCTAACCGCGAGCAAGATTCTCCCGCCACTTTCTCAGTTTCTAACCTAAAACAAACCTTAAAAGGCAAGACGATTTTCACGGCGGCGTGTAACTGAGCGATAATTATAAAAAAAAAAAAAAAAAATGCAATCTTTTCTTACGACTTTTTGTTTCTTAGGGTCATCGCCCCTCAAGAGCGACAAACAAAGAACACTGCTCGTAGTCGTATACATGTTCAAAAACACTTTGTTATCTATCTTTTATTATATTTAATAATTACCAACCGACAGAAAAACAGCAACAACAACAAGAGTAGGGTAGTGACACAATAATTAATGTATCATAATATTACAGATAAAGTCTGGAGAGAAAATGTGTAGCTTGTTTGGAGCGCTGGGTTATCGTGGCACACACATGGTGTTGGTGTCACGTGAGACAGAGTCGCATGACACCGTGACGTCACGGTACGCCACGGTTCCACGTGACACCTTGATGTTACGTGATATTTGGTGACGGCTTTTTGTGGAATGACGGTTTTTCGTGACGAGTTTCTGTGGTGCGACGATTTCTTGTGAAGTCGTGTCACGCTTTTCTCCGGGATCCCGGTCCTTACACACACATCTTTGTTAAAAACATATTTGTAAACAAGCTTTGTCGCGTAAGATTGCGCCATTTATACCAGTGTTGTTGATTTCATTCTTATCTGTTAAGCTTATTCATTCCGATTGGGTATTCATAACCTATAGAGCGTTTTATCATGAACAGCGCCACTTTTAATACTGTGGCCCCATCTTGCGAGCGTCATGTTCCGCGGCCATGCTGAGTGGTTAGAAACGTGGGTGAAAGTTCGGGGCGCCGCTCCCGCTTAGGGTGTGCTAGTCGAGTGCTTCAAAGTGGTGGGCATCCAAATTAGGGCGCATCTTGTGTTCTTGTGTGTCGAGGATGGTGTTTTTCAACTCCTTGGAAACTTGTTTTTCCCCTGCTTATGGCATCCGCAAGTGCGGCGATGCCAAGAAGAGCGGCATCGAACGCAGCACTGAACACAGCACTGAACGCGCCACCGATGGAAATCGGAGGAAGGAGAGTACTCAAAATATTGTTTCGATTAACAGCAATTGATTTTTCCTTAGGGTTTTTTGTCGTTTTAGTTGCAGTACACCGCGAATATTTTTGGCGTTTCGTGTCGTCCACAACAACTAAATATAATGTGAACACTATACTTTAGTTTAGTCCGTTGGTGATGAGATTACAAGAAAGAATTAAACATGAAGGACGGACAAATGTGTTGTCCTGTTCGCCCTTCATGTTTCATTCTTTCTTGTATTTGATGTGAAGAAGAACGCGCGAAATAAGAGCATTGCAGGGAACGATCGAAGTCAGTTCCCTCCGGCTTGCAGATGTTTATAAAGGTTTTAATTGAGGATCCCATGTCGACAAGCGTGTACTTTGTCTATAACTGAAAACAGCGAAGTCGAGATGGGCCCATTGCTGGAGCGAGCCGATCAACGATTCAACGATTCGAAATCGATGCTTGAGCATGTTTCAGAAATACAAATTGAAGTTTTCTTTCCAGCTACGTTACGTACTAATTTACAAAATAGAAAGAACCCAGTCGTGTTGTGACGATCAACGTAAGTTCACGGCTCTCTGCTATCGCGCAGGAGATCGCGATTAAGAAAAATCTATAGAACTAACTTTTCAACAATTTCCAGCCACACCCGGCGGCGGAAATGAGCCTTCAACTACGCTTTTTAGATGATAAAATCGGGTCAATGTTACCACTGCGAGATATAAGCATTAAGATTAGTAAAGTTATGAAAAGTTGCAAGCTGAAACAGGGATCATCACGAGAAAACGTGCGCACACCTTGCGAGCGTAGCCCATGTTCATCGAGGGTACAGCGGTGAGTTCGGCGCGCGCTCTGTGCACGAAATGGTTCGAGCACACTCGAGAGGGTGGCGTGGGGGAAACGTCTTTTCTGTTTACGCAACCCACTGCCGCCGGAGGATTTGATCATTTGGAAAGCGACCGAGTTTGAAGATATTGCAGCCGCAGTTGCCTCGTCGGATCCCGTGCACGATACAGATGTCACCCGATAATATTCTGCGCTTTCAGTTGTTTTTCGTGCCGTCTATTACCACTCAATGATGTCCCGATGACCAGGAATTGTTGTAATTGATTCAGAAAGCTGTAATTACATTCGGAAGTAAAATAAAATGCAGGAAACCGCGAAGAAAACAACCGAACTTGAAGGAACGCAGACGTCTAAGGCGTTCATCCGGGTCTTTCGCTCGTTCCTAACCCCTCAGGCAGGAAGGAAAGCGATGGCAGCCCTTTTCCCTTTTCTCTCTTGCCCTCTTTCAGCAAAACGATCTATACGAGTATAAATTGAGGGAGAGGAGGTGACAAGAGAGCGCGAAGACGTCGGAGCACCGAGCTCTGCTTGGAATGATTAGTGGGCAGACGCAGACTTGTACACGTTACTGAAGAATAGTAAGGAATTACATATACAATTACTCGAGGCTAAATTGTAATTTATTACAATTACAATTACCCTCCCATAAAAGTGTGGCGTTACTTTCAGCATTACTGTCTTCAATTAAGAAGCAAAGGGAAGAGGGTTATTCAAGTTCTTATTGTTGCAACCTGTTCCATTTAATGACCTTGAGTATTTAGAGCAACAGCTCACTCTCGAAAGTCTCGTCAGACATTTTGCGTTATTTCTTACTGAATATGTCGACTGCTACGCTGGACACCCTTTGAATTGAGGCACTGGATGGGAGTGGCATATTGTGCCTCACGAATGTTTTATGGTCTGCATTGAGCTTTTTTGGCGAAGCATTGGAAGTACTATATTTACCTCGAAGATAGAGTAAAGCTTCGTCGTTGCAGCCATTGCCTGATATTCGAGAGTTTTAGTAGATCGTTTCGATACCTCCGATAACGATATGATGAATGCGCAAAAGCGGCGGCGGAGTATCGGGTATCGTTATCGGAGTCATCGGACCGATCTACTAAAATTCTCCATTGTCGAAATCGCGAAGCTGTAAAGTCATCATATATCTAGCCAAAACTAGAATAAGAATTGATTTATGTCCATCTTACTATACCGGCATATATTGCCAGACAATAGCAACACATAGTTGTAACAGTAAGGTGATAATTAAATAATAAATAAGGTTTGGCTCGATATTCTTCTTTCTTTGGATCTGAACAGGTCGAGCCTCCGTTGAGACGTTGATGAATAAAAAAAAAAAAACGTTTCTAGTATATAAATATAGGTAATAAAAAAAAAGAAAATTTATAACAACAATTAATTAGAACGTTGGCTGAAACAAGGAAATGTAAACGCACGTTTGTCGTGTGTACCATTCTTGGTGCCGTGCAAAAACGCATGGAGCACTAACTGGACTGCAGTTTCCTCCGGTGTTCTCCAGATAGACGTCCGCTGATGCCACGGGCAGCGAAGGGCAGAGTACTAGGTAAGCCGCGCTATGGCCCCACTCACGAATTTCACTCTCCCCTCAAGCCCAGAATATCAAGTCTACGTCAACCACCATCATGTTTTATTTTTTGAATATCTGCTTGAGATAGGATGCGTCTTGCTGGGGTAAAAACAGAATGAAGAAGAAAAGAAGACTATAACCATTTTCGAAGTGCTCGCAAAAAGCTGACTTAGAAAAAGGGTGACTGAGATGCAGATAACCTGGCTGGAATTCACAAATAAAGTGGGCCAACCCTAGACGTTGGACTACAAAGTAGCTTTTAAAACAGGGTTAAACAAGGTGAAAGATACAGAAAAAAATACATCCGGCTTTCTAAGAGAAGATGATAAGCGTGCCGCAATGAACGAGGATGATTGTGGTATCACATCTCTTTTAGTGAATTTTAGGGTAGACGGAGCGTTATCTCGTGTTTTGACATTATGGAAATGGTCGTAGTAACTATAACCGAGAAGGACATTGTTAATTCTTGTCTGTTCACTTACCGCCTCTAGCTTCTCGAAGAGGCACACAATCACTTGGTTTCCTCCTCTCCCCGTCTTCGATCGCCAAGAAAAACAAACGAACTAAAAAAGCGGATATAACTTGCCCCCCCCCCCCCCCCCCTCCCCCCTTTCTTTTTGTAGAAATGCCCATTTGAATTTTTTGACATTGTTGTTTGTGTCTAAAAAAAAACAGATTCAGGGGCTTGGTGTTGAAAAAAAAAAAAAAAAAGGCTTCGCGGAACTGAGCAGTGCCAAGCCCAACTTTGCGCTGGTCAATTCACGTGACAGTGTCACAGCGCTAGACTTTATCATAATAAAAACAGCCCTTTCTTTAAAAGGGGGGGGGGGGAGGGGGGGGTCTTGAAAAAAAAAATGTAACGGATTACAAGGAATCCGTTACGTAAAAAATGTAAGGGAATTACTTTAAAAATTACTCTAGAAAATATGTAATTATTTCGTTACTAAATTACTGATAAATGTCCCGTACATCTCATTATCGCTCCACAGCCAATCGGATAGCAGCATTAGCCGATAAGAACGCGGAAGAACCAATCATTAAGCAGAAGGCACGAATATAATAAGCCACTAGTTTCTTAAAGGACACATGCAAAGGAAAAAAAACATTTTTTTAACAGCTTAGATGGAAAAAGGATGTCATGAAACGATTTTACAACGAAGAAACAAAATTTTTAGAGCTATATTCACGGCGCTATACGAATTTGTAGTTGGCGCCAGCGGGCGCCGCGGAAAAGTGGCACTTATTTATCACGTGACTGGTCCTTATTTATCACGTGGTGCTTGCGCTCTTTCGGAAGCTTCCTATGGCCTCTAAAAGTAACTTATTCATCTTTGTTTGAAGTATAACAAAAAACTAAGATTAATAAGTAACATTTAGAGCCCAAAGGAAAATCCTGAAAAAGCGCAAGCGGACGTGATAGACCTGTGCGCCGGTCAGATGACGGCGGCGGCGCCCCGAAGCAGACGAACTTGTGCGGCGGCGGCGACGGCGGCGTGGAGAAACGCGTTGAAGCGGCGTCGCACAACGCTCAGCGTGCGGCGGCGGCGTGACTTTGCGGCGGCGGCGACGCAGCGCAGCGGCGCGCGGGCCTACCACGTGACCAGCGGCGGCTCCCGCGGGCGCCAACTACAAATTAGTTTTGCGCCGTAAATATAGCTCTAAATTATTTTTCTTCGTTGTAAATTCGTTCTATAATATTCGGTTTCCATCTAGCCTGTTAAAAAAAAAAAGTGTTTTTCCTTTGCATGTGTCCTATAAGCTGTCAGCGACGATTCTAAGTAGTGTACATTGGCCAAGCTGCTGGAAATTCAATTTTGCGCTCTTTGGAATTCTTTTCTCTTCTGCTGGCAAAAGGGCAAAACAACAAAACATTACCAGCTTTTCAGGTGGTACGTGCAGTCCGCAAACAAAGTGCACTATACTTCGTTTCACTGTAGCATGGACTATTGTTAGCCGCGCATGCTAAAAGCGCGAGCTAATTGCTTTGAGCGAAGCCTTCGCGGCTGCACGCGCGTTCGTGCAGCGAGTGCTCAAGTCAAGGCAATCGAGGATAGCCGTTTGTGCTTGCACAGACTTCGCAGTTAGTCCATGCTAAGGGTAGACGAAGTATACACGTTCAACCATCGATCGTTCGGATACTTCTTCCAGGAAATAAATAAGGTCTTCTGTTCTATCTTCGTTTTTAGGGCACGGACGAATACCCAGCTCGCTTATGCCAATGTGCGAGGCAAACCAGGTTCGCACGTCATTGCTTAGTTTCTTCACACTGCATCGCATACCTTCCTCTCTGTATCCGGCACGTGCACCGGGAGGTATCACTTCGTCGTCGTCCAGTAGGGGTTGCCACCGCATTTCTAGAATGCCTCAATCACCTTTCTCAGAAACCCCCGTCAGCGACACCGCGGACACGGTGTAACCGCGGACGACGTAACGCCTCTCCGACATCCTTTCCTCGCGCTCTCCCTGGAACAAAATACAAAAGGCCCCGCTGTCACTCCTCAAACTCAAAGAGTCCGCGGTCAAACTCTTCCTGCTATCCCTCTTCAGAAGTTACGTACACCGAACGCGGTCACGTATACCCGAACCGGAAATAAAAAGAACCTCCGGCGCACGGGACACCGCCACCGCAAGCCGCGCGGTGTACACACACACACCTCGGCCACTCGTCACAGGCCGGTCGCAGAGAACTCCGGCATTCTGGGGTCACCGCGGGAATGCTCTCGCGAGAGCCGGGATAAGTATATACTCTATTCCTCGCAGCGGTCTTCGACGCATCGTTAGCGGGAACAGCCGTCAGGGCCCGGCAGTTGGTGCTGTGTTCAGAGCGCATGCACGAATGTCCCGCGCTCGCCACGGAGAAGTTGCCTGGAAAAGTTCCGCTGGCACGGCGGCAACGGGCGCGAGAGAGGTCACCGTTTTTGGGTGAGCCCGACATTGTGCTCGGGGGGCCAACACGATCGAGCGCCAACTATTATCGTCGCTGGTGAAAGGCGGTCTGCCACGTCAGGGTGTGTGTATGGAGAAGCGTTTCGATCGACGGGCTTCATTTGAATTGCGAGTTTGCGTGCCACTTCTATTCTTTTTTCTTCTTTTTTTTTTTACTTTTTTAGTATTCACCTCGTGAGGACGGGTGGGGACGTAGTTATGCGAAAACGCGGTGAGACGGACGCTCCCTCACGTTCTTGGAGAATCGATCGGCACGCTATCGGGTTTGTTATTGGACGATTTGATTCTGAATAGAAGACGAACGCCCCGTCTCGGATAAAAGGGACGTGATTCGATGGAACCTTCGCTGATGAAGCATGGCTGAAGACCACGGTTGAAGTCTTGTACACTTAATAAAAATTTAAAGATATACCATCACTGATTACCACTTGCTAAAAAGAAGAAAAAAAACGCGCTAGCTGGCACTTTTTAAGCAGTGAGCGATATGGTAGACAGTACCAGTTGGCCCTGCTGTTCGTCAGGTAGCACACCCGAATATTCGTAATGACGTCTCCCATTAGGAATGGAACACACTTATTACAAATTGAACGCGTTGCTTACTTAGCACGTATGAGCCACTTTGTTTAACGAGAAGATCTGCATATAGAATCGTTTTTTTATGCGTTTCTCTTGGACTTTGTCTTTCCTCAGCAACAGCTGTTACAATGTTGCCAAGAATCCCGTTTTTTTCTTCAGCTTTTTGGGAGCCTTCTCGCACTTTAATCCGATGGCTGTACCGAATGTCAAGAAAGTACCAGGGAACAAGACGGAGTGATTTCACAACACAAGCGAATGAAGTCTTGAAGAGACTAATTGTGCAGGCGTGCTGGTGGTAAGCTAATCATGTTCCCTTCTGTGTCTGTTCCTTCGACAAAAAGCTTTATTTTCCTTTTCTGCACCACAGTCTCAAGTGTTGAACGACATGATTAGAAGTCTTGAAGCTTCTCCTACAATGTCGATGGTGGTGGTGGTTGTGGAATGGGGGCACCGTGTTCGAGGCCGGGTGAAGGGAGAGTTTTGCTTTCTTTAACGCCCCATGTATGTACACACAGGCTAGACACTTCAATGTGGGAGTCAAACAATATTCCAAACGTACGAACCTGGCAGGCTGCAGCCACCAGAAGTAAAAAAGGCCTACTATTAAAGCTGTAGTTTTATACGACCAACCAATCTCAGGAGCCACGTAAGCACAAAATGGTAGGTCGATCAGACCGTAATCGCTAAACAATCTTAAAAAAGAACGACAACCTGTGCCAGGGATTGAGCCCCGGTCATCGGCGTTGAAGTTGAGTGCGGTGCTGACTGAGCTACGGTTCCAGCACGCAGGATCGGGAGGAGCAGAAGCAGGTTGTGCGAGAAAGCAAGCGGAGCGGAGAGAGGTAGGAAGGTCAAAAAAGAAAGGAGCAGAAACAGGTGGTGGAGAAAGAGCGCGCGGAACGAGGAGGAATGGCAAGGTCAGGAAAGCGCGCCTACCATCTCTTGGTGACCCAAAATATACAGCCAGATTCGCGTGTGCCAAAGGGACCTCACGCACTTTGACAAGTTGTCGGAGGGAGAGGTCGTTGCCGGTACTAGCATCGCCACTGCCAACACCATCAGGTACCGCGATTGCTGCGACGTCTGCGCCGCCTTGACCACCATTTGCGGCGTACGCACGCTCATCACCATCTTCTACATATCGCCAAACACAACCAAAGTGAACTTAAAACGCTTCCTTTTGGTGCGCTTCATGAGTTATACGCAGCCGATGAAAGCATTTGAATGCATGGAAGAGACCGACTGTGACAGGACGCCCATTATCATCGACGGATGTAAAAAAAAAAAAAAAAAGGTTTAAAAAAAAAAATAAACGAATTCGAGGATAATTCTTAGTAGTTTTATCCCGTGAATCTGAATATCACGTTCGTCTTCCCCCAATATGTGACTAAACTCGAGAAACACAAAAAACCACCGTCCGTTACGTCAGAAAAGGATCTTTCGGTTGCCAAGCCCGTGTCGCTTCGTGAACTGGCGCCTGCCTCCTATAGGCCTATTGCTATTACCCAAGCATCTAGGAGAATGCAGGGATTGGTGTTCCACGCGCCGCACGTGCCGGCGTCAGCAGTAGTAACTTTTCTAAAGAAAATACATAAAGCAAATGGCATCTTGCACGGGCATGCGTCAACGCTTTATTTTGGTTATTTACTTCGAATCTTTTATACGGAAAAGGCGTGCGGCGCGTGGAAAACCAATCCCTGCATTATCCTTGATGCTTGGGTAATATAGCAATAGGTCTATTGCAAGCTTGCCAGATATATTCCCTCCGCACTGACACCAGTCGTGCCGGATTTTTCTGACCTTTTTGAAAATAGCAAGAGTGCGCGTCCATAGTTTTGACGGGTGCTGAAAGTGCGCGAGAGCGGAGATTCCGAAAACTCCTATTCTGATGTAACGCTCGGGGAAGGAGGGGCTTCAGCGGTACATTGAAAAGGATCTTCTGCAGCCTCCCTGCACCAAATTGAAAAATAATTTCGTTATTTCTGATCCTGGAGAAAAAATAGAGACTATTTAAGTGGTTTTACTCAAATACGGAACCGCTTCAGCTTCTCATTAAGGTGAACGCGCACAGCAATCCGTAGTTTATCGGACTTCATGCGCGAACCTTTCGGGTTTCATCTCGTGAGCAGCGCCACAATCCCGATCACTCCCAACGTCGCCACAATTGATTGCGTCATTGCGCAAGGCGTTCCCGGAACTACGTTGCACGGACTTTGTAGCATGAACTTTGTGGCGCACTTCTGGGTACATAAGCCGTTGCTCTGTACAACGTCCTAATCAGAAAACAGCAGTAACACCGACAAGAACAACAAAAGCAGCAAAAACAACCACGACAGCCACTGCAATGCCACCAACAATCGCCACACTGTGTTTGCGTGTGGTGAAATTGTGGAATCAACACACTAAGAATCCTTAGGTTGAAAGACTTGGAAAACATTAAAAGTATTTCAATACAATTTTATTTCGTTACAAAACACGTTTTGCCTACGATGGCCCTATAAAGATACCGCATTTAAACGAGTTCGGCAGAAGTACCACACATACAGAAAATTTTTTCCCCTCTAAAATGACATATGTTCTTCTGCTATAGGAAAACGGAGTAACGTATTACGAGAAACAAAGGTACTTTTGACACATTAATGACCCACGAAAAGGCTCGACACCGTCACCGACGGGGTGCGACCGTTACACAGAGTTTCACACGGGATCCGTTTAAAATTGCATACGCGTGAACAAGCCATCTCGTGGAGAGGAAGCCTAAGTACTTCCTTTTTTGACCGAAGAAGTAAAAAAAAAATGTGTGGGAATATTTAATTATATGGAATGAAACCCAATATAAAGAGCAATGTACGTGTTGCGAGCGGAATTCAGCTAATGCTTTTTAGGCGGTCTTCATAAAATAACCGTGTTTGAAGCGTTATTTGCTCAGCTTGCAAGACAAGTGAAAACGCGCAGAGTAGAAAGAAAAAAAAAAAAGAACCTTTTTTTGAGGGTCTAAGAATCAAATACAAGCACTTTCGAGAGCTCTACTCTGAGGAAAAGTGACGCCGCAGTGGCTCTGAGCTAAAATGTTGGCGTGGGAGTTTCCGGGTGCTATGCGCTGGGATCGTGGCCGACGTACTGGAAATCTAAAAAGGGTGGGAGAGGTGTGGGCGCCGCGTAATTATATGGTTTTTGTTACCCATGAAGAGAATCACAAGTGGTCTAAATGAAACATTTCCTCCTCGTTTGTTCACGCACCAATCACTCAGTTCCTTCTTAAACTGAGACTAGAAGCTCCGCCTTCAGCGAGAGCTCGCTGGCTCCCGCAGTGCTTTGGTGCGCTTGCCTGAGCGTTCGCACTTGTGTAAGCAAGGGCAGAAAGCTCGCGCTGAAGGCGGAAGCTTCTAGTCTCAGCTTAATGGTGAACGGAGTATAGCTCTACTCTCCACATTACTTCTTCCGTTGCTTTGTAAGCCGTACCAGTAAATGGATCTTTTGTATCCTTAAATCATTTTTTATTATATTTCGGTAAATAAATTTGTTCTGCGTTGGGGTTCTGATCACAACACCGCACATGCTTAGTGTTCAAGCGAAGATTGCATTTCAGGATCACAATGAAATTCGAAACTTGTCACTATTTCGATTTTCTCAAAGGTGGCAGTCATCGGTTATTGGCACCTCTTGCAGGAGATCAGGCGGACAGGCCTTTTTTATGTGATAAAAGAAAGAACTCGAGAGAGAGCAGCAACTCCGGTGTGCTTAAAATGGGATAGAGGGACACGGGTATTCACAGCACAGTCAGTAATGCCTATGCCGGAGGTGTTATCGGACTTTCGAATGACTGCTCTTTCTCAGCTACGTAAATTCGGATGAATTTTCTCAATCTTGGCTTCGCGTGCAATTCTCACAAAAGCATGGAGACCGTGACTTCTGGTACATAGACATATAGTATGCGAGTAAGGAAGAGTGGGGAGGATGCGAGAGTTTTCAAACCAACATATTCCGTGATGTTTAATGGACAAGGAAAGAGTTGAATGGTTTCTAAATGTAGGGTGAAACACCATTCGCATCAGCTGAACAGCACTTTGTTCTAACTCCTCAAACTGTAAAGAAAAAGACAATAGTGCATGAAAAAAAATGTGTCCTTTTAACCCCCCCCCCCCCCCCCCCGGCCCACCTTTCCCTGCAAAAGGAGGATTGGGACTCATGCAGGATGGGGCTAAACATTGTACTAGTGAATATTATAGGCAGACTGGTCTTTATCAGGCATGAAGGTTGATTGCAGACGTCTTTTTTCCTCTGATCTTGTGAGGTATTGGACCGGGGATTAAGTATACGGTGACATTTTATAGAAGTCAGTTATTCGTGGCCAAAATGCAATATGAACTAAAATGAGATGATTCACCATCATTACAGGTTAACCTTAGTGTTCGTCACCAATCATAGGAACAATCGTTATAAAAGGAGAACTGAGACAGTGTCCCCTTCCTCCCACCATCTCGCAGTAAGTAAATTGCTAATTGTGGCAACAGGTGGCAACAGGTAAGTTGCCAATTTTGGCAAAGGTGAGATGTAAAACATAAAATAGCGCTGGTTAAAAGCAACCTATTAACACATCTTTTTAATGTTAGTTTACTACATGTCGTTGACCAAAGCGTTTTGGTTCCAGAATCGAGCAAAACGAATCTATGCTATTTACGTTTGAATGCTGAAGTGGCAACCACTGACTCAAATTGTGTACACCACGTGAAGCAGGCACGTCATTAAGTAGAAAGTGCCCCTACCACGGCGTCATCCATCTAGCAGTTCATAAACTGTTTCGAACACTGTCCCACCCCTCCCACCGTCCTATTCCTCTCTACTCTTTCCTAATAGCGTACATTAATGAAACTTGGTTCCGCATCGCACGTTACGGTTTACATAGAATAGTAGTACAAGGTGACTCGTACCGTTTCTTGTATCTGTGTTTCAAGATTTTCAAATTATACTTCTGCCACTTGTATTCCACATAGTTGGATAGAAATGCGTGCTCATACTGACTACCCAAAAAACACAAAATTGATGGCAGACTTCTCTGAGAGTTTTGTTTTTGAGCCTCGTAGCCCTTTAACTGTTCAACACCGTGCTTTTCTAACAATGCAGGACGTTCCTTCAGACGTCGAACGGGGCAAAACGACCAATATATTCGAGCTTAATCTTATTATATAAAGTTGTAATAAACTTATTCTTAATAGACCACCCTGACCGAATAGTTCTTACGGCACTGCTCGTAATTAGAGACGTGCCCTACCCCTGCCTAAATCCTTCTCCCTAATTACAACCTAAGATATTCGTAAAATGTTGTCACGAAATACTTTCTTCAGGATAAGGATCGCGCTGATTTCCTTTTTTGTTTCAACACCAACCCGATGCCGTGACTGCAGTCACTGCTATCTGCCTTCTTCCCCAGTACAAAGAAAAACAACAGCGCAAGCGGACAGGAGAAGGAAAATTCTCGTCGCATTACAGCCATAAACTCTGGAAGATGTCTACAAATATCCCCCTTCGGGGCAATTAAATAGTACCCTAACCCGTAAGATATCAAGGTGAACTGCTGAGAACGGCCCTAAGGAGTTGCCTAAAATATACTACTACTACTACTACTACTACTACTGCTACTACTACGTCTACGACTACGACTACTACTATTATTACTACTACAACTACTACTAATAATGATAATAATAATAACAACAACAACAGGTTTATTTTCTATTATTGTCGGTGGGGACCGAGGGAAAAAGCTGCTAAGTGGCAGGTTGACGAGTCCTCGGCAAGGCAGACATTGGCAGACAGCGGAGGCGAAACCCGGATGATGAAAGTACATTGCCATAAATACACACTAGGGGAACATTCGGGCACATAACCCACAAGTACGCTTTAAGGCACAGGGAGATGCAAGAACAGATTCGAAAAAAAGCGGGATTTACCCAAACGCAAAAAAACACACACACACACATAAAAAAAGGTTCAAACAGTAACAACCAGAAAACAAGCGAACATAAGCGTAAAGAATTCATGAAGGCGAGAGCCAGTGCCGTCATCGTATACAATAAAATTCAAAAGTGAAACGTACACAAAACAATAAAACAGATCAAATTACAAACGCGGACATTGATAGCATTCGCAAGTCAGGCGGAAAAAGAAACCGTAAACTAGTTAAAGTATTAATAGACCTTGAAGTTCCCTCATATAATATCAGCTGGATAAATGCGTATCTCACAAATCGCCAGCAATTCGTGGATGTAAATGGTGCCTTCTCGGGATTGTTAGATGTTCATTCTGGAGTACCCCAAGGGTCGGTTTTGGGCCCTTTACTTTTTTTGATATATGTTAACAGCTTGTTTTCAATTGCAACTAGCGGCCCCATAAAAATAAGAATGTTTGCAGATGACTGCGTAATTTACACACCCGTATATTCAGTCGAAGACCAGATAAATTTGAGCAGCACATTATCAGGCATTGCGTCGTGGTGCCAAGCTTATAACATGATGATTAATGTTCACAAAACGCAGTACATGCATGTTTCAACTAAAAAAACTGTATTGACATTCAACTATGTTGTTTGTGGCTTCAAGCTGACGAACGTTGAGAGTTATAAATATTTAGGAGTGATTATCGCAAGTGATTTAAATGGAGCAAACATGTGGAATACATTCGAAAAAGGGCAACTAACAAGCTATGGTTTCTAAAAAGAACGCTAGGCGGAGCTCCTCCCTCGGTTAGACTTTTAACATTTAAAACCATTATTCGGCCTATCCTTGAATATGCGTCTGCGGTCTGGGATCCTTGGCAATGCTGTCTTGTTAAGGAACTCGAAGATGTACAATCACTGGCGGCACGTGTAATCTTTTCGGATTTTAGACGGACCACGTCGGTCACGGGACTTAAAACAAAAGCAAATTTACAGCTTTTAATAAACAGAAGGGCATGTCAGCGGGTGAAGTTGTTTTTTCAGATATATAATAACCTCCTAAAAATAGATGGCTCAAAATACCTAAAGCGAAGAACATTTCACTCTCAGCGCTTACACCATTCGAAGATGGTAGCACCTATTAATGCTAGAATGAATGCATTCAAACAGTCTTTTTTTGTGCGTACAATTGAATTATGGAACAAACTTCCAAGTGAAATAGTAAATCTTGATAGAAAACAAAGAAAATAAAAAAAGATGTAAAAAGAAAAATAAAGCGCCACTAGAGCCATAGAAGTTAAAGATGGTCAGAAAGCAACAATAAGATAAGTACATAGCAACAAGATGTAAGATTAAATGCTTTAAAAAGGCATAAAAGCTGGTGGCCAATAACTGACATAATAAATATAAGCTAAAAAAATCTTATAATAATGTACACTAAAAAAATGTAAAAGTGATCGAGCACATACACAAGAACAAGACCCAATAAAGCGCAGGACACAATACACTTCTTAATAAGATAAAAACAATTGCAGAAAAAAATAAATTTAGAAAAGACGTTTAACTTATATATAAGTTGGGCGTAACTCGCTCATTGAAATGGTGTTCAAGTCTGTCTGTCGTTGGCTGTGACTGTTGAGCAACCTTGGTAGAAGATGTGTTATCATTTGTGTTTCGTAGTTACATCTGCATCTTTCCCCCTTCCAGTACTCTTTGCCATGGGTTTCATACGCTTGTGTGCTTCTTGTTAGGGAAGCGAGTGATGTTAAGCCTGGAACTGTTTTGTTTTCTCAGATATAAAACTTGGAGCAAGTCTATAATCAGTAAGTTAAAATTTTAATTATAGAGAGACACTTAATAAAGGTAAAGCATGACATAAGTAGTGTTACTAATAATACGCACCATTTTCTTCTGCAAGAGATATATTCTTTGTAGACTCGTAACACCTGTCGTATCCCACACAAGATGGCCATAACTTATTTGCAGACTTATACGTAGTTCAACTACTCTACTCAAATTACCGCAGTTTAACTACGTTTCTGAGAAGTTTTGTAACTTCCAATTAAATTTTTATTTCGGTAATTAGTAGTTTACTTGAATTACTTTTTCCGACTAACTTTTACTCAAATTACAAATTACTTTCGAATTTTAGTGGAAGGTTTGCTTCTAAACAAACGTTCCTGCACAAAAAGAGATATGTTGGAAGATCAGCTGATATTTGCAAAGAGGGGTAAACATGTGGCGTACGCAAGGGGGGGAAGGTGGGGGGGGGGGGGGGGTTAGTAGTTCGAACGGTCCGAAACTCCCTAAAATTTTCACGAGCACTGCAACAACCCTGCCACGAGGCACGGGGAGCGGACAGACACGGCGCAAATGAGGCCGAGTAACTGCGGGATTAGCGCGGAAGACTTGCGTTTCTTTGTGTCCCGAAGCTCAAAGAGACTTGAAGCGTTTGAAGAAAGGGCTCGTCCCCGCTTCTCCCCAACGTAGGAACTCTTACCCACTACAGGAGGTGCACACACTGCATCCTCACTCAAAGGAGGTAACGAAGTGCTGCACCCCCTCTGAAGCTCATCTGGTGCTCCCGTATAGTTTGTGCTGTCTTTCGAGACGTCATATGGTCATTTGTCTGAGTGCGTAATGGCGGCTATAAGACCGATACAAATAAGTACCTTATAACTTGATAGTGTTTAAATAGTTCGTCAGCGAGAATAAGACAATTACTCTGTGGCGACTTATACAGTACTTTTTTCGCCATTTCCCAAAAATAAACTGATGCACCTTTGATTTCGCCGCCCTTTCCGAAAAAAAAACTGATGCACCTCCGATTTTCCCTGAAGCAATGCATACCAGTTAGAGAAACACACAAAAAAAAAACACGTTTTATAGGAGATGAAAGGGCATTCTAAAAGATTGTGTTAAAAAGTACTACTTTACATTGAAAGTATATTGTATTTATAGTACTTTACTTCAAGTACATTGCACCCGGTGTGCTTGATATTTTACTTGAAGTACATAACCTCTCATTTACTATATACTTCCAAGGAGTTTTTAGACGTACTTTACGCAACACTGTAAACAAGCAAACACTGTCTGCAAAATCAAGCTCAGGCAGTGCGAAACCTCAAAGGACAAATGATACATCCGCAGTACATCATTGACAAAAAAAAAAGAAGTACACAACAATTAGGCATGCAGAAGCAGAACCTGTTATTAAAACATTTCTGTGAAAACACAAGCAGCTTTATATTCGGCTCGCAGAATTTTGCCAACGGATCAATATCTATGTACTTCCATGTTAGTATAAAAAATATAAAAGTAACTTCAAACGTAATTCGCTACTTTTTTACAGTAATTAGTAATTTACTCAATTACTTTCCATTTTAGTAATTTCTACTCTACTCAAATTACTTTTGAGGCTACTACTCAGTAACTTAATTACTTTTTGATTAACTTGTACATGTCTGCTTATTTGCGAGTAAATAAAAAGTTGAAGAGCAGTAGTTTTATTTTAGTGGGTAGTACGAAGCCATGACGGCGAATAATTCCGATGGCCCGTTCTACTTTTGCACTAACTAAATTTATTTGGTGTCCCCACGTCATATGCTCAAATAAAGTGACTCCAAGAGTTTTAAAAGAACTAACAATTTCAATAGCGCTGGAGCCGTATAGTAATGGCCTTGCAAAATATACTGTTTTGCTTTTTGGGGGGAAAAGCACCGCCTTTGTCTTTACAATATTAATTTGCAAGGAATGTTTATTCACTCATTCTTCTAGTCTAGTTAAGGTATAGTTTACCACCTTTATAATGCCGTCACAAGTGTCTCCCGGAAAAATATAAACTTGTATCATCTGCGTAAATTGAGAATTTGTCGTTTTCATAGGTAATAACAATGTCATTAATGTATATAATAAAAAGATGACCAAGTATACTGCCCTGTGGGACTCCCGAGAGGATAGGCTTCACTTGAGAGGAGGATTCGTTTATCTAAACATAACTATCTTTCTCTCAAATCGAACTTATAATGTTACAATAGTTAATATTTACTCTTCATAGAAAGGTGTTGAATCAGGAGTACCGCAGGAAACTGTGCTGGGCCTGCTACTATTTATAATGTACATAAATGACCTGCCAGATCTTCTTAACTCAACTATTAGGTTATACGCGGATGCCTGTGTGATTTATAAAAAAAATAAACAAATGTGTCCGATGACATCTTTTTGGAAACTTATTTGTCTCATGTTGAATAGTGGTGTCGAGATTGGCACATGAAAATCAGCCTTAACAAAACTAAATTCGTTAACTTCACTACAGAATAAAGTACTACCCAATGTGATTACCCGCTTTCTAGCATACCCATTGAAACTGTTACAACATACAAATATCTCGGCATCAACTTTTATAATAACTTCTTATGGGAACCTCACATTAGTCACAACTCTGCAAAAGCTATCCAAAGTTTAAGATTTGTAATAAGTCATCTTCATCATGCCACATCGCAAACTAAACTCATCGCATATAATACTCTCATCCGTCCTCAGCTTGAATATGTCTCACTCGTGTAACCCCCCCCCCCCCCCCCCCTCCCCCCAATCAGCCATACCTATAGTCCGTTGCAACCTAAGAACGAAGGGCGAGGGTAAGACGGGCCGGGGAGGAGGAAGCAGACGGAACGCTGGAGAAGAGAAGGGGAAACCTCCTTCTCTCTTTAGCGTTCCGTCTGCTTCCTCCTCCCCGGCCCGTCTTACCCTCGCCCTTCGTTCTTTGGTTGCAACGGACTACAGAAGAAAAACTGAAAGCTGTTCAAAACCGGGCCACTCGCTTCATCCTTCGAAATTATACGTCTACTACCAGTATCACTGCATTGAAAGCTGACCTAAACCTCCCTCTTTTGAAACACCGAAGAAACATATCACGTATCGCATATCTATACAAAATGTATTACTACTTTCCTTCAGAAAAAGATGCATACTGTCCGTCGGCTTTCCATATCTCGTTATCTCGTCTCGCACAGATCACCCACTCAAGATTCATCTGGTTATCCCTAGGACTAATCAATTCAAGTTTTCTCCAATTACAAATGGTGTTCTCTGACTGGAATAATCTACCTGAGTAGGTTGTTTGCATCCCAGAAGTTGAGACTTTCCGATCCGCCATTGCCGCTCTCCATGCCATTTAACATCATGTTTTTATTGTTAGAAAGGTAACCTAGTGTTCATTTTATTCTCATTTATAGTTCAAATTTTCCACCACCCCCCCCTATGTAAAGCCCCCCGTGGGTATTAAAGGCTCAAACTAATTAAATAAATGAAATGAAGCTAATGTCAATACTGTAGTTATAACCGAAACATAATTGTATATTCGGAAATAAAGCAAAAACCGGTAATTTTTGGCCATGTTCCTTTTTAAACACGCGAAAACGATACTGCAGACAAATCTGAAACAAGTGACGGCCCCACAGGTTGCGCCGTTACTTGTATCATATCATGGTCAGAAACGCCTCGGAGTTTGGTCGGCTGATGTTCTAATTTCATTTATCTTTCAGTTTCACACGTCGAAGGCCTATTCTGTCTTTTTCCTTTCCGTCCCGTTTATCTTGTGTCTGCATCTCGAGACCACCAACAATATAACAGGAAGAAACTGTTTTTTTTTGCGAATATTTTTGGACGGAAATGTCCCAGTTAAGGTAGCCAAATCTGCAATCAGAGCAATCGAAGTCCCGGAAGATGCAATGCCCTTTGCTTGTTCGCAACTCAGGGGTTTCCAAGATTACACAGAGCGCGAAACTTAACCACTTTACTCACAGTTCCAGAGACTACGAGCAGAGTCATTATTTTCCGGTAGCGATGGTTTAAATTGGGTTTTAAACTCGGCAACAAATTTGGCGCGTGCCCTAAAAAGAAAAAAAAAAAGAAAGAAAGAAAGAAAGCTTGGCGTTTATAGGAACAAATATGATTTCATCTGTTGGCCTGACGAAGTGAAACTCCCTTGAGTAAGACCACTGAGTAACGGGTAAGGCCACTGAGACAAAGAATTCGTAGTATTGTCGGCCCAACCCAAACACGGCCTGTTTACTACTAATTGCCTCCATCCTCTCTCCCCCGCACCTTTAAATACTTTATAAAAAATTAAGCAAGAAACACGGGATAATGAGGAGCGGAATTGATTGATTGTTGGATGTGTTGAAAGGAAGTACTGCACAGGTCAAAAGACTAATCTGTTCTTGGTCTATAAAACAATTATTGTTTCAACTTAAAAAAATAAATAATACGAAATAAAAAAGGACATATAAATAAAAATAAAAACTTGAACGCGAAGGATTACGAGTGAAAGATGTGTTACCAATGCAAAGGAAAGTCAAGATATAGGCGTTTGCCTAAAACATCAGACGCCATGGTATACTCAATCATGCACAAAAATATGCTTAGACGAAAAATCGGACATTCCCCTATCATGCCGTCCTCCGAGGTAAACTCCTAAAAACAAATCTGGTGGGCGTCCTAAGTGTCCGTTTGCCTTTTTACTTAGATTACCTTGCCCTTGATGAAGCCATTTTTATTTTTATTTTAACCCAAAGAGGAAAATTGTGGTCTTCCTTTCTCTTGGACCTCTTAGCGAGCAGCTTTGCAAAACATTTCACCCTCGTCTTTTAACCGGAACTGGTACAACGCTTCTCTTACGCGAAAGACAGCGTCCGGTGAGCTGACTCAGCAACCGGCGTTCACCGGTATAAATACAGCTTCCACATCAACCCGCCCTTTCCCCCCGACGTCACCGCAAAACAACCGGTGGCGAAACAAAGCCAAGCCGTCCCCGCAACCGCCCCGGGATGGGCTGCACACGTACCACGCGGAGTTATGCGCGCCTACACGTCACGTATTGCTCGCGGAGGCTTCGGTCGAAGCAGGGGGATTTTCCGACCGAGACAACGGACACAGCTCCTGCGGCAGAGGACTGGAAGGACGTCCGTCCGTGACCTTGCACTGAGGCAGACAGGGCTTGCCCGGGCAGCGGTGCCCCGTCGGTCTGGCCGTCGCCAACCAAGGCGAGAACGTTCCCCAGCCTTATGCAAAACGGGCTCGCGAACGATGGAATCGTTCGCCAAAGGCCACATAAAAAGTAGGTAAAGGCCAGATAAGAAGCACATAAGAAGGCACCGTCGACCAGTACGACTTCACGTGGAAACGAGCTGCCATCATGGCCCGACCGCACTGAAATGGACAATGACCACTCCACCATCAGGAGGACGGAATCGTATCAGCCATTAACCGATTAACTTCACCGTTGAATGAACAGCTAAGCCGGTAAACTGAATGTATTTGAGGTTTGAGCCATATCTAAAGAAGAGGCTGTTCATAATGTTTATCACTTCCGTCGTCACTTTGTCTTTCAAACGAGAAAACCTTTAGGACGCTCAGTTTTAAGCGCGTGTGGATGTTGCGGTGCAACGAGGAGATCTGAGTACTGGAACACAGTTAATAAAACGGACACAAATGACTGCCTTAATTAATTGAAAAGTAATTTCCAAGTAATTAGATTACTTTTCAGAAGTAATTGTAATGTAAGGACATTACTTTTAGTTTGCTGTAATTTGCAATGTAATTAAATTAAATTTGCGTATTTATGAGGAAGGTACTTGGTAATGTGATTTAATTACTTTTAAAAATAATTTCGCTATCTCCCTGATCTATGTCCCCGTGATAACACTCTTGCCCGTAGAAACGCGCAGAGAGCGGGGTCAGGTGACGAAAGGGAAGCGGTTGATTGGACAGACGAGCGCGTACCTTCCACTGCACTCTCAGCTTAGGGGTGAACGGAGCGTGCACATCATACTCCGCTTCACCTCCCGATAAACCGTCGCGGCAGCTACTAGCCATCCCAGTCAATCAAGCGCTCTGAACCCGTCACGTGACTATAAGCGCAAAGGTCACGTGACATTCAGACGGCACAGGATTGGCCTAGATGGATCGCAGAGTCCGCTATGGTTTATTGTAAGGTGAAACGGCCAGAGCTGCGGGGCCGGCCCCACTTCATCTTCATTAAGAACGCGTTGCACTCGGTTAAACTTTTAATATTATCATTTTCTGCGAGGGAGACTTTTTTTCCTACCGCAGTGAAATTCGGCTAAGTTCGCTCGACTACGGGCCGAAGGGAAAGATGCGTGTCGAATTTACTTTGTTCGTTGACGTTTCGCTGCGCGCACTCCTGCTCCATTTGGATGCTTGGCGCCGAAAAGTTTAACTATTTTCTCCGATCGATCGGAGGTTACAATGCGCTGCTCAATCCATCCGTACACTACTCGCGTATCGTGAGTTCTCATCTCTTAGCATTGGGCGGTCAGTTGAAGGGTTCGCTGACTCAGTGGCAGTTACCTTCTTCGCGCGTACTATTGATTTCATTTGAAATGACACATTGAAGTTCTAAAATAGCTTTGTGCGATGATCGTATTTTCAATGTTAAGAACGTTCTAGGACCGAACGATTTCATATATTTGTTTAGCGAGTTGCGCCTCACTATGAGATGGTAACAGGATGTACAAGGGGGGCTAGTTGGTGAAATCAAGTGTGTATTCGTGTTTGTGTACTTCCAGACAAAATTCAGTTGTCAGTAGTTCTCCATGTGTCCACTCCTACTCCTTGTCTTTTTTTTTTTGTGAGCTTTTACGCACTAATTACATGAGAGCGGATATACGTATCACTCATTCATTTTAGTTAGCTCCAATAAAAGACTTCTGGCCGACGCCGTTTTGAGCGCCCATGCGGTCGGCGCTTAGTTGCTTACAATTCAATAATAATAATAATGAGAATAATTTTTTTTCTGTCTCGTAGTAACAAAAAATATAGATGTTTATGTAAAAGTAGGCTGTCAGTTTAAAGACCGACTTACTCCAGCGATGGTTTGACTACTCCGACAAACTATATATTGGTGATTTCAGATAAGACCGACCAAAGGGTGGCTGGTCGACATTTTTAGATCAACTCATGTTTTTATATGCTATTGTCTAGTGTCTGGTGTAAACGAATCCCAACTTAGTTTTGACCAGAAAAAATATTTGGAGACAGGAAAAATCGTAAGGCATTAACGCGCACTGATGGATGGGGCACGTTTGAGAGTGAGTAACTAAAACGATAACATTAGGAGAATACTTTTTAGACGCATACTACGGGTTCAGCTTGCTTGTAATATAAAATCATAATATCTATTTAAATTTTATTTATTTTTCTAAAAATTTCCAAACATGCCTGCTCGAACTACAAATGGCAAAACTTGGAGGCCTGTATCTCATGAAATAATTTAATCATTATTATATAATTTGCAGATAGTATTCTAATTATATATGCATATTAATTAAAAAAATATATAAGGTATATAAGGTATCTGAGTGATACTATAGTCAGGATACATTTAGGCAACATGAAAAAAAAATCAAACAACAAAAAATTCCGATGCGAATAAAAAAAAAAAAAAAACCACACCACCTTCGATTTTTTTTAAATTTGGGTACCCTGTCATACTCTATTTCGGCATTTATTTCTATTAAAAACATGTTGCATTATTTTATTGAGAAAGAAGACACAACTCCCCAAAGTAGGGTCCTTTTTCAAAGCCTACACTTAGCAGTGCCCTATACGAGAAGTGAATCTGAGTTCCATTTTCAGGAAACTAACACACATCTTTCATATATTTTTATTCCGATGAGGTCACTGACAACTAGAGCAATCGGTAACACACTAAAAGTGAGGAGAAACTATATACAGCATTTTACATACAGCGTACAAGGAGGTATCATGTTAGAGAGTAGTGATTCCAGAAAAGATGATGCAGGGTGAAGTTTTACTTTCCGGTATAATTTATATTAAAAAAAAAGAAACAACTTTACTTCCACACGCAAAAGTAAAGATACAATACCAAAGTTGTTTAGGTTAGTTATGTATTTCCGGGGACAAACCATTTCAGGTGAGCGGTGCCACCGAGCGGGACTGTAAGAGCTTTGATACTCTCGGTGTACGACGAATGTATCGTGGCAAGCCGAGATATTTTACCCAGCGCGAGGATAATGTTTTGTGATTCTCATATGGCGATCAGATAGAGATTATAAGCTACCACCAAGTAAAAACGTAGGCTAAATACCCCACGAAGGAAATTGTGATAAATAAGGTAACCCTGCATTCAAAATTAGCAGTCCTTGGGGCATCAAATTCGGCACTTTACACTAAGGCTTTCCTCGACGTACCCATTTAATAAAGTTTCTTCTAACCAGATCCGACTGTCCGTGCTACATATATGTCACGGGTTCCTTCTGTTGATGACTTGCACTGCCGCCACGCGTACCAAAACTGAATGCCAGGAAAGGCGCGCACCGTCAGCCACTCTTCTTTTTTTTTTGTTGTTGTTGTTGACGACACCGAACAGGCTTATTTTCATCCAGATGCGTAAGATGTTCCCAGTTTCTCAAATAGAACGCTCACCATTGTCCTGGCCGTATGAACTGCGTTTATTGAACGTTCTCTCAGGTTGTTCAGCGTGGCCTGGTGCTTCACGAGTCCGCCAACTCCGTCGTATGCATTTTCCCATGTATAGAGGCAGAAAATAAAAACTGGAATTGTGGGAAATCATTCTGTGCAAACTGGTGAAGCTGGTAGCGATTCTAAAAATGACTGGCGGCCCCGTCACTGACGTACGTCACGTGCGAGTATACCGCAACGTTTTCTTCAACCCACTCTTTAACTTTTTCTAGAGCCAAGCACGCGAGAGCGACTTCGTCACAGGTCCTCACTGATGATAGAAACGCTGCTTGTAGATTTTCTTGTGGTCACTACACATGTAAATATCCCAACTTTTTTTTTCTTCAGTGGTATGCTTTAACTTTGTTAGGAAGTATGATGGTCCAGTTTTCAGCAAAGTCAAAATGAAAGACAATGCTCCCGCGTTGCATGCAGCTGCTTTTCATCGTAGATCGCTTTATCTTGCGTTTTTCGGGCATGTTTGTGAAATATCCAACTTTCAACCATTACTTGAACGACTTTTAAGAAAGTCTCATAATCCAATGTTTTTTTTTTTTTTTTCACAAGGTCGCCGGATTTCTATGTTGTAAGCACAATCTCTTCGTCCTCTGGGATATGAAGTTCCTCCAGCGTAAGAGACTGGCCTTTTCGGCAGTGATCACAGTCTCCTTAAAGATACAGACTTGTTAGTGGGTCGCACAGAAATTCTGAGTTCATTTCACCAGTGTTGAATGTTGAGCCCGTAACGTCCTCTACAGCGGCAATACAAAGGTAATACTGTAAACGACTAAATTTTAGCGAAGACCTAATTTTCGCGAATCGCCTACAATTCGCGAAAAATACGTCCCGCGAACAATTCGGGCAATATGTGAACGCTACGGAAGCTACACTCGATTCGCGAAAATTAGAACCCGCGAATAATTTCAAACTTACAGCTTTGATCCAATTCGCGAAAATTTGAGCCCGCGAAAATTAAGTCGTTTACAGTATTTGGCGCAGCGCACACAAACGGACACTTCCTGGTGTGGAATACATTTGACCCATCTAGGGCGCAAGGAATAAAGTTTCGGTAGCCCAACGCCGGAATCAGGATGATTGCCTTTGTATACACGAAAGGCCTCTCGGATTGAGCGTTTTAGGAAGCGCTTTGGCACGAACGTTTTCTCCCCGTCGAGCATGACAGAGATCACGTCCTTCTGTTCGGGACCTTGGCGCAACATTGTAGCTCGTCCTTCGTGAAGTACTCTAGGGCAACAGACAAGTTCTCAGGGCTCACCTTGCACCTCGTGTAAGGATCCGGCACATATCACACGCCATGCTTTTCCCTACCTAAAACGTAAACACTGTCGCCATGTTAACCTTTCCTAGGTTAACATGGCGACAGTGTTTACGCTGTATTTTATTTAGGCTGGGCTCGAGTATTTGGGTGTTCTGCTCTCTGTCCGTGTGCCTCTTTGTGCCTGATATTATCGCCCGTGACGCCAGCGAGTGGGATGGCGACAGGCACGACTGCTCAGTAAACAGGCATCGACGGCCATATTTTGCTGGTTGAAGCGAACCCCTCATCCTTGAGAGCGAGCGGGGATATGCGAAAAAAGATTGTATCGGCCGTTTTGCCGGAACTAGCGACTAGTGTCACCTGCTACTTCCGTCAACTATTGCGCCATAATCGTGATCTTCGCGAGGAAATGATTGTTGCTAGCCACAGAACACTATCACACAGAAAGGGAATGCTTGAATATTTTTTTTATTCTAGGTATAAGTCAGGGATATGTATAAGAGAGCGAGATGGAGATAGAGGGTAAAAAAGGGGAGCACGTAGTACCGTAGGAAAATAAAGTAAACGAAGTTTCCAGTGGCCGATGGCTGCAGGATCTTTTCTCGGATCACTAGTTCGTAATATGATAGCTCTTTGTACAAAGTAGTCTCTCCTCAATTTTAGTGTGTGAACGATTTCTATAGTTATCAATGGCCTCATCTGAATAAAAAAAGTAAAAGATGTGTTAGTTTCGTGAAACTGGAACTCAGATTCACTTCTTGTATAGGGCACCGCTAATAATTTAGTAATTTTTAAACAGTTTACGTGCGAATACAATTGGCATTTTAATTTAGTAAATCTCCTCTCATTTTCATCTTTCTCTTATCATGCATTAAACAATCAGTTGTTAGTAAGCGCTTGTCCTGTTCATTCTGTGTTCTGTCCTTGTCCTTTGCGCTTTTGTAATTAAGATTTGGAAAAGAACCCTACTTTGGGGAGTTGTTTCTTCCTTCTCAATAAAATAATGCAACATGTTTTTAATAGAAATGAATGCCGAAGTAGAGCATAACAGGGTACCGAAATTAAAAAAAAATCGAAGGTGGTGTTTTTTTTTTTTTTATTCGCATCGACAGTTTTCTTTGTTTGATTTTTTTCCCATGTTTGCCTAAATGTATCCTGACTATAGTATCACTCAGATACCTCAATTATTTTTTAAATAATGACCATATATAAGTAGAATACTCTATGCAAATTATATAATAATGAATAAATTATTTCATGAGATACAGGCCTCCAAATTTCGCCATTTGTCGTTCGAGCAGGCACGCTTGGCAATTTTTAGAAAAATAAAGAAAATTTAAATCAGTATTATTATCTTATATTACAAGCAAAATGTACCCATAGTATGCATATAAAAAGTATTGGAATTCTCCTAATGTTATCGTTTTAGTTATTCACTCTCAAACGTGCCCCCTCCATCTGTGCGCGTTAATACAACTGTCCACCTCTTCATGCCTTACGATTTTTCCTGTCCCCAAATATTTTTTCTGGTCAAAACTAAGTTTGGATTCGTTTATACCAGACACTAGACAATATCATATAAAAACGTGAGTTGATTTAAAAATGTCAACCAGCCACCCTTTGGTCGATCTTCTCGGAAATCACCCATTTTCGAAATCGCCGGCCTTTACCCTTTCCGGTACGCTATTTAGTATCGCAAAATACAAAACAGTTATTGTGAAATCGGCAAGTGAAAATGACGCCAAAACCAAGATTCAAATATCCCCGCGCTTTTTAATGACGTGATATCAGGGGAAGGCAGGCTTTCAGGTGGAGCTGGCTGTCTAAAAATGGCCTATGCCGAACATCTGTTTCGTGCTGCTGCGCAAATGTTGGAGCGAGCTTCCATAGCATTCATTTGACACCATGAAACTGCTTGTAATCAGTTCGGAAAAAAGTTTGCAGTCACTTTTTCATTGTTGCCAGTAGAGACCTTAACTTTAAAAAACACGGTGAGGACCAAAATGTTAAATTCAATACATTGGCGATAAATGTAATTATTTTGGCCACATATTTGGGTTACTACTTCAGCGAAGTTTGATGGTGTGTTTAGCAAATTTTCAGGCAAATCGTGGACTATGAAGAAAACGCCGGAGTACCAATCCCTTTAAAGGAATACTGAACCGAAATTTCGAGCTCAAAAATAGGACTGGAGCGACAGGCAAGGCGCTGCAGAAAACTAAAAACACCACTCATACAGCGACATCTTTAAAGGATGGCCGCATTTTTGGGGAAAAAAAATTGCGCGACTGATCACGGCCGACGAGGTCGACAAGGAAAGTGACGTCACGATTCTCATTCCCTCTCCTCCTCGCTTCGTCCGTCGAGCTGGTGAACCGAAGTGAGGAGGAGAGAAGCGAGGCTGCTTCCCCCCATTCTCAACTTTTCCAGGGGGATAATGACGTCAAGTCCTCGCTTGATCGCGCACATACATGTACGTAACGCTGTTACAATAACGAGTTTACTTGTACCTAGTTACTATTTTCGGTAACGAGTAACCGTATTTAGTTAACTTTTTTAGAAAAGGAACGAGTAACGGTATTTAGTTACTTTGAAGGCCAAGTAACGAGTAACGGTATCTCGTTACTTTTGAGGAGTAACGTGTACAACACCGCTTAACGGCTTTGTTTTTATTGTAGCCTGAGTATGCGTCTATTGTGACAAAGGCAGATGGGCAACCCGAAAAACAACTAACCAGTATGACAGTACAGCAACGTATATCGCTTGAACACGTCAGTCGAACGGTTCGACTGACGTGTCCAGCGATAAACGTTGCTGTACTGAACTCTACAGCTGGGAATGTCCTTCACCCGCGAGCACAATCAGGTTCGTTGGTTGAACTTTCAGGAAACGAGTACGGACCGAATGTAAACCCGGAGGTTGCAAAACACGGGAAGGCGCATAACCCATTACCCGCTGTCCTCAATGAAGGCGTAGTTCTCGAAGATTCACCAGCTCTTCCTGAAGCACAACACTGCCGTTCCTTCGAGCGTCGTCGTAGAACGACTCTCAGCGTCGCCGGAGATGTATTTTCAAGGACGCGGGGAAACATAACTGATGAAAACTTCTACAGGCAGCTGCTGCTGAAGGGCAATGACTACTAAAAAGAAAACAATAAACCATGAAACAAAAACAGTTGTGTATTTGGTCGTCAAAGTAACGTGGAAAGTAACTCGTTACTTTTGAGGTAACTCACGCGTTCCTTTTGAGAATCGGTAACGAGTAACGTATTTAGTTACTTTTTGAGCGAGTAAGGAGTAATGGTATTTAGTTACTTTTTTTGGGTAACGTGTACATGTCGCGCCCTTCTTTCCAAAATCCCGGCCCACCGTTTGAGATTTCGATGTATAAGCGAGGTTTCGGAGTTCGTAGCCTTCCGTTCAACGCTTCTGCGGCCTTATTTTGCGAAATCTAGGTTTCGATCAGTATCTCTTTAAAGACTGCCAGAAGGCGTCCTCTGCCTTTTCGGTAAGGCACACTATATTTTCTATTGTAATTGTAATATTGAAATAATATTGATGAAGTCGTAATAAAACATCGCGGAAAGCCTTAGAGTGACGACAGACGTTTCTTTAAGAAAATGTCGATTGATAATTGTCGTCTAGAGCAACGTTGCCGGGAGTGTGAAGCTTTTCTCCAGGAATTAAGTTTAGTTTTCTTTCTTTTTTTTTTTGGAGGCCCCCCCCCCCCCCCCCCCCCCCCTTCCAAATAACATTGGGTGTTGGCTAACATTTTCCACAACCTCCTATATCAAGTACAAAGTAAAAAGGTTCAGTTCCATCTTTCCTCTTTTCTTCCCCCTATATCCGCACTGCCGCTTTAAACACTGGGCAATTTTAAATTGAAACATTCGACGAATAAAGTAGCAGACTGTAGTTGAAGATGCTGAACACGCTCGCAAACTTGGTGTTTATTGCTCTCCTGCTTTTTTTTTTCTTCCGCTCTCGGTTTTTTCATTCACGAGGCAGGCGACGGACACATGCCTCGTCTTGTTTTCATCCTTGTTGTTTTTAATTTAGTCTACATAATCGTAGCACCGACAGTGCGGAGATTACTATTCGCGACTCCAACTAAACTAACGACACGCAGCGTTCTATATTCAAACCTGTCCAGTGGGGGTCTTGCGCTAATTTATTTTTAGGACACGAGATTCTTGGTCGCGTGGTGGTGAAAAGACAAAACTTTAGTGAGGGTCTCAAAGCAAGTGCTTGGAGTCGCGGATACCGCAATGCCCCAAGGCCCTATAGACGTATTTTGTTTCCTGTCGTTCTCAGTCACGTGGGTTCCGTATCTGGTATGCGGGACGTAAAAATAATAAAACATTTCAACCTGGAATATGCGGGAAAATATAGGTGAACCAAAACAAGAATGTGGGACAATCACGCATTTTTCGTAAACACCTTCCAGCGGAGTGGAGAGATCAAAACCATGTTTTACCACATACCATAAGGGACGGCATTCAAGATGGCTGCGCCCTTGTGGAAAAGGTGTATACTAATATCCTATAGGTGGTATTCACTGGCGTCCATTGTTGAGCTCGCTTTCGCAGACCGTGAGCTCACGATGAGCTTTCATTATGCCCGTGTCCCACTAGAGTGACAGACAGAAACAAACGACAGCGACAAGCCTCAAACCAGAGTCTTTCGCGATTTGAGAGGCTTTGTAGAATAAAGGAGGCTATGCTCAAACACGAGCGTCATGCACGCGAGGGTATCTATGGCAGGCAATCGCTCGTGCTTACTTTACGAGCACCAAACGACTAAACGCCTGCCAAAGGTACCATCGCGAGCATGCTGTATGGGTTTGAGGCTTGTCGCTGTCTTTTGTTTCTGTCTGTTGCTCTAGTGGGACGCGGGCATAACGCTTCCGCAACGTGCTGTTCACGCGACCAAGCTTGCAAATCCCCTTGGAATACAGGTGGAGGATCGTTTTGAGCATGCGTTGTGAACGCTGCGCCCGAGCATGACGCCCAGTGCATACCACCTACAGGACGATCCGGTCATATAGGGTATTAGGCTCATTCTAAACCATGCTGACATCATACCATTTTCACAGTAAGCTTAGCCCTTTCGCTGCAGATTCATCAGCTTCAGCAAGAAGTGTCAGGCAAGTAAAAATAGCTTTGATGATGAAGCTGTGTTCTATAAATTCAAACTGCCACCAAAAATGAGTAATATTGCTGTATTGAAACCTGCACTGTCAGACGCATCACGTACATCACCCGTATGATTAGCCTTCACAAGAAAACCTGGCGAGCAGCGTGGTTTGTGTAATACGATCCGTCTGTCAGCGAGCTTGTGACATGGAACCGAGTCGACATTAGACGCATGGATCGTGACAGGGGAATCCCCTTCAACTTCTTGGCGTTTCGTTAAACACCACGTACGGGCGGACGTTGCGACGTTGCGCATTCGGGGGAATAGCCACTTGCTATGATCAGAGAAATTTCCCGAGTCTCAGCGGAATCGACTGCGCAGCGAGTCCATATTGAAATCGGCTCGCCCTCCCCCAGTCTGAGTGGGCAGCAGCGGTGCAGGGCGTGCGCCACCGGATTTAAAACCTGTAATATCAGGAATGACTCCGTCTGAACGGGCAGCAATCTTACTGCGGAGAAGCCTCGTGCGCTTGCAATGGCTATACGTACGGACTTGTAGATAGCTCACGTAGCCTTTTATGGGCTTCGCCGACCTTCCATTGGAGGGGTCCTGACTCGTGGTTCTTGAGGGTCAAAGTTGTCAAGCATCTTTTATAACATGGCTTCACTGTGCAAAAAGAAAAAAAAAAGAAATAAAAGGAGGATATTATAACAAAAACACAAATACATAAATAACATAGAGCAAATATGCAAGGCTTTTTACGTAAGAGTAACAAAATAAAAAATAAAGACCGAACATAGGACCGAAAATTTAAAGATGACCACAGCGCCTTCCTAATTTTAAAGATCGCAACCTATTTTGGTTTTAATAATGCAGAGGTTTTTTTTTTTTGTTGTCCACCACAAATCTATGATCGTTGCGTGTATTCCCCAGTCTGTTTACAGTTGTACGCATTCAATCAATTAAAGGCATACGCGATCGAGTTTGTTGGCACATTCCGCTGTAATCTGCTCATGAATTCCTTATTTTTTGTATTAAAAACAACAACCTCGGATGCAATATGTGTGAGCAAAATCTGTTCAATTGAAACTTTGCCAACACTCGCGTAGTCTCGCTTTTGTTAACGTAATTGCAACGGCGCAGCATCAACGAACTGTTCAGAGGCTCTTTTGACGCTGGCAGAGTGCCAGATTTAATGTGGCAACAAAAAAAGTGAAAGCCGTTTACAACTCTCTGTAACACCGAATTAGAGCGCAGCTCTTGAAGGGTACTGAGGGGGTCACGTGACCTGGGGGTGGTCACGTGACCCCCCCCCCCCCCTCCCCGAAGGTACCCGAGGTCCTCCCGAGGTCCTCCCGAAGGAGCCTGAGGTCCTCCCGAGGTCCTCTCGAAGGTACCCGAGGTCCTCCCGAAGGTACCGGAGGTCCTTCCGAGGTCCTCCCAAAGGAACCCGAGGTCCTCCCGACCGAAGGAACCCGAGGTCCTCCCGAAGGAACCCGATGCCCTCCCGAGGTCCTCGGGGGGGGGGGGCTTCGCGGTTACGCCGACGCCGACGCCGACGCCGACGCCGACGCCGCTCAAGCCGGAAACGGGCGCCTAAGAGCTGTGCTCTAAAATATTGAAATAATTTTTTTAATTACGTCGTCTATGGCAACGGACGTAAAGAGGCAACTGTAAATTGTACTTACTTAACAAAAAACGTCATTCATTAACATTTCAGCTATTTTGTTCTAATCTAGCATGTTTCAATTAGAGATTCTTAGCCTGTCGTTTACTGAGACTAAAGCAGTTGAGAGATCTCAGGATATCGACTTCGAAAGGCGGAAAAAGCGCGCCAGGAGCGGACACAATTTCGTTGCCAAAGAGATGTCAGCGAGTGACGTGTGGTGACGCGTAAGGCGCTGTGAACACGTCAACAAACGCTTTGGCCCAATCCCAAATCGGCTCACAATCTGCTCCCTCGAGCCGATTCAAAACTGAAATTCATCGTGTCCGCCTCTTATATAAACCGTTTTATCGTGGGTAGCGCCATTTTGAGAGCAAGAGAGAAAAGGGGAAAGGGCTACCGGCGCTTTCCTCCTTGCTGGGTCGGTAGAAAGAGTGGAACTCCAGGGATGAGAGGCTTCGTCGGTGTTGGGTGCATGCGGTGCCCGAACTTTGTTCGCACTTTCTTCTATGTTTTAAACTTGCAAACTTAATTAGAGCCACGGGCTTCGATGGCGACAGTTTCCCGGTCATCGGGGCACCGTCGCTTGGTGATAGGGTGCACGAATAACGACAGAAAGCGTCGAATACTGTCCGAGGACCTATCTAGCTTGCATGGAATTCGGCAAGGCGAGTGCGGCTGCAATGTTTTTAAGCTCCATCGCTTTCTGCATGACTGAAACTGATGAACCATTTATCAATTTTTGCTTGCAATGGGCCTATTTCAAAGTAGCTGTTTTTAGTAATCAACAAGTGATACACGACACGAAAACCTCAATTAACTTTTGTAAACACCCGGAGCTGCCACCGATCGTTTTGCTGCGCTGCTTTTATCTTGCGTGTCCGTGTTCTTATATTTCCTTGTGGATGAACAACGAAGACGTCCCAGATGTACTTATATCGAACCGCAGAAAGCCTCAAAGCAGCCACGAATTATTTTACTATTTGATGCAATATTTTCAACTACTCACCTCCAATTTCTATTGCTGGCGCGTTCGCTACCAGTGTTGCCCCCGTCGTCGGACTGGCGGATGCCATGACTCTAACAAAGAGACGTACACACTGGCTCGAAAACACAGATCGCAACACCCCCCTGTAGCGAATATCCAGCGCTTCAAAGCACCCAATCAATGGAAACGACCCACCAGCGGCACTCCAAGGAGCGCTTTTGCCGGCTGTGGTATCGCGCAGGAAATCGCGATTCAGGAAAACGGATAGAAGTAACTTTTCAACAATTTCCAGCCACACCCGGTCACGAAAATGAGTCTTTAAAAAAATGCTGTTGATAATTAAATCGAGTCAGTTTCACCAGTGCAAAATATATACTATCTTAAGATAAATTCAGTTACAAAATTTTACAAGCTGAAACAGCAATTATCACGAGAAAACTCGCACACACTTTGCGCGTGTACCCTATGTTAATTGGCGGTACAGCGTTTGGTGCGCGCTCCATTCACAAAATGTTCCGAGCACAGTCGAGAGGATGGCGTTGAGGAAACGTCATTTCGGTTTACGGACGCAATCCACTGCCGCCGGAGACCGGGGTCATGTGGAAAGCGATGGAGCTTAAAGATATTGCAGCCGCTCTCGCCTTGCCGGATTCCTTACAAGCTACATAGGTCCTCGGACAGTATTCGACGCTTTCTGTCGTTATTCGTGCACCCTATGACCGAGCAATGGCGTCCCGATGACGGGGGGACTGTCGCCATCGAAGGCCGTGGCTCAAATTAAGTTTGAGAGTTTAAAACAGAGAAGAAAGCGCGAACGAAGTTCGGGCACTGCATACACCCAACACCGACGAAGCCTCTCATTGGGACTTTCACTCCTTCTACCGACCCAGAAAGGGGGACAGCCCCGGTAGCCCTTTCCACTTTTCTCTCTCGCCCCTTTTTGAGTAAAACGGTCTATAGACCTTTTCTGTTTCCTGTCGTTCTCAGTCACGTGGGTTCCGTATCTGGTATGCGGGTCGAAAAAATATTAAAACGTTTGAACCTGAAATATGCGAGAAAATATAGGTAAGGCAAATCAAGAATGTGTGACAATCACGCATTTTTCGTAAACACCTTCCAGCTTCGGAGAGAGATCAAAAAGATGTTTTACCGCATACCAGAAGTGACGATATTCAAGATGGCTGCACGCTTGTGGAAAAGGTGTATAGGATAACTGGCGCTACTGTTTTTTTTAAATACATTCTTTTACATTAAGGAGACGGATATCTCTGGACTATCGGTAAGATTGGCCCAATCCCAAATTGGTTTGCGGGAGCAGGCTACGAGCCCATTTGGGATAGGGCCAAAGATTTCAGTCACGTGTTTACAGCAACTTTCGCGTCACCACACGTCACACTCTGACGCCTTTTCGGCGCAGACATTTTTTACGCTCCTGGCTGCTTTTTCCGAGTAAGTTTCGATTTCCCGCTGCCTTGATTGACAAAATTCTCCGTGCAAAACTCGAAGTAGAATTTTTTTCCGAGATTCCTAAATTGCTTTAGGCTCAGTAAACTACATGCTGCAAATTTCTAATTGAATCATGCTGTCTAAAACAAAAGGCTAAAAAGCTAATTTTTAACGTTTTGTTAATTAATTATTCAATGTGCACTTTACGCTTGCGTCCTTACGCCCGCCGCCGTGGACAACGTAATCCCCCCGAAATCGTGTTTTTACTTCCCTTAAAAAATACTGTCACTCTTAAGTAAAACACCCTTTATATTCACGTGCACAGATGACAAAAATGACAGAATTTATCTGTCATTTTTTACACCGTCCAGCGCTTTGAAAAAAAATAAAAAAAACATTCAGCAAAACAATATGACTGGCGAACTTTTGGAATATTACGAAAAGGTAAGTGATCGAAACGTTCATGAAGCTAAAACACACAAACCAATATGCCATGCAGACACAAAGCGTTTAATTTATTAGAGCTGATTTTTTTTTTCAAAGCGAACATGATGCTGATTTGTCATTAGCCCACCGGTTGGTTGTTATGATTGTTCGAAGACAGGACAAACCCTTGCGGTCGATTTTTATGTTCTTCTGTGCTCCGCAGAACGCTCGAATGTAGATGAACATACGCACAGTGGAAGTAGTGACGTGCTCGTGCTCGCGCCTTGGCGTGGAATATAATTTTTTTTGACGCCGCGTATTGATATCATGTCGTGTTATCGTGTGGTAGAGTAAAGCGCCCCGTGGTTATCTTATCTGAGATGTTATTTCTGTGATCGGTCTCTCGTTCACTGGAAAGCAGCTAGCCCAACTTGCCGTCCTAACCCTCTTTTACCTTTCAGTGGAACATAAAAAACCCTGCGGGCGTACCTTCAACCCATTTGAGCTGAGTGAAGGCCGGTTAACTAATGATGAAAAAGGTACAATATTGAATGAATGTAAACATTTGGGTAGATACGAAGTTTGAACGTACGGGTAACGAGCAACTTTTCAACTCCCCGAATGGGGTGACTTCGGGCAAACTTGAACGAATCGAAGCTGGCAACCGACCACTGAAGAGATGTTCGGATACTGCCCTGTATCACCTTAAGTCATAATGGACCTTTTTCACATACCGACGGCACCAGGCGGTGGCTGCACGAACTAAAAATCGAGGAAGTGACCTACCTGCGCTACCATACGATAATGGGAGCTACGCTACCAGTTTCTTCGCTCTCCGAGCAGCGGCGCGTGCCCAACGCGACTCTAAAGAGGGGGATCTGTGGCGTCCACCCAAACGCCATGTTTTTCTTTCCGTTCACTTTCTTTTTTTGTGTAACACAATTATATATATGTTGCAATTACGTGTTCTACTCGCTGATCCACAGCCTCCTTCCGAATTTCCTCGATTTCTAGTACCGACTTCCGCCGCTTGGCATCGAGTGCTCGCGCGTGCGCAGAACGCTTCTCGGAAAAGGTCCATTGCGTTTTAGCTCGTAAGAGAAAGTTACTAGCTTACAAAAGGGCTTTTAATAGTACCCACGCGGCGAACACATACTTAAAAAAATATATGGATTATCCCCGTTGTATTGTGCATGGTTTGAGAGCTACTTGAAATATCTTATAAACCACGTTAGATTATTTAACTGTGTATCCGAGTCGTTTGCATCTTCATCTGGCGTGCCACAAGGTTCTAACCTGGGACCGCTCTTGTCTTTGGGGTTTGTTAATGATTTACCTTCCTGTATTGAAAAATAAGCAATATTAATTTTCACCCATAATTTAAAATTGTTCCGTAAGGTTGAAACTGTGAATGACTGTATTCAAATGCAAAATGACATCTGCTCCCTTCAGCAATGGTGTTTGATAAATAGACTACAATTAAACCTAAAAAAGACGCAAGTAATGTACCTTATTGAGAAAAGAGATAGAGCATAGTATTGGACTATACACTGTTTGATGGACAGATACGGCGAACACTTTATGTGCGTGATCTTAGTGTTTTTGTAGATTTCGGTTTGAATTTTCGCATCCATGTTTCTCGGATTGTTGGTCAGGGACTGCGCTCTCTTGGTGAGATTTCGCGAATGACGATGAAATTTCGTCACTTTGAGTGTTTGTCAAGCCAGTATCGTGCACTTGTAAGGTCGCGTCTTGAGTTCGCGTCTGTGGTATGGAACTCTATCGCGATGTCCCAAAGCAACCTAATTCAAAGTGTCCAGCACAAGTTTATTCGACTTTTGTACGATAGGCACATTGGCCGCCGTCGTTTTTGCAGCTATAATTGTCTCAATGTTGACTTCGGTATGGTGCCACTACATGATGAAAGAATTACAAGAGACATGCATTTTCTGCACCAAGTTGTGCATGGTTCTATTGATTGCACGCAGTTTTTGATGGCGTTGAGGTTTCGTGTACTAACCGGGCAGGAATTCAAGTGCCGAGACACTTTTTATCCCGATGTGCAGTTCATCTGCCCTATGACACACCTGTAACAAACACATGATGCCTTTTTTGTTAACGAAGATATATTTGTTTGACATTAGCGTATACATCTATGATTTTTTGACAGTGAACTGCTGCGCAGGCCACCAGGCTGCTTCTAGGCACTCAATAAAATATCTAGTATCTATATCTTTCTATCTATACATGTTTGCAGACATGGATTCCCGACTGGTGCCCCATGGGTGCAAGCACGTGCAGCGTGCGCGTGAAGGTGACTTTGGCAGGCTTGCAATTGCACGTGCTTCTTTACACCAGCAGGAACGTGGCGGCGGCCAGACGCCCTGTTTGCAATCGTGTATATAAAGCTACGAACTTACGCGTGTAACTCCTTTATGTTAGGCGAGTACTAGCGGCTTCTTGAAAAGTGATGGAACTGAGAAATTCACTGGACTGCTTTTATATGACAACTTCCGGTACTTATAAAACAAAACGTGTGACAAATCTGGATGTTCCCTACTGGCTTCCGTTCAGCGGATACAAGGCAGCTATTGTCTAAATTACTCAGTCTTAATTTTATTTTCAGTGCGCTTGCTGAAGAAAGCTCTCTCAACGGTGGTCTGATCTCATTACAGTCAGTCACAGAGAGGGATAAGGGAGGTTCCGACGCTTTTTTGTCTGACAAAAGCGTACACTCATTTGGTTTTTGCCAACAGACCTAGCCAATGCGTGGTGATCAGCTTATAAGCTTAAGGGCGCAGCGGGTTGCGGGCGTATAAGAATCGCCTTCGGTCACGGCTTTGCGCTGAAGAAAAACAAAGGGGTCACCCCTAATCCAAGCGGAGTCTGCCCGAGGAAAACATCGGCGGAGGGCGGAGCCCCTCCGACGAGGAAGAAAAGGGGCTTCATCCGTTGGCCCTGTCAACGCGATAACCGTTGATAGCGGGACGCTGTTCGGTGTACGTTGGCAGATATTCTTTGCGAATATATGCCGCTGCTTCCTGAGTAAGCCCCGACTTCACTCACGTTGCTTACGCTTCGGACGGTTGATCATAATAATAAACAATAGAATAAACAATTTACGTCTATTGACGTAAATACAAGCGTACGAGGACAAAGACGCTCAAATGAAGTGTTTTGCGAGGTGTGTTTTTGCCAGTAAGTTTACTGCAGCGATACGCAAGTTAGAGTATTTCCGCTCTGTTGAGATCATTCCACTTCGAAACGATCATCGGAACTTATTGCGAAACATTGCGAAAGGGACTGCATATTTTTGGATGACGCTTTTCTTGCAAGACGTGCTGGAAAGTTGTAGCACCTGATAAAGCTAGCTCTCAATATGTGTCGGTATTCTCAGTGATGAAACAGTTAGAAATACTGACATCCTATATGATAAGCTGTGCTCGTGCGTGTGTGTGTCAGTCTATTTACCACTACATCAAGGCAGACTGATGATGCTTGTATTTTATATGCGCCCAGAGAGTGCACTTTGGAAACGGACAAAACAAACTCAACGAGGCCGCACGTTTACGCTTACACTCCAAGAAATGCCTGCGCGTCTACTTATTCGCAAAACACTCGATGATCCAATCATTGCGATCTAGGAAATCAGCTCAACGAGTAATGAGGCCTAAAATTTGTTTAGACCTTAAACTTACGTCTGCGCTGTGGCATTACGCAATGCAAAGCGTCGTGTTTTCATTGCGTAATGCCACAGCTCGAACTTAATTTTAAGGTCTAAACATATGCTCCGCCTCATCATTCGCTGAGCTGATTTCCTAGATCGCAATAATTGGGTCTTGGAGTGTTTTGCGGGTAAGCAGACGAGCAGGCATTTCTTAGAGTGTAGAATTAGCATGTGCGGAAAGTTACATTGCGCCGTTCTGAGCGTTTTGGGATAATTTTCGTGAATTCATCTTTTTAATGAGATGAGTATCCAAAATGCACACCTTATGTACAACAAGATTCAGCAGCCACTGGAAGAAACCAGCAGGTCAAAACATGCGCACAATCTTTTATTAACGGATTTTTATTGTTACCTTTATTATTTACAAATTTTATTATTCGAGTCTTTCATTTATTTTCGTCCAGATGATCACAAAGAACTAATTTCGTACAGGCCGATTCAGAAAAAAAAAAAAAAAAAAAACGGACGTCCAGCGATCCTCGGTAACGTGGAACACGCAACATTTCCAACCAAGAAAGTGTAAATAAAAAATTAAAAAAAACCACAGCAAACTTGTCAACATTCCGCAGAGACTATCCATGGCATTCAGAGGGTATCGCTTTCTTTTGTACTCAAATTGGAGCCCAACGCAACGTCTCCGCCCCTTTCGTTCCCTGGCCTTGGAACGAGGTAAACGAACCAGACGGCCGAAAACGGTAAGATGGAAGACTTGTTGACGGTCATGACGTCGTAGAATCTGCGTGGAAATTATAGTCTTAGAGCGAGAGCAACGCTCAGAAAAGAGCCACAATGAGGTGCCTTTGTGGCCTTGACAGCTTTTTTTCCAGGAGATTCTTTTAGCTGAGAAAAAAGGAGACAAAAATAAATTGCACGGTTGATGCAGGTTCCAACTTTGTGGTATGGTTTGGTTCAAGCGCCGAAGACCTTATCTTGGTTCGTACGCGGGACTCGCACGCAAACACGTCGTACTTTAGGGGCCATTTTCACCCCAAAGAACTGCGCTAGAAAAAGGGTTTGGCGGTATGCGGAGCGGTATAGATTCCACTTTATGTCCTGCATTGAGTTACCTGTTAAACTTATAGGAAGATGTTATCAAGTTTCTTTCAAAGTGTTGCATCTTTAAAAGGTGTTTGCAGACTGAATAAAGACGTAGGAACAAACCAGGTGTAAAAGGTTGCTTCATTATTATTGAAAATAAAAATCCAGCAAGGTCTCGTTAAACTGATTTTTAAAAGAAGTAAATACCAATACACGCAAAAAACAGCTCAATGCACAACGGGGCTGAGACCGTTCTAAAAACGCACAGGCTCTTAGAAAGAAACCATAATATTATATTTAATGCCAGGACGCATACGGCTCATTAACTTCGGTGGTACTCAAACGATATTGTATTTCTTTCAATGTCACTCTCCTTCCTAAATATTTTTTTTCTGTCACGGAGCTAATTAATTCGCATTTTAATTGTACAAAGATTCAGTATTTTTCTTAGATAAAAATTAGTTTCGTCTATGCTATCTAATCGCACCCGAAGCTGCGACTGGCTTCGATTGAAAAACAAAAATACGCTCTTTAGTGTTCACTCTGTCAATATTTCTGCTATTTTTTATGCTGTTTTCTCTCCTCTCAACTTTTTATCGTGGAATCTTTTTATTTAATTTTGTTTTGCGTAACCCAGGGCTTTTGGACGCACGTAAAAAAAAGCAACAAATACATTTAAATGGCAGCTTTATTTTTTTATGTTTTAGATCTTAAGACAAATGAGCGCAGACATGTTGCTTGAAATGTGTTTTGTTTCAAAGACCGTTTTTCTATGCTTAATCTGCGTTTTTTTAACACGATAATTGTACGATTGGGCAGGGAAATTATATCCGAGATGCAATTTCACAGGCTTTAGGGCCGACTTTCTGCACACAATCTTTTTTGTTTTTTTCATTGATATTTTGTGCCAGTAACAAGTCTGTATAGAGACTTGTTATTGGCACTGACACACTAGAGTTGCAAAAAAAGCAATATATTGCCTTTTTTCAACTCTAGCATGTGTTGGGCTAATACCAATTAATATAGAATACAACAAAAATTGTGCAATTCAATTGGGGGTAGTGAATTAGCTTGAAAAGGAACCTCCTGACAGCTTCCGAATGTAGACGATGTTTCACTCATAAAGTAGGTTATTGGGCTAGCTAGTACATTTCAGAACGAATGAAAGAGCGGAAATAGGACAGGGACATGCAAGGAAACAAGCGTTTATGCTGTCTTCTTTGTTTGTCCTCGTCTTATTTGCGCTCTTGTATTTGTATCGTGATGTTTCACCAAGGTCAGATACTTCCCAGGATATTCTTTTTTTTTCTTTTTCTAGTCATTGCTACTATAACTTCTACCACATTTGCACTTTGTATTCTCGATTCTTGTTAGTACAGGGTGTCACAAAAAGAAATTTACAGGGTTTTTTTCACCGCAAAAATAAACTAGGCATCGCCAAACGCTCATTCTCCGCCCAAAGGTAGAGCTAGAGGTCACAACCAGATGCCAAAGTTTCAGCCCTATCCGATACCTTATTCAAAAGTTGTAAGTAATTTTCTGAAAATTTCAATGGGAAAATAGAGCCCATTTTTGCCCGGTTTCGGTTACTGGCGCCATAGAGAGCCCCATGTATTCGAAAGCTCCTTCGGCCGCCATTTTCCCATCGAAATTTTCAGAAAATCACTTATAACTTTTGATTACGTTATCGGATCGGGCTGAAACATTGGCATCTGGTTGTGACCTCTAGCGCTACGTTTGGGCGGAGAATGAGTGTTCAGCGAGGCCTAGTTTATTTTTGCGGTAAAAAAAAATTAAAAAAAAAAACTGTAAATATTTTTTGTGACACCCTGTATATGGACCTCATCGATACCACTCAAGGACGCTAAACAATGCATCCAAATTGGAGTCAAGCGCATCGAAAGTGGACACCTGAAAGATGCCTCCGAGATTCAAGAAATTCCGGAAACCTTGTTTTTTTCTTTTTCGACTACGAAATAACAACATTTCGCCTCATATTTTGTCTGCTCACGTCTCACCTTTTCATTTTATTCACAATTCGAGCCTTTCGGGCGTGTCGTTCAGGTCGACGATAGGGAAAAGTAGATATTCATAGTAGGGCTGGGCGTCGATTAAAAGTTTTAATCCGATTAATCGCCACCCTTAAATCGAATAATTACTGGTTTAATCGGTTTAGTTCAGCGCCACGCATATAGTTAAAAAACTTCGAAATTTAATACTAATAATAGTAATAATAATAATACTAATAATAATAATACTAGTAATAAAGAATCAAGAATCGGCTTTATTTGGTGCCTAGGGACGACCTTTCGGTCTTAGTACTAGCGTTCCAAACACTTTCTATACCTAACACACATGAAGTTTTAAATGCATAACTCAATAAAAAAGTTAGGACCAGAGATAAACACTTTTACAATGATGTAAAGTTGCACATCGGCAATACAATCATTGAAGAGATATGCACCTGAAAAGACAGCGACACCTTCATATTCAGCAGAAATAAGAACAGCACCGACGATTAACGTCCCCAAAAGTATTATCTGGAGTCATACAATAGGCACAAGGATTTAAAGAAAAAAAAAAGTCTTTACGTCCACAAAAGATATCCAGGTGACAGGCAAGACCATTGGAGGTCTGTCCCATACAAAACACTGAAATGTGTACACTTGACGCGACTGGAACATAAAAAAGGCATAGGCGCATGGGTCGCCGTCTGTGGAACCCCAAGAGATATCTGAGCTAGCAAGTCAGGGCAGTCGATAAAGCCGTGAATGGATTTAAAGAAAAATGAGAGATTAGCTTTTTCGCAGTCGTTGATGTAAGCTAGACAAATGTAGGGTGTTCATTAAGCAATCATTGCGTAGCAAACATGAGCTATCGGGAAACTACCTATGTCTAAAGATATTATTATTATTATTGACTTTGCTAAATATGTGATGAACGGCGAAATGTACAATTTTTGATTTTAAATCAACCTTGAAGTGTAGTTGAGAACAGTCAAAGACACCAACACTCGTATATTATTACTTCAACCGTGGAAGCAAACAGGTTCGTTGATATTCTCCGGCAAAAGCGAACTCCCTTGATTGTTTACAACTGCCTCTACAGTGCTAAACGGACACTCGCGCGGCGTTGAAGTCGCTGGGGCACGTTTACCATTCTCCTCTTGTTTGGATTTTCAAATCTCACCCCTACGGTTTACTTTAGGCTAAAATTTCACCTAAAGTTTGCACTTCCTATAGGTGTACTTGTCCACGTCTGCGTAATGAAAATGTTAATTTGTTTTTAAATTTTTTTTGTCAGTCAAGTTTTATTCGATTAACCAGTTAAAAAGGTAATCGCGATTAAAGCATTAATAGATTAATTGGTAGGTTAATGGATTAAGTGCCCAGCCCTAATTCATGCGGATTCTGTCAATTGCTGAGCTCTAGGATCTAAAAAGAAACGAAGAATGCTGACGAGTTATTTAGATTATTCCGATATTTTTTTTTAATTTGTTCGGTTTAATTACCCTTTGCCTTCCATTTAATATATTGAAAGATTTTCTGGTTTGTGCTTTTTGTAGTGTTTATGGAAGAATATGATCTTATTCGTAGAGCAAAGCTGCTGCTCTACGGTGGTCGCCATCCGTAAGCAAAAATTTTGTCTTATATTTTTAGATACGTATAAAAATACTTGCGACTCTGTCTCTCCGTAGCAGTATCACAATCAGCCTTGCGGAAATTAAAATAGAAAACTAGAATCATGAATGTATAAGATAATTCACTAAATAAAAATAAATATAAAAAGGTCCTGCCTCACAATGTTCCTTCATTAATAACAAAATGAAGAGTCAATATTTTGTCATAATACTTGACGCGGGGGCATCATGCCGTATGAATCCTTCACTGCTTATTATTATTTTAAGTGTGGTAAAAAAGCAGGTTTATAAAACTGTTTTACTGAAACTCCTTGTTTAAAATGAACCTAAAAAAATGATACATTCTTATCTGCTTTTTGTTTTTACTTTCTTGCCTATGTTTCTCTCCCTGGTCGCTTGTTTGCGGAAGCTTCACAAAAGGAGCTCAGGAAGTTGGTCTTAGAGAGAGCTCTTGCTTTCTTATTCCGCGCCATAAATTAGAGCTGAACTATAAAAACTAATTAGCACGAAGCCCGTTTTAATCAAAAGCCTCGTAACGAGCGAGGAAACGCGACCTCCGCACTCGGAAGTCGGAGACGTCCAATGCCAAGGTCGCACCGCAGCCACCGCGACTGAAAGCGAGCTGTCACGTCTTTTTGTTTCGCTCTTTCCCATAAACAAACGCGAAAAAACAATGGAGTCACCACAGCGACTCGAAGCGTAAAAATCTCCCTCCCCCCTTCCCCCCCTCTTCACCCAAACACCGCTAGCCGAAACAAAGTGTCACCTTATTAGAAGCCACCTGCTCTCTTAGCATCGCACAAAGCATCAAGGCGCACCACAATAACACCGGCTTCTCTGTCTTTTCTCTTCCTCGGTCTTTCAACGGTCAAGAACGTGAGCGAAGATGCTGCGGATGTATAATGCATTATCTGCAAGCGACTTCGCGGTCAGCAAGGAAGCGGTTGGTGCGATCAGCGAAGCGCTATTAAATCCAGCGTTTGCACACAATGGCCCTTGATTAGCTCGCGCGCCCAGCACCTCTGGTGGTTTCGTTTTTAACTTGCTTCAACGTTCACTCTATGAAATGCCTGCACGTCTACTTACCCGCAAAACACTCGAAGAGCCCATCTCTGCGATCTACGAAATCAGCTCAGCGAATGATGAGGCGGAAGATATGTTTAGACCTCAAAATGATGTCTACGCTGTGGCATTACGCAATGCTTGCATGACGCTTTGCGTTGCGTAATGCCACAGCGCAGACTTCAATTTTAGGTCTAAACGGATGTTCCGCCTCATCATTCGCTGAGCTGATTTCGTAGATCGCAGAGATTGGCTCTTTGAGTGTTTTGCGGGTAAGTAGCCGCGCACGCATATCTTAGAGTGTTGTGAAGTCGATGTTTTTCATTTTTTTTTAGTTTGCTCAGTCGGATTATCTAGGTGTTTATAAATGAAGAGCAGGCGGTTATAAGTACAATACTATTTTAACGGTCGTCCAATAAGAATAATCAAGATATAATTTTGAAGAACCGTTATTTAACGAAGTGGTTCTGAAAGCACCCGATTTTGTAATCAATAGCACTACAGACCATTCCGCAACAAAGACAACACGAAACATATTTTAGGCGCGTGCTACTTTGACGATTTGGTGCCTTAACGTACAAAGCACAGAAAGTATTGAGGCTCCAAGATTGGAGTTGTGAACTTGAAAGCCTGAGCGTTCAATTTGCCACAAATGAAATTTCGTAAAAAAAAAAAAAAAAAAAAAAACAGGAATGCAAGCACAAAGAGAGAGAGAGAGAGAGAAAAAAACACTTTATTTTTGTTGTCTTCGTTGTAATTCAAAACGAAGGTCTCAGAAGTGCCTCGCAGTCGTCCTTTCCTAACCTAATAATGGCCAGTATTTACTTGAAACTTGTGAACTAACAATGTGGGAACATGTGTGTACGCTTAAAGAGGGCCAACATGAACTATTTTAATACAGTTAAAAGTTGGGGATTGGCTTGAAAGGCCCTGCTCCACTGCTCTTCGACGAGGTGGGAGCAGCCGTATAGATAGATCGGCTCACTTATTAGCCGATTGCCGAAGCTCGTCTCCACATTTTAATCCTCCGTTTCGCTACCGCAGTGGTCCACCGGGAGCTCCAGCCCTTCAGGCCGGCTTTGCTGGTTACCAGGTTACCCTTGGTTCGACCTAATAACTGAAACGCCACGCTACTTCCAACCCGATTAATTTTTTTCTTCCTCTACAATCCTCCACCAAGCTAACCGTGTACCAGAATCCAACGCGCAGGTAATCGGCGAGGGGGTCCGGTGGCCGAGTGGACACACCAGCTCGGTGCACGCGAAACGAAAACTGGCCTGCTCGGAATCAGCAGAGGTGGGGATTGAACATAAGGATCCTGGGTTCAATCCTCACCCCTGTACATTTCGATCTGGATGAGCATCGTACCGGTGTGCGGTCGTGTATCACAACGTCGCGATGCAAGTTATAAAGTGCATCACGCATGTTATAACGTGCGTGATGCCGCTGTACTGCAGTGGTTGAATTTATCATCTACAGGGGGTAACAATGTCTCCATGTCCTGACAAACTATACCTCCTGCTGTATATACAACTAACGACTAATTTGTTTTGTTTTATCCAAGGTCCAGAGCATCGCAGGAACCGGCCAACTCTGACTCTCTTTCTGGACCACAGAGGAAAACGAAGAAATGAAAAGTATACGAATACCAAACTTCCCTCAGGCCGGCAGTGTCTCCTCGTGAGTCGTGAGGCAGCCGGACTCTGCAGCTTAATCACGTTCGAAGTCTCGCATCATAGAAAAAGAAAACGATATCAAAATCAGCTCAACGCAGCATTTGGAAACACAAAGGAAAATAACGTACACACTCGCGCGCAGGATTCGTGTGGACCGTTATGATCCGAACTGCCGTTAGCACTCCCCATCCCGGAAGTAACCCCGAGCTCGCTGCAGGGACGCCTTGCCGGTCGTGGAGGACCCACCTCCTGGCAGGGAGGACCGACGTTACCGATCTTCTCCCGCTATACGGCGTCGCCAAGGGCGGGCACGACCGCCGGCGGTCCGGTCGCCCGAGGTCCTGCGTCAGCACACGAGCCAGGAGAGGAGGCGGCGTGCAGCCCAAACGCGGGGATCGGGCGGGCAAATGTTTGCCCGCGCGGGGAGGGATACCGGTGCGAGAAGAAGGCGTTTTTATGCCTTTCCGAGGCGCCGTTATGCGTTAGACAACCTGCGCGGGTCGACGGCCTCGCGTTCATTGAAGGTCCGCCGCCGTGGAATCGTCGGCTTTCGCTCAGCTCAGGTCTGCATGACGACTCAGCCGGATGGATTCATCACCCGTCACGTTTCGTGGCGGGTCGACGTTGGACGGGACGCCGTAAGGACCGTCCCCTCGATTTCGGGTCCTGCTCAGGGGGACCCGCGCGAGATGCAAGATAAGAGAGCGAAAGTGTGGGCTATACTACGAGCCACGCAGCGGCGACCGAGGAACATTGACGCTTTCACGGCCATCTCTCGAGCACAAGAGAGACGGCGGAGGTTCCTTCGAGGAACGGCACGAAGTTTGAATTGAGATCGCCTTCGCTTAGAAAGCTGCGCGCTTTCGTAAGTGAGTGAAGTGCGCCGTAGATATCGTGCCTGCTGCATGCAAGGTATGCCGAGGGCATGTCTGCCTGTATACATGTTATTGTATGTGCGTGACTGTCTCCGCATTACTGTCGACATGCGGTCGACCTTCATGCGCGTGGGCATTCGTGTTTATTTTACATGCCTGGGTTTACGTGCGTTTCGGGCATGATTAAGTGTGCTCGTGTTTGTGTGTATGGTAGTATTGCAAAAAAAAAAAAAGGTTCCTGGTTATAATGAACAATATAAAGTCCCAGTCCCAGTTACTGGCCATAAATGCGATAATTTTACGCTCACAGACACATACAGTTTCGACTAATGAGTAACTTACTGGCAACGACAGTTGTACAAATAGCCCAAAGAAAAGCCATCACCATTACTTACAACAAAAGGACATATCATTTCCTTCTTTAATATCATTCAGACTTATAAGCGCATCACTAAAGTAAAAAAAAAATGTAAGCCGACTTATCACAGCGAACGTAGAATGTCAACGACAACGTCCGCTCAAAATGATAGCGCACCATTACTTTGTCAAAGTTGTATAACATCATTAATAAGAAGCGCCTCGTTGGGCAACGACATCATCAGGATGACATATATTCGCACTAACATCGTTGAAGAACGGCTGATGAAAATGCCTCGAACCTAGATATTCATTTGCTGCTTCTATATATATGCTTCCATGTTGACAGTGCCCCCCGTGCCCAAATATAAGCGTTCGCATAAGGAGCGTGAGGGATGTGAAGATTATGATAAGCAAGAAAGTTTTGGGTACCCCGAGGACTGTGGGATATAAAAAAATTCCAAACCTTGTTTCCCAATTAAACAAAAGAAAAGAAAAAAAAGAAAGAACAATATAATTTTCATCTAACTTTACGCACAGACAGATCAAAGACAACAGCAGTCGAAGGTTTAGTTCATTGGTGCGTTATTCGTTACTGTTTTTGTAAAAGTAACACAAAACGTCACGAAAAAATAGTAAATTTTTTTTATGCGTTATGCCATTTATTTGTATGACTCGTGGCTTGCAGCACTGCCCTTGCTGCAGAGATTACCACCAGAGCATAGCGAAGACAAAGTGGACGCTCACATCGGAAACCAAAATGCCGACAAGTGTAGGAAAAGAGGCGGACCAGCGCGCGTGCTCACTTACAAGCACACATACTGGGTGTGTCAAGGGGCGGCCAGGCTCTTTAAATCGACCGTAAAATTCGGTTTCTTAACCTATCGCGTTCCGATTTCGTATAGCGTTGGCCACAGGTCGTGCATTTTTTCTATAAAATTCGCAAAGAGCGAGCTTACCTGAGAAAAAAGTAAAAAAAGAAAAAGGCTTAGCTCCTATGGAAACGCAGCGAAGCCACCGGTCTTCAAAGCATAGGGCGCCCTATGGTTTGAAGACGGGTGGCTTCGCTGCGTTATCCATAGGAGCTAAGCGTTTTTCTTTTTTTACTTTTTTCTCAGGTAAGCTCGCTCTTTGCGAATTTCATAGAAAAAATGCACGACCTGTGGCCAACGCTATACGAAATCGGAACGCGATAGGTTAAGAAACCGAATTTTGCGGTTGATTTAAAGTGCCTGGCCGCCCCTTGATACGCTCAGTATATATATATATGCAAAAAGGGAAACTGGAAGAAGAAGCGATAACGTGGCATAAAGCTTTTCATTAACAAACAGGAAAACAGGTATATTTCAGGTGATGTAGTCAAAACTATCGGCGCCCACGCGCTCCAGCACTTTAGGTACCTATGAACTCCATGGAAGCGTACTTTTCACTTCTGAAATGTCACATGAGATTTCTCCCGACCCGAGTAACGCAAAGATCACGAGATTATACCGATGCAGTGTCAAAACCTTGGAAGGCTCCGCGTGTAATACCCCATTCACACGGTCAACATAAAGGTACCCTTAACATAGGTCCCTTTGCTATCGGCGAATCAGTCCGTGCTCTTGGGTCGCGAGCACACGCCACGCGCGGAAGATCGTTGATTGATTTGCCGCAGAGAATAAAGGTCCCTTAGCGAAAGGTACCTTTACGGTCGTGTGAATGGGGTATTAGCTTGTGTACTGGAAGCTGGCTTGAAAGATGAACGGCGCGAGTTGTGCAGGTTGGAAGAGAAAATAGTCACGTACAAGAGCTATGCCAAATGAGTTGTACTATTTATAAGACGCCGTGGTTCTTTTCGACAAATATGCTTCGTCTTAGGCATTGGTTGTTGTTAACTATAAAAGAAGGACCGACGGTTAGAGACTCCCAGACTTTAATCTAGCCGTTAATACTACAACTTTCCTGTACATCAGCTCCAGCCAGAGCGTTTGTCACGCGAGTTGTAGAGACGTTGAACCCCACTTCAGAGCTACATGTAGACGAGCATCCCTTCTCCACCGATGTAGAAAGGACCATAGCCTTGGCACAGCACTACTGTGAAGAAGATAAAACGAAACATAAAGTGCTATGCTCTTCGCTGGCGCCTATCTACCGGGTTACCTCACACGCACCTCGCGCACGTGTAAATTATCACATTCACGTTCAACATTAGCAATCTACGCATACCTAGCAGATTCTTTATAAGCGTTCGAGCAAACAATTCTATATACATCGAGCGCGAGTGAAGCTAAATAAAGCCGCCCTTTAAACGGCATTTCCGCGTGCATCACTGACCGGACATCAATCTAACGCGGGGGGCAAGCGAGCTCTGGGGAGAGGGGGATAGAGGCCCATCGACAGAGCTTTCGCGGGTGCTCGGCACTTTCTCCGACCTCGGCGGCAGCGGTGCCAAGTTCAAGAACCAGAAACGAGCCGTGCGTGACGGCCGGCGCGAAAACCCGTCGGTGAGGCAGAGAGCGCGCGCCGAGGAACAATGGAAAGCGCACGATTCGATGGGCGCCGTCCGATCGAGGGCCGCACAGGAAGCGCTCAATGGCCACCTGAGCCACCTCGCCGTGTGCTTTGGCCCGCGCTCGTCGCCCCTCCGGGCATCGCCGCCGCCGCCGTCGAGGTGCACGGACGCCCGCCAGCGAGGCTCTCTCTCCGCGTGTGAGGGACTCGGAAGCAGAGCTTTTCGGCTGGCAGTCTGAAGAATTCGGGAAAACCGCGAGCGAGTTTTAGTTTATTGCGTTCGCGTAAAGACTGGACAGCCCCGATGCTTCGTTCGGCAGACATCCGCTCTTTGCTTTCGGCTCGATATCCGCCGAAAGCCGATGAGTAGATTCGGCGGATGCACACGGCAAAACTCTTATTCGGGCCTCCGCTACCCCTGCTTCGGCTGTACTTTGCTCACCCCTGAGCTGACAATGCGGAGCTGGACTTATTGACAGTCACCCTTTCGTCACCTAAGCCCGCTCTCTGTCCGTGGACATGGGCAGGAGGGTAAACACGCGACGAAAGATTGAGAGAGACGTGCAAATGGGCAGTCTTAAAAACGGCGCAGACTACTCCATATCTCGAAAGAGAAGATAATTATGAGGGTAAAATGGGAGAGAAAGGGGATAAGAAAGGGGAACTCACAAATGCTACATGGTCACAGCAGCACAAACACGTGCGGGCGACAGTATCAGAAAGGCCTCGCTAAAAGGCACCCACTTATTAAAACAGCTAAGCCCAAAAGTTACTTTCCGTCACTGTAGACTGGTCCAACGAGCGTATAGCTTTGACCACATTGCTAGCTTAGGAGTGATTGTAGTTTAGCCGATGGTGATGATAAGGCTGATGATAATGAGGAGAGTAGTGTTCACCTAGAGCCGACTATAGTCGGTTACAAGTCAAGAAGGTAAGAGAAGCTCCTCCCACAAGCGCGATGCGCCCGTTTCAAATCCCTCCGCAGTCGAAAGAATAGTTCACTGGAAACGCCACCTTGTGCCGCTTCAATGGATAGATATTGGCTACAGAGTGATTCTAACTTGTCTCGGACATCCACTTTTTAAGAAAGCGACATTTGTTTTCACCGCAGAGGGAACCCAGCGCCTGAAAGTAGCCTTTGTATCTATCGGAGGGGGAACCTAATCCCCGAAAGTCGTATTTGTATCCATCGGAGGGGGAAAACTCGAATCTCCGTCTCGTGGCTTCCACAAAGCTAAGTCATAGTCGAAAGGTAAGGCAAATATTTACAGGGAGGCAAGACCCTCTTCGCGCGTTGGCCGCGACGTAACGAAAACGTTGGGACGCTATTGGATGCGGAGGTGGCGGAGGGATATATGACTCCCTTTGAGGGCCATTTGCCGCTACCTTCTTGACCTCTAACCTACTATAAAGATCCTCAATTGTAGAGAAGGGTTTATATCTAACCATGGCGAGCGTTTCAATGTAATGGTGGACGCCTCCTGCGGAGATTGGTCCAAGTGCGCATGCGCTGCGTTTTCGCGTGGCGAGAAGGAAAGACGGAGACGCTCGCAGACGACCAACGCGGCCCATAAACCACGTGACCCCGATCGAGTGGTTGGACAGTCTCTGTAATACAAGCTCTCTAGAGCCGACTTGCTACAAAGACGCCATCTAGTGGCGTACATGCAAAGCGGACAAATGTGGATCCCATGCCTATTGAAATGTGCATCAATCATTAAGGACTTGTAGTAGACCGTAATCTAGAGCTCTACGCTTTCGAGCTCGTGCCGTCACTTTGAAGCATGGATTTAGCAAACGCCCGCAGGGCTTGTTTTCGGCAGCGTACGGTCTACTAAACTCTCTATTATCGCAGTCTAGCGTCTAAAGCGCGAAAACCGGAGTGAGGATCAGAAAAGGCGCGGCAGGAGTTTTTAAAAAGCAACATTTGACACCCCAAGATTGTACAATGTGTTCAACCCTGAAGGCAGGTTTTTTTTTGGTCCCTCGGTGAACATCTTCAAGGTTTCCACCCAAACTCCGTAAGGTTAACGCGAGACCCTTACATTTCGAAAACACCTTCGCGAGCTGTATTTATAGAAAGTTAACTGTATATCAATTAACCACCTCGTTAGTGTGAAAGGAACGTGCGTTTTCTTTCTGTTTAGGGTTAAATGCGTAGCCTGTCGCGTCATGTACTGCCGGCAGATAGCAGAAAATCCCAAACGTAAAGGATCGTGTTACACTTCTGCATGTCGTCACCTTGCTCAAGATAAGATAATATAAGCATTACTCCGCGACATTGATAGCGCAAAGAGGCCATCGCCGTTTTGTTTTTCTATCAGTAACTGGCTGTCATCAAAATTACTATAGTGGTGGAAAGTGCTCAGTCGGGGTACTAACCTATGTGGCAAATTTTGATGCCCTCCAGTTCTTTTTCAAAGTAAAATGCGAAAACGTGCCGAAGTCGTGTACGCGCCGTCTACTCCATCCTAAGTCTAAGACTCCGCTACTAAAGACCTGGATAGCTAGCTTTCAGAGTGAGAAAGAAGGTTTACTATCATGTAACGACGGGGTCAACGCGCCATTATCTGATTACGGAACTGTTCTTGTCAAACCGAAAAATTTTACGGCGACAACTCGAAAACTAATCGTGTTCGTTGTGCTCATAAATGTGCATGCTGCTAACCAGCCAAGAAACTGAAATGAAACAAGGATAACGTCTGGATCTTCTTTCAATCGTAAAACCGAAGCCGCGCATTCATTCTATGCAGAATACTAATGCCCGCGAAGACGAAGGCGGCGGTTGAATGCTGTTTGCATACACGCGGCCACAGGCAAACACCGCGCAGTTGGCATTCTCTAGCGCTGAAAAAAAAACAAAAAAAAAACTGGTGCCGCCGGGAAAAAAACAAGAAGAAGAAGAAAGGCGGCCTGTGTGCAAAGTGTATCTCGTACAACGAACTCTTGCCACTGTCGTGTTCTTTGAGTGGCCACTGGGCCTCCTGGTCTTACGAACGAACGAGCTTCACTCTCCTCGCCACAGTTTAGTTACCAGAAGGGTTCGCTGTATCTCTAATGTTTTTTGTTTTGTTTTTTTTTGCTAATAACTTAGGGCTTTCGAAGTGCATTGTACTACGGAAGGAGTCCTGCTGTGTTCGCATACGAGCTCCTATCGGAGACATGTCCAGTGGAGGGAGGAAAAATTTCCAAAGGGTTAGCCTCTTAAGTTAGGCTTATCTGACCGCTCTAGTCTGTACCGGCTGGTCCGTAGGTTACCAAGAAAGTAAATGCTGAAAGCACGCGCGTTGAGAGTATGGCCCACGGTGTAAGATATATATAGGTGTGGACACAGCGCCTGCCGAAGCTGCCAGATAAAGTCCACTCCACGCCTTCGTTGTAAGCGGCGCCACAAGATGGTTCCTCGGTATGCGGCTAATAGCGGCCGGTTGCGGGCTCTGTCGTTACTATGAATCTGTCTTACTGATATCAGAATGTTGGCCAGGTCGTTCTGAACGGAATCTACGCAACCGCGTAAACCAGACATTGCGTGTTTATCAACGTTCAACCGCAGTCCTTCCATCGCTTCCCCGAAGAAAGTCAAGCTACTGGAAGCTCACTTACGCCAACGCATCATCGCCCACAGGTTTAAAACGTAGTGAATAAAACTCGGTGCAAATCATTTTGAGTCCCATGCTTGCCCGCTGAAACCCGAGCGTTGTGCGTCGAGATTGCACATGGCACGGCCCGACCTGTTTTAGGCCGCCATATTTGTACGATAGTGATGACTACTATGGGTCGCTTGAGTCGCGAATAGCTTCCGGTACGCTCAAACCTAAAGTATAAAGTGACACAGGCGTGTGCCGAATGCCCAGTTGCCCCCTCCCCCTCCCCCTTCACAGACACACACATACGCACACACACATTCTAAAAGGATCTAACTGAGGTTGCATGTGCGAGGGCGTGGTTTTATCAATATTCCCTTTCATACTTAGCGTGCACTGCTTTGGTATAAAAAGTCTTGCGCATTATTTTTGCGTTGCGCTACCGTAGCTGTGCAACGCGAAGTAGCTTTTACAAGGTTCGGGTGTCGAAGGAAGAAATTATGCTTTTGGCGTTTGAGACGTGAATTTCTCGATAAAATGACATAAAGCTAAGCTACCTACATATATTTTAATTGTACATATAAAGTTGTATTAATCATGCTCCGCGAGGAGCGGGACTTTCTTACTAACGCTTTTAAGGTGAAAGCGAGGATAGACTTTTTTTTGTTTTGTTTAGGGGTGCTTCCATTTTGAGAATTATGGCACCGATGACGTCGTCTAGGGGCTTAAAACTTTAAATAACGGCTGTTTGTGGCAGCACAGCTATCTGGGTGGGCAACGGTGTGGGTATCGGGGGGAACTTGGCTAGATTTGGCTATGGTGGGATAACTTGGCCTGCACTAATGAGAGGCGATCACCTTGCCTCCTTGAAATAACAAGGCCGAAGACAATGGGGTGTTTCGATTAAACTTCCACAATGAAGGAATAATGGAAAGCTTAATGTAGACTGTGCAGGTAACCTCTCGACATTTTGCTAGCTGCGCCTTGAGTGGTGACACGTAGATGTTTTCATACCCTTCATATGCCATGAAATAATAGCATGCGTTGCAGTGATAACCTAATCGAAGCATGGGCATCGGTTTGGAATCGGTCCGCTTGACGTAGGCGAAGTATAGTCGTGAGCATAAATCTGACGAGGATTCTAGTACAAAGCCCTCGCAATTGATGATCTAAATCCACTGACTCGATAAATAAGAATCCTTGGGGAACATGTAAAGCTCAAAACACTGCAGCCATGCACACTCGCGCTGCAGCCTCTTGTGCTCATGGCATATTTTCCGCGATTGTTTGTATGCTTACTAAATTATGTGTGACCCAACGACGACGCAGTGATTGACAGACGACCGTAGATTCGTGAAAAGTGTAACACGGTAAAAATAAACACTTGGAAGAAACTCATGCACGACGTCCATCTCTAATCCTTTTCGCTCATACCCTCGGCGGTTGCATATCCGTGTCTGCGGGCAATCCAAATATGCTCCGGGTCCAGGGTGCGTCAGCCGCGCGCTGATATGAGAGGTTATGCGAAAAAGGTCTATAGAGAATTACAAACATGGCGTCCCAACTGGGGATTCCCATACCAACGTTATTAGATTAGTTCAGTTACAGAACTGCTCATCGGCGTTGCTTGCACGAGTTGTCCCCTCCTCTGACCCCACGCGACGGATGGCTGCTATTGTAATTGCAGTGTATTCTATGTAACACGAACGTTTGGAAGCACAGCGTCTAGAGATGGTTGTTACTTGTTTTAGAAGGAAGAGAAAGGGGGGATACAGGAGAGGTGTGGGCCTCCAGTCCCACTCTACACTGTTAGCAAGTCCCGTGTATTTGGCGAATATTTGGGGTGAAAAACACGCTATTTACACAAATTACCATAAATTTACATGTTGAGTAACGGATAATTCGTTCAAAAATCATACGAGGTCGTGAAAAACGTGTTTTGGTTCGGTCATACCGTGTAGCCGACCTCAAAAACACGCATCACCCCCGGCGACGACCGCAGCATTGCCGGCTGTCGAAGCACTGGAATGCTTGGGGACACACCTAGAAAGGACCGTGGAGACAAATGCCGCGGAAAGAAAGATGTCTCGGAGACAGATATGTACCTAAACCAATTACGCCATGTCACGGGGCGAGGCGAAGGCCGCGCTACAGTCCACTGTAGCCGCGCTTACCGTGTTCGCTGCCATTTTCTGGTCGATGGCAATGCGGCTTCCCTCATGTCACCCATGCATGTTTGTATTTATTTTAGGGGTCTTGATAATAGTTTCTTACACACCACAAATAAAGTTATGGGTCTAATTACTCGTTCTAAACAGTTAAAATGGATATAAAAAGCGTGTCCTCAATATGAACACGTGACATTGCAGTTGGTTTCGTTTTGGCTTCAACCTTCAACTGCAAGCGAAACGGCCGTGTAACACCAGAAGGGGGGGACGGTGCCGCCGCTTCCCATGCACCCTCCTCAGAATTTACGGCGCTCCGTGGTGGCCGCCATATTAAAACTTTATATCAATGTTGCGTCATCTGTAGGTCATCTTTAAGTTAGAGTTGACAGAAAAAATCCGGCCACGGCGCAACGCCAATGTACGCTGGAAGCTAGAGCCGGTTTGCTTTCGTTGTTTTTGCTTGACCGGAGAAAATCTGGCAACAACGCATGGCGCCGCTATTGTTTTGGTTTGACGGGACGCGGGAAGCTTCGCAGTTTGCGAGGACATAGTGAAGACGTGACCGGAGAAGTGCCCCTGTGATGTTCTCGGAAGACGGAAAGTATAATTCGTAATCGTCGTGTGTGCTTTGAAAGCGAAGGGAATCACAGGGTCCACGAGTGCTCAACCACAAGCCAAAGGTTCACGACAGCGCTGCGTTGACTTCGGCGATCTCGTTCTGTTTGGGGCAACATGGCGATGCGACAAAGAGCCGAAACGTTCGTGGTGTGTGGTGCGGTGCTTGGAGGTAGAAACCCACAGTAACACGGAGCTTAAATTGGTTGTTGTTGGGTTGAGGTTCAACGGGTTCAGTCCCGTCGTCGTCAGCTGATCCGGTCCAGCTGGTCCGGGAGGACGCAGCGAGCGTTTTTAAAAGTAAATCTTCCTTCGTTCCGTTTCAAAATCTGGAAGATACTTGACGCATACCGTGAGTAAAAAGCTGTGGGCGTTTTCAACAAAATTACGTCGTTTTAATTGAACAATGGACTTCGGATTGTTGTCCTAGATCTGCCGTTTTTATGCTTCATGTTGTTGGACTGCGTTTGCACAGCGACGTGTTTGCACAGCGACGCACACCGCTCGAGTAGATGATTCGGTCCTGCAAACGACCGGTTATACAGAATTTCAGGGAAACTTAAGTCACCACCGATATTTTCCTGTAAATCTCGTGCGAGTTTGTTGCGCTCATCATGCGGTGTGAATAAATTAGGGCAAGATTTCCTACCTGCCTACAGATGCATGAACTGAGACCATTTTTTACGTAGTGAACATAGTGCTTTTTTATTTTGGGAAGAGGCGTTGGTGCATTTATTATGGTACAATCACTTGAAAGTTGACGAATTGGGGAGAGCGAGCAAGCTTTCCGAACTTTGTCCCTTTTCCCTATGGCACTGCCCCTAGTTTCAAGTTTAAGTTTCAGTTGGCATACCTACTAGCAGGTACAAACTGCTTAGTCAGGACGGTGCGGACTCCGTGTTTTGCGCTTTTCGCAAGGTGACTGGGGAAATGCTTTTGCGAGGTAACCGGAATATGCAAACGATTTTGTTATGCCCGTCGTTTGCGTCTCCAGCGAAACGAATGAGATGATCTACAAAGGCACAATCACAAGCCAATATTTACGATAACAGTGCGTTTGCTTCGGTGGTCCGTGTAGTTGTATTATACCCTGCCCTCTGCAACACAGTGTTATGACGAAGAGCTGGAACGGTTTGTCCTGGGCTACCGGTTGACAGAAACCAGCATCGCCCGCATCGGCACCGAGTGTACTTAGGCTGTTGATGCTCAAGCCTTTCATCCGCGGCTTGTCGCCAGCTGATCCTGCTGCTCGACGGTGAGTAAGCGGCGAGAGTGACCTCTGAAGTAAATGTAAATCCTCGTTCATCCAGGTATCCAGTGTCAAAGTGTGGAAGATGTCCAACGTGTACTGAGGGCGGGAACTACGAGCGTTTTGCCTTGCTTTTATAACAGAAACCAGAGCAGCGAGATAACTGCCTTGCGTTCTCCAAAATATCGGAAGCAAGACGTTTCAACAGGTCGAGTACGTCACCGCGGATGTAGGCGAGAGGGTGCACACTGTTTAAACGCTTGCATTATCCACGAGTGCTACCAGAAAAACGACGTCAACAGGGAAGGAGCTCGTGATTCAGCCTAATGCAGTGCCACGGGCCCGTGAATTTTTAATGTTCGGAGTAATGGCGCAAAAACTATTTAAAAAAAAAAAACGCATCAGCGCCACGTTAGTCATCACGAATAACACCGTTCACAAACTCCCCACCTGACACCGACACGACATACGACAAAAAACTGCATCAAAACGCCCCAAAAGTGAAGGCGTCTGCTCCCGTACGCGTACTGCAACTAATGGAAGTGAAGTGTTGGGCGGGCGTCCTTCACAAGAATATATAAAAATGCTTTACGCAAGGATAATTTCCATCGATTATTGAATACATAATGATAAAAGCCCAATAATTTGTTTCTCTATCTGGTTCAAGCTAGTCGGAAATCTCATAACACTGGTCGAGCATGAACATAACAAAAATTTGAACTTTTTCATGGCCGGTTTAAGATTTATTGTTAATGCATCGTTGTTTTTCGCAACAGACTAACATTATAGATTTTGCCTCCATACTTTTTAAATGCAAACAGTTCTTACATACGGCTGTCCATTGTGCCGTGTTTTGTGTCTAGTTCTATAAATCTGTAACGGTCAGCGACGAAAGAGCCCACCCGCAAATGTCAGGCTTATATACGCCGCGCGGAGAAAAGGATGTTAGTAGGACGTGTCCGGCGCAGTGTCGTCCTTGTGTTTGTGCATGTGTCGGTGCTGTGTAATACGTGGCGCAGTGTCGTCCTTGTGTTTGTGCATGTGTCGGTGCTGTGTAATACGTGGCACTCGTGTTGTCTGCGATGTATGTAGGGTTGCTGTCTACTCGTGATCGTTTTCATCGTATTAACAGACTCCTGCTTTTTTTTTTTCACTGGCTGCTAGAAATCTCACTAGGTGGCGCAAGTTACCGTCTTATTCCAAATAGTTTGCTCGAGTTATTTATCCATGTAAGTTCGGTATTCGTTTTTCTGTCTAGCGGTTCCGTCGTAGCTACCGACGCCACCGACCGCCGACGACGCACGTACGTACCTTTGCACGTAGCTACGTCCGCCGCTTGGAGACTGTTTACTGTGTATAAAAGACACCGAACGAGAACAAACGCGTCTTGTGTGCTTTCAATTCGGCTGAAAGGCGCGCGGCTCGCTGGGCTCGTCTCTCGCCTGTTCTCGGCTGCGGGCCGCAATGTTTCATAAGGAACACGCTCAACCATGTTTTGCGGAAGGCAGACATGGTGTAGCGTGTTAAAGGGATACTTCAACGAAATTTGAAATATTCCCGTCGTGTTCAAAAATAGGTTGAATATGATCCACAATATCCGTAAATGTCAATCGTACGTTTGTATTTTGAGCCTGGTGGCTGTATTTTTCGTTATAAACGGCCCACTCTGGCAAGCGCTCGGAGAAGGCCCAGCTTAGAGCACGTGACATCCAACGCAATCGTGACGTAGGTCGTCTCGAGACGAGCAAAGCTAGGCGAGGCTGACGCCGAGAGGATGGCCTAGTCGTTCCAGCCACCGAAGCGGCTGCTTTTGTACGAATTTTGAGTGACGGGTTAATCTTCTATAATCTTGTAGGGGGACAATAGCGACTTCTGCGACACACAAAAGGGATTCTCGGGAAGAGGGGAGTTCCTCCTTCCCCCCTTCTCTCGTCGTGGGCGGAGGCGAGATAACCTCCGTTACTAGCTGTCAAGGTTCCTAGACGAGAATTACAAACGAGGGGTTAGCGACATCCACCAGGTGCTCTTTGCTAATCGTTTAATTCGTTTTAAAATTCCTTTTCGAGACTTTTTTTTAACAAGATATTGGTATGTTCCATGTGATACTGCTCTTTTGAACAGATATAGACAAAAAAATGAGCGCCGAAATTTCGTTGTAGAATCCCTTTAAGTTTACACGGCACCTCGTGTGTAGGCGAATAACAGACATGGCTGCGTGTAAAACGAACACGGTTTGACGTGTCCGTTATGGGACAACGGTTTACACGTCTGGGCGTGTTTTTTTTGCTAACAGTGTACTCCATGAAGCACAAAGTTTTGAAATGAAAATCTTGATGGCGCTTGAAACGACGGCAGGCACGGGAGGCGGACCGAAGTGAAAGGGGGGGGGGGGGGGGGGGCGGTTACCTCCCTCCGCGGGAGTTCCGCAACTGAAGTAATCCAGTAACGTTGCCTTGGACGTGGAACCACGCGCAGGGTGATGCCACGTAGCTTTGGCACGCTTGCAACGGCACGGGCTTGTGTGCACGATCAGAAATATGGCGGCGCCCAGTCGCCCACTTGCAATCGTCTATGGCGTCTCATCTACGCGAGAGCGTTTACAAATAGACCGCAAGACCGAGCCAGGACCGAGCCAGGACCGAGCCATATGCTCTCTCCAGCAGTATTAGCAGCGTTGTAGAACAATATTAATTTAACTTCCAGGAACTGTCGCGCAAATGTAACGCCAAAACGTTACGCGTATGCGGCGTAGCTCTGGGATTGTTGTATATTGTTTGAATATAACTACGCGCCTGAGCAGATAGTTAAATGTACCACGAAATTATTTTTTTTTCCACTTCTTCATGCTTAGTTTTAACCTCAACTCAAAAGCGAAATGAGAAACCACGTGATCGTGACGTGCTTGTGCACCAGATTAGATGACTCCAAGCTTCCACAGTGATTTTTAAGCCCACCATGAAACTTGTCATACTCAAGTGATGATAAGTGCCGTCCCGGTACTTATTGGCTACGAACGCGTATCCAGATATTCGTCGACAGATTGATTGTTGACGAGCGCATACGTCCGAGTGACACAGTGCGCGTGTCTAATGCGTGAGCTGGGTTCGCCTGACGTGCTTTGGGTTCCGTGGATGTATCACAGTGAAAAGGCGGAAAGCTTTCGAAGGAAAGGAGGTACGAAATAGTCCGCTATCTTTTCAGATTTTCGTACGGAAAAGCAGGATTTTTACTTTTTATCCCCTTTTGGCACTCTAAATGTTATGCGATTAGCAAGATTCCAATCGATAATTATTTATTCCAGTCCAAAATCTATTTCATAGCCTTTTTAATGCATGGCTTGCACTCGGGTCACACCTAAACTAAAAATTTGAGGTTTTACGCAGCAGACCAAAAAGGACATCAGGCACGCCCTAGTGGAGGACTGATGACTACTTTCGACCACCTGGGAATCTTTGGAAGTGCAACCGAAATCTCGGTTACACGGCGCCTTCTCCGCAATGAGCCTCCGTCAGATTGCGGGCACCTCGGCCGGGATTCGAACCCGCCATCCGGAGATCCGTAGGCCGGCGCTTTGCTTCTCAGCCACGGAGGCGCCTGCACTGAGGTCCATCAGCTGTCATTGTGGTGTGTTTGATGAGTACAGTAGCGCGTACCTTCTGCGGCATATACTTCGCGTCAGTGAACATCAAGACATGTATTCGGTGGACACTCACGCTACTGTACTCATGCTGCACGAGCGTTTCAAGCCTCCATAAAGCCAAGGAGCTCTCGCTTATGGCATTCTTTGTAGTTCGCGTGGCATCAACGAGAGAGTGCGGAGGCCGAGTGTTTAAAATAAACATATATACAGAATACGAAGCAAAACCAAAGAAGACCCCCGAAAAGGTTCGCGCAGGGAAACGTACTGAGATATAGCGCTTTCACCGAAAAGAAAAGCATAGAAAAAGCAACCGAGCAGCAAGAAGATGATTGAACAGTATATGCGTGCCGCGATGCCGACGTCGCAAGGTACCATTTCCTGCGAGCACACGCAATTGACGTCGTCTTGCCCCCTCCTCCCCCGAGACAGCCGCAGTGAGGCAGGACGGGCGTTGGTGCCGCCGCTGCCCCGTTGGCGTCGCATATCATCGGGTGCGCGTGGGGAATGCCCGGCCGAATTGTCCGCCTCGGAAGCGGCCGCGAGGCGCCTTGCAAAACATGTTTGCGGAGCAAATTCTTCGCGGCTTCCCGGAGTCAAGAACCTCGCAATGCCGCACATATCCTTCGGCCGCTGCGTGTGCCGTTGCGTTTGCACGCCGGGCCATCGAGAAGGGGCCGTTAGATCATGGCCACGGACAGCTGGCCCAGAAGCGCGTGTCCAATGGCCGTTTCTCTTTCGCCTTCTTTGTTTTGGGATGGAAACGCCGTGTGCTATCGCCCTACCGTCTCCGATGGCCCTTCTCTGCCTAAAGGCGGTACCCCGCGGTGTACGTACGAACTAAGTTTGGAGGAGCTTGTTCGAGGCAGCGTCTCTCAAAGAAAGCCTTGTCAAAGCTATGTGGAGCGCAAGTTCGTCTGCTTCTTGCACAGGGGAATGGCGATGATGCCAGAGCGCCGTGTTGTTATTGGCCGATTGATAAAAATAGTGAGTAAATAAAAATAAAAATACTCAAGGCATCCATCATTGAGGTTTACCCACTATCCTTTCAATCCAAGCCAATTAGAGCTCGGCCTCGTTCTGACGTCACCGCAACTCCTGTACAAGAAGCAGACGACTTGCATAGCGTTCAAGCGGAGTGACCCGTGAACGTCGCCTCATGGGCTCGCGCGTCCATGACTTGGGTAGGAAAGTTATAGTGCCGGGCTGATATTATCGATAATGCTGGTAACGTTATAATGTTCAAGCATGCACCCTTTTCGAATGAAACCTCTTACTCAAAGAACTTTGCACGTTCGTCCGTTCATACTTTCGCAAATGGACGGACGAACGAACAGAGTGATACGCAAAGTTGTGACAAGTGGGTAAAAACAGCATGAACAACACTGGTACAACATTTTTCACCCAACTGGGAACCTTGTAAGTGAGGGGGTCCCCACGCTTTATAACTTATGGGTCGAATAATGCAGAAATGAACATATATCAACAATGTATTCGGCAAGGTAGCCGCCTCGGTGGCTCCGAGGCGAGAGCGCTGGCCTACGGATCCCCAAGTGGCGGGGTCGAATCCCGGCCGAGGTGCCCGATATCTGACGGAGGCTTATTGCGGAGGAGGCGCTCGTGTAACCCAGCTTTCGGTTGCACGTCGAAAGATCCCCAGGTGGTCCAAATTAATCCTCAGTCCTTCGCTGGGGCGTGCCAGATGCCCGTCGTTGGTTTGGCGCATAAAACCCCCAGACTTTTTTTTTTTTTATTCGGCAAGGTGCGCAGAATACTGACCGATGATGACAACATGAAAGCTCGGTAGCTCATCAGCGTAGGTTCAAGCGCTACGAGGTCGAGCGGTACGCTCGCCACCACGACATTCAAAAGAATTTGTAAACTGGTGTGTTAAACCCCAATACAAAAAAAAAAAAAAGAAGAGAATTGAGCATTGTCTTTCTAAGTGTGTGCTTACGGGCTCGGTAAGCTAAAAAGACAGATTTCAGTCATGGCGGCAGTCTTGAGCAGATAGAAAGCTTTGCGGGCTTCGGATACAACAAAGTGCTCAGTCTACGACCCCGTGTGACGAGCCAGATCAGGGGAGTTCCCGCTTAGTCGCTTTCCCCTTGAGTTAGTTCTTAAATTATCGTGTACTACCTTGGAGATAACTACTTTCTCCTGAACAGATGCCAAAATTCATTATCAAACAAAAGAAAAAAAAAAAGAAGAAGAAAAGAGCAGCGAACTTTTGTTTTCCGCTAGTTTTGACACGGTCTCCGCTTTTCCTGCATGCACACTTGATATGAGGTGAAGGGCGCGTGCTGGTAGAACGTCGCGCCATAATGCCGAAAGAATGCCGTACTGCGCAGAACGCCAGGGGTTAAAGGGACACTGACACCCCCCAAAAATTTTTTTTCATATTTTGCCAGGCGCTTTATTATGGTGTCGGAGGACTACCCAATTAATATTTTGCAACAAAGTAGCGTATATTTTTAATAAAGCCAAAAGACGCAACTGCTCGAAACCGAAACCAAAACCCGCGCACGGAGGTCGGAGAAGTGGAAAGGAGGCGGAAGTCACGTGGCTACACCCGACCGTGCGTTTTTTTTTTTTTTTTTTTTTTTTTCCCCTTTGCGTAGCAGACGACATCCGCGGCGGCGTAGCGGGAACTGCTTGCTCTTTTGCAGTCACGTTTGTTTCGCTCGCTGTTCTGTACTCCAAGATGAGTGTTTTTGTACATTGAGGAGTTGGAGATGAGTAGTGAGTGCTTGTGGTGAATTTCCATGATCGGCTCCGAAAAGAATACACCCAAGATGTTGCGTGAAAAGCTGGCTCACAAGTCCTGCGTCCGAAAACAAGTGGCATTGTGCGACAGAGTTTCCGAAAGATCAACGGGATCGGGACCAATGGCTGGCTTCGATTCCTGTAGAACATTTACGGGCACCTCGAAAAGCGGACGCTACCGGATTTATATGCTCCTTCCATTTTGTATAAAGTGATTACATTGAGTTCGCAGGTGTCAAAAAGGAAATTCTGTACCATTTAATTCAGTAACGTTTCGTCCACAACATTTGTTTGTTATTTTTTGTTTGTTTCTTAAGTGATAATTGTAAAAAAAAAGAAATGTAAACATCGTAAAATGTTTGAAAAAGAAAAAAAAAGTACACTCTCACTGGGGATCGAACCCGGTCCTGCCACGTGTGAAGCGGACGTCATTCCCACTGAGTGCTGGGGGGCCTTTTCCTTAGTAATAATACAGCCGATAAACTGTAAGTTGAAAAGCTTGCTGCCTATTTTCCTCCAGCAAAAGTATTCCCAGGTTGAAGTCGGGAAGCACCACACATTGGCGACATTCGCACCTAGTAAAGAAATCGTACGCGTGCATATTCAACTCGAAGTAGACGACGTCGTGCTTGACGTTTGCGCGAGCGATGTCTTCAGCCACGAGAAGGGAGCGCCGGCTCGGCGACGTCTTCGTGCAAATCGGCTTGGTGGTCGGGCGTGTCGTACGGGATGAATACCAATTCTTTTGATCAGTCCCAAATTTCTCTTTTAAAGGCAGACAGAATTCACCGGTACCGCGAACGACAGTTCTGAAGTAGAGGTCCCACGCCCGGTCGTCCGCTGCCATCGCCGTCCTCGCGAGTCCCACGATACGCGAAACGACGCACGCACAGAATACTTCCGGATCTCTGTGGAACTTTTTTTTTTTTTCAATCAACGTATTTGCAGCTTTTTAGAAGCCACAAAGAATGGGTTTCATATTTGTTTCTGTTTTTAATATTAAGTGTGTGCCTTCAGTGACCAACGACTTTGATTGAATTTGGTGGTCGCGTCGAAACCTTATAAAACGGCCCGCGAAAACGGAAAAGAGAGTGAGCGAGACTCGAACCGGCCAGTTCTTGATCGGCGGTTTTCGGGCGGAAAGAAACCGAATTTCGAGCCGCAAATTTTGTTCTGGGTAGTTGGGCTCTCATATGTCATATACAAATAAAAACCTCGGCGAGCATAAATACCCTGTCAGTGTCCCTTTAAGGATATCATTATGTGAAAAGAAGTACGAAACACACGCCACTTGGTATTAACCCTGCCCTGCTTACACATAATAAATAAATACAGAATTCAGACGTCTAAACAAGAGACCCGTAGATAACCCTAGACCACATTTTCTCTCTCTCTCTCTCTCTCTCTCTCTCTATATATATATATATATATATATAATCATCCGTTCACCTGTCGGACGATAGTATAAATTGCGAAGTGCTTTTGATAGCCATTAGGCACGTGTGTAATATGCGTTCTCCTAGGACAGTAACTTAATGTGCAAGGGGGCTAGTTGGTGCACGATTACTGCGCGTAAAAGCGCTCCGTGTGTCCTGTCCGACTCTGTCCTTGTTTTTGGCGCTTCTACACAGTAATCTTAGGACAGCTGTGTTTGTGACCTACATTGTTGATTACCCTTTCCACAGTTTATCTATAGTTTTTGTTTTATTATACCACTCGACGTATTTCTATGTGTTGCTCCTAAACTTGTCACATATAGACTGCAGTATAGTGTAAACCTCCCCCCCCCCCAAAAAAAAAAAAAGAAAAAAAAAAGAAGAAAGGGCACTTGGCCGGTTTTATTTTCAGTGTTTGTGCGTATGGCGCGCCTTTACTCGCTTTCCGAAGGACGAACATGCCCGTGCCGGGCTGAGGAGATCGCACGCTGGGCTGAGGACTCGTGAATACTGGGATGGTGTATAGTTGTTGAGAGGTTAAGAGCCCGTGGCGAGGGAAAGGAAGGTCGATGAGATGAGGAAACATTTCCCTCTCTCAAGCATTCCGCCTATTTTTTTTCCTCCCCAGCCAATTCCTTTCCCTCGCCCTGGGTTCTGGACCAGTCGCCGACTATAAATGGCAAAAAATAAGTATACTCACGAATGTTTACCGTGCGATAGGACGATAACAGACCAGCGACACAGCACAGTCCCAGGAGCATACAGCATGCAGTACAGGCCTTTCCTATCGTAGTCGCGCCGAAGATTCGAGTAAAATTATTTTCTCAATAGCTTTAGTTTCTTCTGTAGCGAAAGGCAGCTTAAGGAACGCGGGGTATGGCGAGCGCTAAGCAGTTTATTATCACTTCTCAGCCAATCAGGTTGCGGCATTAACCGATAAGAACGCCGAAGGACGAATCACGAAGCAGGAAACGAGAATAAAATAAGGCGCGCCTTGTGTCCCTCAAACTGTCGGCGACCAGTAGCGACGTACGCGACCAAAAGCGTCGCTGTGACCGAAGTTCGCCAGTGTGCCGATAATAGAGAGTTTTAGAATAGGGGCCCCACAGCTTTGGGTGCCCCAAACAGCTTGGGGCATCGCAATGGGCATGCGCAGAAGTTTCGCGCATGCACACTGGGACGTCCCAAGCTGTTTGGGGCACCCCAAGCTGTGGGGCCCCCTATTCTAAAACTCGCTAATGCCTGCCCAGTGGCCGGTTCACGGCGCGAGGCAAATCCTGCCAATCACGGCGATGCAAATCCCGGTCGTGACGCGACGAAGGAATCCCATAAGAGGGCGCCACCGAAGCATCTCGGCGGTAATACCATAAAATACACCCGTACCACGGGCGTTTCAATACCTCTAATAAAAAAATAAAAACAAAAGTGCAGCAACCAGCGAATTAGTGTTCGCCGCGTAATTCGCCGATGGGTCAACTTCTTATACACGAAGGACGTATTAAACGGCAGTGTGACAAGAATCTCACGGTACTATGTGAGTACTCGCGAAAGTAAGTCCCGTGATAAACAGCAAGAAATCCAGCGAAGCAGTAAAATGAGAAGGTTAAGCATTTGCCAGATCCAACAGCTTTGGTCATGAGGGCCTGAGGGAGTACGTCACCCCATCCCATATCACAGGTTGATTCACGGGAGGAGGAGGGAAAGGGGGGGGGGAGGATGTTGCCATATTCTGCAGTTAATAATTCCTGGAATGACAAGAATACCTTGGCAATCATTCAACAAAGTAGCGTATATTTTTAATAAAGCCAAAAGACGCAACTGCTCGAAACCGAAACCAAAACCCGCGCACGGAGGTCGGAGAAGTGGAAAGGAGGCGGAAGTCACGTGGCTACACCCGACCGTGCGTTTTTTGGTTTTGTTTTTCCCCTTTGCGTAGCAGACGACATCCGCGGCGGCGTAGCGGGAACTGCTTGCTCTTTTGCAGTCATGTTTGTTTCGCTCGCTGTTCTGTACTCCAAGATGAGTGTTTTTGTACATTGAGGAGTTGGAGATGAGTAGTGAGTGCTTGTGGTGAATTTCCATGATCGGCTCCGAAAAGAATACACCTAAGATGTTGCGTGAAAAGCTGGCTCACAAGTCCTGCGTCCGAAAAAAAGTGGAATTGTGCGACAGAGTTTCCGAAAGATCAACGGGATCGGGACCAATGGCTGGCTTCAATTCATGTCGAACATTTACGGGCACCTCGAAAAGCGGACGCTACCGGATTTATATGCTCCTTCCATTTTGTATAAAGTGATTACATTGAGTTCGCAGGTGTCAAAAAGGAAATTCCGTACCATTTAATTCAGTAACGTTTCGTCCACAACATTTGTTTCTTTCTTAAGTGATAATTGTAAAAAAAAAGAAATGTAAACATTGTAAAATGTTTGAAAAAGAAAAAAAAAAAAGTACACTCTCACTGGGGATCGAACCCGGTCCTGCCACGTGTGAAGCGGACGTCTTCCCACTGAGTGCTGGGGGCCTTTCCTTAGTAATAATACAGCCGATAAACTGTAAGTTGAAAAGTTTGCTGCCTATTTTCCTCCAGCAAAAGTATTCCCAGGTTGAAGTCGGGAAGCACCACACATTGGCGACATAAAGAAATCTAGTAAAGAAATCGTACGCGTGCATATTCAACTCGAAGTAGACGACGTCGTGCTTGACGTTTGCGCGAGCGATGTCTTCAGCCACGAGAAGGGAGCGCCGGCTCGGCGACGTCTTCGTGCAAATCGGCTTGGTGGTCGGGCGTGTCGTACGGGATGAATACCAATTCTTTTGATCAGTCCCAATTTCTCTTTTAAAGGCAGACAGAATTCACCGGTACCGCGAACGACAGTTCTGAAGTAGAGGTCCCACGCCCGGTCGTCCGCTGCCATCGCCGTCCCCGCGAGTCCCACGATACGCGAAACGACGCACGCACAGAATGCTTCCGGTTCTCTGTGGAACTTTTTTTTTTAATCAACGTATTTGCAGCTTTTTAGAAGCCACAAGGAATGGGTTTCATATTTGTTTTTGTTTTTAATATTAAGTGTGTGCCTTCAGTGACCAACGACTTTGATTGAATTTGGTGTTGCGTCGAAACCTTAGAAAACGGCCCGTGACCACGGAAAGAGAGTGAGCGAGACTCGAACCGGCCAGTTCTTGATCGGCGGTTTTCGGGCGGAAAGAAACCGAATTTCGAGCCGCAAATTGTGTTCTGGGTAGTTGGCTCTCATATGTCATGTACAATTAAAAACCTCGGCGAGCATAAATACCCTGTCAGTGTCCCTTCAAGGATATCATTATGTGAAAAGAAGTACGAAACACACGCCACTTGGTATTAACCCTGCCCTGCTTACAAATAATAAATAAATACAGAATGCAGACGTCTAAACAAGAGACCCGTAGATAACCCTAGACCACATTTTCTCTCTCTCTCTCTCTCTCTCTCTCTCTATATATATATATATATATATATGTATAGATATATTTATATATAATCATCCGTTCACCTGTCGGACGATAGTATAAATTGCGAAGTGCTTTTGATAGCCATTAGGCACGTGTGTAATATGCGTTCTCCTAGGACAGTAACTTAATGTGCAAGGGGGCTAGTTGGTGCACGATTACTGCGCGTAAAAGCGCTCCGTGTGTCCTGTCCGACTCTGTCCTTGTTTTTGGCGCTTCTACACAGTAATCTTAGGACAGCTGTGTTTGTGACCTACATTGTTGATTACCCTTTCCACAGTTTATCTATAGTTTTTGTTTTATTATACCACTCGACGTATTTTTATGTGTTTGCTCCTAAACTTGTGACATATAGACTGCAGTATAGTGTAAACCTCCCCCCCCCCCCCAAAAAAAAAAAAAAGAAGAAAGGGCACTTGGCCGGTTTTATTTTCAGTGTTTGTGCGTATGGCGCGCCATTTACTCGCTTTCCGAAGGGACGAACATGCCCGTGCCGGGCTGAGGAGATCGCACGCTGGGCTGAGGACTCGTGAATACTGGGATGGTGTATAGTTGTTGAGAGGTTAAGAGCCCGTGGCGAGGGAAAGGAAGGTCGATGAGATGAGGAAACATTTCCCTCTCTCAAGCATTCCGCCTATTTTTTTCCTCCCCAGCCAATTCCTTTCCCTCGCCCTGGGTTCTGGACCAGTCGCCGACTATAAATGGCAAAATTAAGTATACTCACGAATGTTTACCGTGCGATAGGACGATAACAGACCAGGTGACACAGCACAGTCCCAGGAGCATACAGCATGCAGTACAGCCTTTCCTATCGTAGTCGCGCCGAAGATTCGAGTAAAATTATTTTCTCAATAGCTTTAGTTTCTTCTGTAGCGAAAGGCAGCTTAAGGAACGCAGGGTATGGCAAGTGCTAAGCAGTTTATTATCACTTCTCAGCCAATCAGGTTGCGGCATTAACCGATAAGAACGCCGAAGGACGAATCACGAAGCAGGAAACGAGAATAAAATAAGGCGCGCCTTGTGTCTCTCAAACTGTCAGCGACCAGTAGCGACGTACGTGACCAAAAGCGTCGCTGTGACCGAAGTTCGCGAGTGTGCCGATAATAGCGAGTTTTAGAATAGGGGCCCCACAGCTTTGGGTGCCCCAAACAGCTTGGGGCATCGCAATGGGCATGCGCAGAAGTTCTGCGCACGCACACTGGGACGTCCCAAGCTGTTTGGGGCACCCCAAGCTGTGGGGCCCCCTATTCTAAAACTCGCTAATGCCTGCCCAGTGGCCGGTTCACGGCGCGAGGCAAATCCTGCCAATCACGGCGAGGCAAATCCCGGTCGTGACGCCACGAAGGAATCCCATAAGAGGGCGCCTCCGAAGCATCTCGGCGGTAATACCATAAAATACACCCGTACCACGGGCGTTTCAATACCTCTAATAAAAAATAAAAACAAAAGTGCAGCAACCATTAGTGTTCGCCACGTAATTCGCCGAGGGTCAACTTCTTATACCCGAAGGACATATTAAACGGCAGTGTGACAAGAATCTCACGGGACTATGTGAGTACTCGCGAAAGTAATTCCCGTGGTAAACAGTAAGAAATCCAGCGAAGCAGTAAAATGAGAAGGTTAAGCATTTGCCAGATCCAACAGCTTTGGTGATGAGGGCCTGAGGGAGTACGTCACCCTATCCCCTATCACAGGTTGATTCACAGGAGGAGGAGAGAAAGGGGGGGGGGGGAGGTTGCCATATTCTGCAGTTAATAATTCCTGGAATGACAAGAATACCTTGGCAATCATTCACCAATACCAAGTCTGCCTTTTTCTCAGATACAGAGCTGGGCACGATACTTCAAAAGAGTATCTTCGATACCGATACCCGACACCCTCAAAAATGGTATTTCCGATACCGACACTAGATGCAGAACCGAAATTTATTTCAGATACCGATATTAGATACTGTATCGTCGACACTTCGATACATCACTGAAATTGCCAATAATAATAAAGCTACTAATTTGATTAGCTAAGTTACGAAATTTATCTGTGGTTTCTGGAATATTTAGCGGACTGTTTTTGAGAGGACTTAAATGAATCCCGCCACACGGATTTCTTTAGGCTCCGCTCTCGGCGCAGCTGGTTTCGTTTGAACGTTAGCATTGGGCTGAAGTCATGGTGACGTTTAAACGATCTATTTCTATAATAAGCGTAGCAAACTTTCTTTATGTGAACCTGCCTCTGAGTACTTGACTATACACACGAAAAAACATTTAACTTTTTCTGATGCTTTTCATTTGTTACTTTGCTGAAAGGTGCAAGCTGCTCGCGTTTAAAACAAAGCTAAGGAGGTCCTTGAAAAAAAAAAAAACGAGTTAGAAGTGAATTTAAAACTGTTTTGATCCCGTGAATCTGAATATCACATTTTTTTTCCCCCAGAAGATGTAACTAAACGCGAGAAAACACGAAAAACATTCGACCAGTCGTGTGTCGCTCGTGTGGGCAGGGAATGCAATAGACCCTTTCCGAAATTCAGTGCCATCTGGTGGTTTGTAAAGCAGTTTAGGTTTTGCCATATCAATGGTGGATATGAACTTGTATCGGCACCGTCACTTTCGCAAGTCAACGGCACGCGAGGAATTGTTTAGTACGAGTTCTTTCTCGATCACTTTCAGTTCGATGGTGACCAGGAACCTGCATTCAGACAAAGCTCCAACCCACTCAGATGCCTCGAGAAAATTCTACACCAAAGTGCTTTAAAGCCGAGTGTGTGCCGCCCACAGATTGACTGAATCTGAGTTTTTAGAAATAAACGCTTACGTAGCTCTTGTGTTGCCTTCCTACGTCGCGTCGTACTGACCCCTCGAATGTACAGGCCTCGCATCATCCGCTTAGCAGCATCCTCAACGTCTTCCTTTATCAGTCACTAGACGGCCGCCATTGGTATGTCACAGATGCCTTTCCACAGATGATGACAGTGATCAAAGTGGCCAGACTGAATTTCGGAAAGGGTCTATTGCGAGCTTTCCAGGCATATTCCCCCGCACTGACCACGGTGGTAGAAACACATTTTGGTGAAGACTCTGGCCGCCCTCCCCGCGGGGAGCGAGTGACCAGGGCCCGTTTGCTCGAAGCGCTAACCGCGGCTAAAGTTAGCCGCAGTACTTAGGAGAGGGATTTTTAAATCACGTGACTGGCTCGGTATGGATGCGGGGAAACATGGCGGTGCCCCGGTGAGTGAGCGCCGTTCGCTTTGGAACTAATATGTCATTGTAGCTGCAATATCGGGCACGTTAGTCCTACCTAAATCGCAAAGCATGAGCAATGATTTCGCCGCATTTTTTAGATAGTCTTTCGATTCTGGCCATTCCTAAGCCTAAATGAACGTGATTATTGTCGGCATGGCAACGTCTTTCGAAAGTGGATTGCCTTGACTCAATCCGCCGGGTATTGATAGCACGCAAAAGCGGACAGCGTCCCAATAGACCTTTTTCTAAATTACTCAAGCATCGAGGAGAACGCTGGAAGTGTAATGTAATTCTACGGTCCGCGCGCGCTGGCCTTCCTCTTATAGACCTTTTCCGCATAACCTCAAACCAGCCAGTAACTGAAGTACCCTCGACCTGGTGCAATTTTGGATTGCCCGCTGACACAGGGTATGCAACCGCCAAGGGTATGGGCGAAAAGGCTTAAAAACGGACGTCGTGCATGAGTTAGTTCCAAGTGCTCCTTTTTACCGTGCTGCAATTAACGAAAATCTACGGTTGTCGGGCTACTACTGCGTGGTCTTCGGATGGATAAATAATTTTAAAAAGCATAAGAACAATAGCAGAAAGTGTGCCATGAGCACAAGAAGCTGCAGCGTGAGTGTGGCTGCAATGTTATCGAGCTTCGTATTTTCCCTCAAAAATCCTTGTTTATGAAGTCAGTCGATTGCGAGCTTGAATAGCGAGAGATTCGTATCAGACTCAAGGTCGCGTTTAAGCTCACGACCACTTCGTCTACGACAAGAGGACCGATTTTAATTCCCGGTATAAAAGATTCGAAATAAATAATCATAATAAGGCTTTGACGCGCGTGCAAGGCAAAATTCGTTTTAGACTTTTTTTTTTGCTTTAGAACAATTACTACTGCAGACGCCAGCACGTGCAACGCGTGTAACTACACTCGTAGCATGCACCTCTGTGCTTGGAAAATTTAGAAAAAAGGTCTATAAACCATTTGCTATATTACTCAAGCATCAAGGAGAATGCAGGGATTGGTGTTCCACGCGCCACACGCGCACGCCTTCCCCGCATAAAAGATTCGAAGTAAATAGCCAAAACAAAGCGTTGACGAACGCGCGTGCAAGATGCCATTTGTTTTAGGTATTTGCTTTAGAAAAGTTACTACTGCTGAGGCCTGCACGTGCGGCGCGTGGAACACCAATCCCTGCATTCTCCTTGATGCTTGGGTAATATATACAGTGTTGTAATATAGCAATAGGTCTATTGGGACGCTGCCTGCTTTTGAGTGCTATCAATGCCCGGCCGATTGAGTCAAGGCAATCCACTTTCGAAAGACATTGCCATGCCGACAATTATCTCGTTCTTTTAGGCTTAGGAATGGCCAGAATCGAAAGACTATCTAAAAAATGCGGCGAGGTCATTGCTCATGCTTTGCGATTTAGGTGAGGTAAGGCAAAGCGGAAGCCTCCTGCACCATTCATTGCTGACTATCGCGCCCGATATTGCAGCTATAATAACATATTAGTTCCAAAGCGAGCGACGCTCACTCACCGGGGCACCGCCATGTTTCCCCGCATCCCTACCGAGCCAGTCACGTGATTTCAAAATCCCTCTCCTAGGTACTGTGGCTAACTTTAGCCGCGGTTAGCGCTTCGAGCAAACGGGCCCAGATCGTGTTCGCAGTTAGCCTCGAACCAGGAGTAGTTAGTTCCGCGCCGCCGTGGAGGGCGCTGCGGTATGAGGTCCCACCTCGGCGGCCACGGTTTCGGCGGTGTAGCGTACTCGCCTTTTTTGCGGTGTGGTGGTGTGGTGGTCGCGTGCGGCCTGTGGCTGGCCTCGTGTTTTGCTTTGGTCCTGTGTTGATCACAGGTGCCACCATCGTGCACGAAGGTGAGCCTTTACCCGAAGAAGAAGGAAGAAAACACAAATTTACGGACTCTGGCGACTTGGTGGCGGCGTGGCGGCGGTGAGTAACAACAAGAAGGGGTGAACGAGGGAATGCGGGACCACCGCTGGGAGAAACAACCGGAGCGGTCGGTTTGGGAGGGACCCCATACTTGGGCGCCATCTTTCCCCGTGCGAGTGAAGCGCTCGGTGCGCCGAAGATAATGTGGCAGCCGCGTCAGAGAGAGAGTCATCACCTAAATGTGTTTCTTCCACCGTGGCACTGACACCAGTCGTTACGTCTCTGTATAGTTTTGATAGGCGCTGAAGATCCGCGAGAGCGGAGATCCTGAAAACTCTGTATATGACGTCACGCGCTGGGAAGGAGGTGTTTCATGATCAGATAAAATTAGCGCAAACGACAAGAGAAGAGAAAGGTACCTTTCTCTTCTCTTGTCGTTTGCGCTAATTTTATCTGATCATGTGTAACCAACTAGCCCAACAGATGATATTGTTGAGGTGTTTCAGTGGTGTGGACTGGTGAAGGCGAGCGGGTTGAACATGAATACATAAAATTGAAAGAATAAAACACGGAGGTTTGTCCTGTGCTTGTCCTCCGTGTTTTATTCTTTCAATTTTATGTGTTTCAGTGGTGCATTGCGAAATATTTTCCGCAGCCTCCGTGTACCAAAATAAAAAAAAATAATATCAATATTTGTGATCCTGAAAGCCAAATAAGACGATTTAAGTGTTTTTTTTTTCTCAAATACAGAACCGCTTCAGTTATTTTCACAGCAATGTGTTTAAAGGGGCGGTGCAACGATATTCAATTGGAATGTTTTTCACTTTAAACGAGCTTACTGGCACTAGTGGGACTCAAGGTTACTCGCACGCAACGCCACTGGCCAAGAAACTCCTTTGTTCCGGTGTAGTTTCAGAGACAAAAGCGATCATTTTCATTCAATCTCTCCTTTGCAAAATTTGATGACGTAAAGTGGGGATCGCAGTACACCCATATGACGATATTTTAATGCTGTTCATAGATTGGACCCGAGCATTGCGTGGGCACTCGATTTGGGCTCGTGATAATTACTAGCTCGAGAAGCATTCGGGTAGTGGCCCGTGTCCAATCGCTGCAACGACGACAATAGCCGAGCCATAACAATGTCTGGAACTCAGCGCGTGTCCTGTGCTTTGCCAACCCCAGCGCGTGGCTATGATCAACATTGGCGGCATATAATCGGCTCCAGATCACGTGGCCGCTTCTTATGGCTGCGAGTTGAGGGGGTGAACGCTGTTCGTTTTTCTTTAATTTTTTTCTGGGACTTGTATCACGTGGGGTGAAAAACGAACGCGTGTTTCATAGGTCATTAACGTCAGGGATCCGTTCTAAGCGGTATTTGCGCAAAGTGCAAAAATTGTTGCGTCGCCCCTTTAACAGACGCTTGAAGATGAAAATTCTGCGTTAAAAGCTGGAAAGAAGAAAACAAAAATAAAAGGGCTGAAAGTTTTTATTAGGCACAACATATCTTGCTAATGTTTTTTTTTTTAAATTTAGATATTACCTTTAATTAAAGGTCCTAAGTAACGGCATTTGCTCAAATCGCCGGTCCGAAAGAGCCATGCGATGCAGACGTGCTGTAAACAAAGGGGCAAAAAAAAAAAAGAAAGAAAGAAAGATATAAGGCCCATCTTTTTTTTTTTGTTTTGACTATTGACTATCGTGAAAATACACGATAAAGTAAAAATGTGTTTTCGATAGCGACACCTCGATACATTCAATTCTGACGAGCGATACTAATACCGATACACAAAATATACCGAAAGATAGTATCGAAGATACATGTATCTTCGGTATACTGCCCATGTCTGCTCAGATACCGCTTCGAAGCCGCCCCTATACATGGACGCTTCTCGTTTATCGTGCACGCCATAGCTGTGACTTTACTCCATCTAGCTTGATTAACACATGCAAATGAGAAGGAGCTAGCATCGGTCGGAGAATGCAAAACGTTGAGGAGGCTTGAAGGGAATTGCGAGTAGCGCATATAAATGGATCGTCGGACGTCATCGGACAGTTGAGTGAGATATTACGTACAGCATTCACTTCGCCTTTTTCTTTTAACAAACCAATCTAGACCGTTACAAATTAATCGCTTAAAGATTGCGTTTACTCGTGATTATTTTAATTTTATTCGTTTCTCACAAAACGCATACCTGCGAGTGCTGCATCTTGTATTCCTTGGAATGAAACGGCGGCCTGAGGAGGCGGGGCAAGTGGTGGGGCAACATCTCACGATTTGTTAAGCATCTGTTAAGCAGTTTTTCTATGTTGTCTTCGAAGAGGATACACGTTGGAAGAACATTGCATGAAGATGTATTTCCTTTGTGTCACGTTGAGTTACGCCAGTCTAAGGGTTAAGAGGAAACGTGCCACCAGCCGGCGCAGAAGAGAGTGTTGACGACCGTTAGAAAGGGTTCTGCTCGACGCCATTAAAGGGGCAAACGAGGCAGGGGCGCGGTACTTGGCGTCCGGGAAATGGATGGTTCACCGAATCGGAAAGCGGAAGATCGAGTTATTGAAATAGGCAGGAACCGCGGGCACACGATCTTGCCTGGGGCCATCACCCGCGTGAGTGTTTTCGACTAAACAGCAGTATAGGAGTGGCCAAGATGAGCTTCTAGAGTTTTGAACGACTGTGAATATACGGCCTCTGCTGGTGTTTTATTTTCTAGTTCGTCGGTTGTAAGGGTTAATTAAAACAGCTCAATAATAAAAAAATAAAAAAACGCAAGGAGGATACTTTCTTTTTTTGGTTGTGTTTAGGATGCTATCAGATGAACGAGAACGCGCTGCCAAAAGGCGGCAGCAGCATTTTCAAAGCAGGTGAGCCATGGCTTAGGAAGTACCGCAGGTATCCTGCTGCCAGAACGTAATGCAGGGCGGCCAACCCGTTCCACACTCCAGCTTAGAAGTTCAACGTATTCACTGATTTTGCACAGATACCACCCTTTGTTTATTACTCTTGGTTCTCCTAACCTTTGTCGTGCTTCCTGTTTAGTGGTTGATACGGTAGTACGAACATAGATTCTTCACTATTTGTTTTTCAATCTCTGTTTCACTTTCTTTGTGTTACAGTATAGAAACCTCTCGGTTCCTTACCTCTAAGGTCATCTGTGTTAGTGCGGAAGCTTTTATGCGAAAATAACGTGGGCAGGTTATCTCACGAGTGGAACGCCCCCAAGGCAACCTGCCCACCGACCGTTAGGCCTCACTCACTTGTGTTCCCTTCGGTCAATGTCTGGGAACTGCGTCGTGCATCCTCTTCCGTCTTCTCCGCGCCTTCTAATCTTTGGAAGCAGTCAAAATGTTATGTAATGTTATTCTGCATACATATTCAGTGAATGAACTCGATAAGAAGTAATGTTTTCGGTTGTTATTAAAAAAAGAAAGCGATCAATTACCGTACCTTATGTTACCTGGTTCGCTCTTCACTTCTAAGGCTGATCGTGGCCGGAACAAGCCGATCTCGCAAGGAGCACGGACCGCTCCCAGTTATACCGCTGCGAAGTTTGGACAAGGTGCATCCGCGACGGATAATCCAACCGCAGCATGATTCGTTTCGGCCGCGTTTGCCATACTTCGTTTCAAGCTAAACCCGACTGAAGCTGGGAGTGACCCCATGTGCGCAGATACATCCACACCGAGGTCTTCTTGGTCCATTCAGCTCTCCTGGAAAGTATCTGTGACTTTGATTGGTTCCGCTTTCCCTCAGCCTTCGCTGAAGCTGTAGCGAAACGCGGCGCGGTCTCTCTAGACCCCAACCACCACCGGGTTAAGCCATTGGCGCTCCGAACGAACAGGTCGTCTCTAAACGTTCGTTCATGGAACGCGAGAAGAGGCTCCGGCGGCTTTTAAAGTCCGTTCCGGGCAGATAGCATCGCTTGGCCTCTCGAAGCCCCTCGTAACGCTGCTGGACACGGACAGCTAGCTGAAAGGCTGTTTTTTATGTTTTTTTAGCGAGGCCTGTTGCAGCGCGCGGTGTATGCGTGCGGCAATATCACCGTTCGTGCTACGAAGGTGTGCTTTTCTTCTTTTTTTTTTTTTTTTTTTTTTTGCGCGAGGAAGATGGTGTAAGGCCTTAGTGGGATAAATTAATGGTCTTTTGACGAATAACCCTCCGAGATGAGTCACGGGGAAAGCATGCCCTAGTTGAGAAGATTAAACTATCTTAAAAGAAAAAGTGCCGGGACCCTTCGTGCGTTTCTCAGCGTATCGCTTCGAGGCATTAGGAATGCACGAAATCGGATCATCAACCTTGTCCTCAAAGCCATTCGGAATTCACACCTTTGCGCTCCGGTCATTTATACGGCAATACAATAAAACCGAAAAATTATATAACAAGGGGGCGCTCTGTGTCACATAAATGACGAAACAAGGAACGAAAGTATACAAAAAGAAAACCTTTTAGACGGAAGACGAAACAACAAATAATTCCTCGGAGGAAGCCGCAGAACTGCCTACATTTCGCAAAGAAACTTGACCATTATGTGAAACCATTTTGCCTAGCCCGGATAATAACGCGTCATGGTTATTTCTCCCGAAAACACTCTACTGCCATTTGTGTGTTCAAATGAAGCGTGTGCTTTCTCAGACGCTTTTATGGCCTGTTCACACATAAAGCCGAGCGCTAAGTCAGCGCTACGTGAGCGCTCGTAAGAGCGCTCATGTGGAGCGCTCTTACGTAAGAGCGCTCCTGTGGCGCCTTGTTAGCGCTTCAGTGGCGCCTTATTAGCGCTTCAGTAGCGCCTTGTTAGCGCTTCTTGCACCGCGGTTACTGCTGTGGATTAGCGCGTGCACTGCGCTTCCGGTTCCTGTGGTTGGGTGTGCGTCAGCAGCACCATGGCGGACATGTGGGACGCTGAAATAGAAACGCGACAAATGCTCTTACATACGCAATTAGTGTATAGGTGTGTGAACGTTAACGCCCAGAAGAGCCTTCTGGGGCGCGAAATCTTTCGCCATCGAGATTCCGACGGGTACCCGGCGAACCTTGTTCCCAGGCTGAGGGACGAGAGTTCTTTCGAAGGTGATTATTTTTTAACTGCGTGTCCTTGAAACCAGGGTCACGCATGTCGAATAGAAAGCGATGAGGACGTACCCAATCAATTAGTCGCTCGAAGTGCATGACTCTTGGTTGTCTGCTCGACCGTTTGCTTGGAGAGCGGCTCTTTTACGACTAAAGAAAAAAGAGCAACAGCGGAATCGCCGTGCACAAGTGATGTTCCGCAGCAGCAAGCACGGCACAAGCAGCGTGAGAGCGCTTACACTGCGCTGCTGAAGTGCTAACCGAGCGCTACTGAAGCGCTAACCGAGCACCTGCTGAAGCGCTAACCGAGCGCTATTGAAGCGCTAACCGAGCTCCTGCTGAAGCGCTAACCGAGCGCTACGTCATGCACAAGTCGATGCCCCATGAGCGCTGCTTGCAGCGCTCATGAGGCGCTGACTTAGCGCTCCACTGTATGCATGAACCGGCCTTTAGTTGTTCGCGAAACACTGAATAGTGTTTTGGTCCCGCTTTCACCTGACATAAGTACAGATCCCCTGCGTGTCCCACAAAAAAAAACATAAAAACTATTTGGACACACCTTCCAAATCTCTCTCGGCTCCCTCGTATTCGTGAGCAGCGAGCACCCAGAGTGCGGCGTTGCGTTTAATCGGAACTGAAATCACGATGCAAAATTGAAAGAAAGAGGAACGAAGCTTTGGTATACCCGCACCACTGCCAGCGGGCGAAACACGAGATGGCTCGGTTGTTTCGCCTTTTCACGAACCTCTAGCTCCCTGCGCATCGGTAACGTTTTCGAGGTAAATCACCAACTCATCGTTGACACATTCTAAATTATACTTCCAGGTACGTCGGGCCAGTTGAGGATGAAAGATGCCTGCCTTCGGCCGCCAGAAACCGCTTGCCCCTTTTTGGATAACAGACATAAACAGCGGCGTCAGAGGCACTTTTTAGGTTTGTGTGTTCGGGAATGTGCTGTAAGTCTGACGAGGCGGGAAGAAAGAGATGAATACGGGATGTATAAACTCATAAAAAGTTATCACGATGATTTTTTTTTTTTTTAATTTCCGCTTACACTTTTATAGCTACTGAGTCCTGACGTTATCACGTCTCTCTTGCCTCAAAAGTGTCAAGTTGAGCCCGGGTAACCTCATCTTGGTTTCAGACATAAAAAATGAAAGCCGTTTACAACTTCCTGTAACGCCAAATTGGAGCGCAGCTCTTGAGGAGGAGGAGTAAGGAAGGGTACTCAGGGGAGGGTATACCCCTCCTTCTCCTCCTCCCCTCATCCTTCAATCTCCACCGGGGGGGGGGGGGGGGGGGGTCACGTGACCTCAAAGGGGGAGGTCACGTGACCTCGGGGGGGGGGGGGGGGCTCGCGCGGTGCATGTCCCAACATGCACCGCGCGGTTACGCCGACGGCGACGGCGGCGACGCCGCTCAAGCCGGAAACGGGCCCCTAAGAGCTGCGCTCTAAAAAGGTATACTATCGAGGACGCAGATGGTTATAACGCGCGAGCGGTGGCTTTTCTGTGCTCCCAGCGTCACATGCTTTCAGAGAAAGATCCCAAAACGTGATTTCTCTCTGAGATGAACTGCCCTTCTAGTCTGCGTTCACACCCCATTTGGTCGTCTGCTATAGGCGCGAAGCAGACGACGCCACAGCGCTTGCTGCGAGGTTATAGCCAGTTGTGTCCGCGATAGTATATTTCGTCCGGCGCTTTCACCACTAAGATAGTAATGTACGGAAATACCAAAAGCCCGGGAGAGTTCCGTTTCGACCAACCCACCAACTGGAGCTCTTCTAACTTAGCTGTAACACAAAATCACTCCGCTTCCCACATGGCCCCCATGCAGGGCACTCGCCGGCCGGGCCTCTTCTTCGATTCGCGAACAAAACGCGAGGGCGGGCCCCCAACATCCGAAAGGTGACCCGAAGCGCGGCTCGGACGCCGCCGCCACCGATCGCGGCAAGCGTCCCGCGATCACGTCAACCGGAAACCGGCGGCAACCGCCCCTTCTCCCCCGACCAGGTCGGGATAACGGGACGGGACTGCCGGGAAAGTTCCGGCTGGGCTCCGCCAGCGCGGTCAGAGCGGCAACAGCGCGGCCGTCTGGGCTCCGCCCTAACGCGCTGTTCACCCCGAACTTGAACTTGCCTAACGCGACGCGAGAGCATTTCCTCGGAGCCGACTCTCCCTCTCCAGAGAGAGTACGTAGAATCGATCGACAACGACAAGTGCCGCCGGAAGATGAAGAGCGAGTAGTGGCGGAAGAAGTCGCGTTCCACTAAGCTGACAGCGCGGCCGAAGTTACCGTGCCGACTGAAACGATGAACCTTTGACCTCGTATCACGTGACCGCTCCCCTGCTCGAAGTCTACACACGGAAAGCGCGGTCACGTGATCTGGGGTCAGCGTTTTTAATTCGTCCTATCGGACACGCAGCTCGCACCTTTCTCCCAGTCGCGAGGCGAACGAAGCAGACGGCGGTTATCGGTGGCCACCGACGGAGCGGGCATGGCCGGCCCTACTCGCCCAGAGGAGGTCGGCACTGAAATCGAAGGAGACTGACCAGGTAGCGCGACCAGAATTACGGAGCAACCCGTTCGCGTTGTTGCTCGGTCTTTTTTCGTTCTTCAGCGAGTAAGATGAGGGCTATGCAGACCAGCACGACCAGTCAGAGATCGTCCTCGCACAACGTGAGCACACCCTTCATTGGTTCACATATTGAAAAAAGGAAGTCGTCACGTGCCGCAAAGTCGATGGTTGGTTGGCCCAGTGAGTCTGCGGTATCCAGCCCGCTGCCTTGTTATGGGGAGTATGCGCGGTGCGAGGGCAGAGCGAGCAGGAAAGCCGACGACGGCGACGTGAACTCTGCGCCCGGATTCATTCGTCTCGAGTGCGGCTGCGGAAGAACCCGCTTTCGAACGAGGGTAAAAGGATTAAGATGGCCGCAGTGGGATGCCGCTGTCGTCTACCGCCGCTAATTTCCTTTTTTTTTGTTTTCGTCTTTTTTCGTTTGTGCTTGCGGGTGATCGAATTTGTGTTTGCCTTGCGCGCGGCACGTAGGTGGCGAACATGCGGCCATCGACGTTGCCGACCTCTCGTGCTGGGGACTTCAAAGAGAGAGAGAGAGAGAGATAAGAGTAGAAGCACCGGCTGTAAAGAGAGAAGCACACTACCGTAGTGTACCTCAACCTTATTCTTTTTTCTTTTTCCTGAATGAGCTGCGCAAAGCTGGGACAAGCATAGGCAAGAGCAGGGGGTAAAAATGGAGAAATGTGTTGGCCCGATAACAAAAACAGTCTGCAGACTGTTGGAGGCGTGTTTATTTCTTGCACGACGGTCTGCTCTCACATTGGTCATACCAATTGTGATCGGTGGCCCAGTGGGCTCGCGTCTCAGCCCGGAGCGTGGAGCTAGGACCTCCTCTATACTGACAAAGCCTGGCAGATCGCCACGAGAAGCGGCCGCCAAAATTGAAAAGGTAGAGCGACAGACAATGGATGAGAGGAGAGCCACGTGACGGGCGCCCCGCTGCGGCGAGACGCCGAAACACACTTTTCCCGAGCGATTGAATGTCCGCTCGTGGTCCTCGCGCTCCTCGCGCTACCGCTTCTTTTCTCGTCGGGTTTGAAAACCATGTTTCGGGTCCTCGCCGCTGCAAAAGCTGTTCGCTGACGTCCACGTTCCCCAAGAAATGCTCTGTGCTACCAGATCCTAGCGCTCCAAATCTGCGACCGAGCACTCTGTGGCTCCGTCGTCGAACTGTCAGGCTTTGTGAGTATAGAGGAGGCTGTGGTGGAGCGAAAGCTTGCGCTGCAGAACCTCCTGTGTCCGATCCACAGACCCTGCCCGTTTCGATTTGGGTGAGCTTCGTAGCGGCACGCGTTGGTGCAATCACTACTGCGTGGTGCACGTTAAAGACCCCAGGTTCGCGGTTGTACTGCACTGGCTGAAATTCTCATCTGCAGCTGAGAGACAGGTCACCCGTTGAGGCGTACCAACCTCAAGGCTGTCTAAATATACGAGTGAAATCTCTCTCTCTCTCTCTCTCTCTCTCTCTCTCTCTATATATATATATATATATATATATATATATATATAGCAAATTTGGAGCGAAGTGACCGAACAAGGATCAGGAAACAAGGCACAAACAAAACGCAATCTCCAAATGAAAAAAAAATATGTATATATATATATATAATATATATATATATTTTTTTTTCATTTGGAGACTGCGTTTTGCTTGTGCCTTGTTTCCTGTTCCTTGTTCGGTCACTTCACTCCAAATTGGCTATCGGTTTAGCTTTGCCCTGGAGTCTAACGGTCCCTAGTTCCGTAGATTGTTCCGGCGACACATTTTTTACCAGGTTGAAGAACGTATTTCAAATAATCAGTACAAGAGAGTGAAAAATGTAATTATAATTGAGTAGCGAATACTATAGACTAAATGTATTTGCAAGATACCAAAATGCTACCAAAAGTATTTGATATCCAGCATTTTGAGTAGAGTGGTATTTAAGATAGGAACAAGTCTGAACAAAAGAGACCACACATTCTGTATCCCTCCTCTTTTGCTCTTTTGTTTCAGGTTTTAATTTTTGATTGCGTCTAACCAGGTCGCTTGCACGCTTACTCTTCTGACACTTATGCGCCAATGCCCCAATTTAGTTACAAACCACGGAACATTTTTGTAACCTTCTGTTCACACCTTCATCGTCGTTTGCACTTTTTTATTCTTTAGTGGACCCGGGGTTAAACATCCGGATTATAGCGACGATCGAATCTTTATTTAACCAAAACCGGTAAACACTTCCGAGGTCCCTGACCTACCCATAATCTTGTGTTCCTCCGCTACATATACGAAGACATTATCTTTGCAGTGATCAGTCGCAACAGTGAAACAAGAGACAAAATATCAAATAAATAAATAAATAACTGAATATATATATATATATATATATATATATATATATATATAGCTAACTCTCAAACTGCAGATATTAAAAGCACAAATATCTCATTAATGTTTTGCGTATTTTGTATGCTTTCGTTGGGCTTGTTCGCTCACAACTGGTTAATTCAGTTGTTTCGGCCAGTGGGAGGCAGGGCATTAAGGTTCGTAGTCAGCTCTGACAAAATAGAGACGCCATACTTAGACTCCCGGTTCGAAAAGGTTCAATAACCACTCACCTTCTCGAAGAAAACAAATTTGTTTTAGAAAAAAAGGCAACCTTATCGATCCTCAGATCGCGGCGACGATTGGAGTCATTAATCCTGCGTCAGTGACAGATGAAAAAAAAAAGTAGGCGGTAATGACATTTTTATGGCTCGGAAGCCCGGCAACTGTACACCGCATATGCAATTTCCTCCTCTTCAATATTCTAAAATGCCAGACTCAGCGCGATTCATTTGCCGGAGCATTTTTCAAAGTGCTCAGCAAGACGCTCTCGAATCTTGTCGATCTTCGTGCCCTCTGGCGGTTTTCGCCGCGGCCGGGGACAAGGCGGCAGCGCCCCTAACGGAATGGTCATGTCATGAGACACTTAATCAAGCGAGCGCAAATAAAGACGCGCGCGTGGCGAGGGCAATTGGTGAAGTTTCATTAAACACCTTGTCGTGGAAACCACTGGTTTCTCTGCTCCATTCATTTGTGGTTAAGAAAAAACTGGTTGGGGCGCTACTCCCTGGATAATAGAACTGTCCAGTCTCCTGTCTTTGTACATCGGACAGGTCTTGTAGCTTCTACCTTTGAAATTTGTCCTAGAGAAAAGCCGTTTTTGTTCATACATCAAGCGTCGCTGTTCAGGAACCACCAAAAATTTCATCAGAGAAGCGCTGATGATAAATCAAATGTTGATTGGGCGTCGCCCACAACTGCGTGGATCTGAAAAAAAAAAATGAATGGCGAGGGAGGAGGAAATTTCTAGCACGTAAAATTGTACTAGACATTTTATACGCTTTTCTGCAATACAATGAATTCGCCCACTGATTTTTATAAGCCCAACAGGAAGAAAAAAAGGAAGAGGTTGTATTGGAAGCGGAGTGTGTAGTGGAGCACGTAGGCTGCAAACCTCAACGGTCTGGGGTTCAATCCCCACCCTAGCCCGTTTCGATCTAGATGAGCATTGTATCGACTTTCGGTCGTGTATCCCTACTGCGTAATGCACTTTAAAGGAACTCGTTTAGCACTCCTAGTTAACATACTATAGCGGACCAATTTCACGCAGTCAAAACATTGAAGCTTGCTAATTTGCTTGTACTTCATGAGTACCACGTCGAGAGCTTAAAAGGCAAACGACTCTCATTTGGAACTTTCCTCTCTACAAAACAGCAACATGAGTGACAAAATCGTTGTATTATAAAGTAACACAGGATGGCTTCTGGAAGCTTGATTTCTTCGCCCGTGAGGATCATCTCTGAAGAACTTCCCTACACCTCAGAGAGTCAAGAATATTACATTAAAACCCTTACTTCTTGAGAAAGCGGCATCCTTTTGTGCGCATCTCGTCATTCAACTAGGGAATTTTAAAACTTCCACCCCATCACTTTTATATACGTTCAACTTCCCCCTTCAACAAGCCGAGTGGCCATTTGCGTTGTGGAGGAGGCGCACATCTCACTCGGTGTCCACTTTTATTCTCTGGGTTCAAAAAACATAAAAATGAGAAGAAAGGAAATACAGTATATGCCTGCGTATAGACTGCGGTGTCTACAGCCTGAAGGCACGCTGCATATCTCTAGCAGCTGTAACTCTGTTTTTATCGATCAGAATGTTTTGAGGCCCACGTTTCTAGGAACCGGATAACACCCTTGACCCATTCGCGTCACGTGCTCGCCTTTTTCTGGCGGACGGATATGACGTTTTTCGCGAACTTCCGACCGTTTCCCAGAAAGCTTTAAACACTAAAAATTTCTAAAATGTTTTGTTTTTTAATTTTGCCCTAGAAACATGATTTATAACGAAAAACACCAAACCGGAGAGACATAAAACCGCGTTTTAGGCCTCTTGTGACTGCTTACGACAGGCTGCGAAGCAGTCCAGCCGCTGGCGAGTAGCCACAAGAGGCTTAATAACAAATTATGGCGCGCTCGGTCGTATTATAATTTTCTTAAAGTGAACGGATGCTGCTAAATAACGTCATAACCGCTGTAACAACAACAACAAAAAAAAAAGATTATGTGCACGCTTAAGAGATGGGTTACACGAGTTGCTGTGGACAGCGGTCCGGCTTATCCACACTCACTCACAGAGTTCGCCGCTACCAGTCAAGTCACAGTACTTAAAACACTGTCTTGCGCCAAGGGTTAGTTACTGAGGTATTTATTGAACCCGTAACTACTGGCTTTACGACACGGTATCCTATGAGCCCCTGTAAGAAAGGTGTTGAAGTTTGAGACTTGAGGACGTGGTATTGCGATTAACTATTTCAAGAAAATGCGCCAAACAAGAAGAAAATAACGTTTTACTCTAAAACCTCTCTGATTATTGTCAGTGTTACACGGAAGGCAGGTACGGCTGAAAAATTCAGGTCTGAAGAAATTCATGAATACATTCAGAGGTAAACAAACAAGCAAAAACTTGTCATAGCAGGATTTTAGGCTCTTCGGGACTCTTATCATTCTGGAGCACGTAAGAGTATATTTTCTTTTGGAGTGTAACCGGCGGTTTCGCTTCAAGAAATCGCAGAAATGGTTACAAACCGACGGTCCGCAGCGCAGCCTCCACAGATCTATACACTGGTCCCCTTTCTGGCAGAAACTACTATTTTATTTTTTACTTGACTGCGAAGCAACTATCGATTCATCACGAACCTTCTGGGACATTACAATAACACGAAACGTTTCAAATTTTTTTTTTGCTCTCCAGAACGTACAAAACTTCATCTTTCTATCTCTAGTAGTCACGTTGTACTTCATGAGATAGTTCCTGCATCTAAGCTGTATAACTATTGTCGCTCATTCCATTTACGCGTAAAAAGCAAACCAGTTATAAGCGTATTGTTGAAATTGTACAAATTGGATGCAGTTTTTAGTTACCCGCACACATATCGCAGAGGTGAATGAAAAGAGTTATATTCGTGGCTAAATAGGAACTTATTGATTGAAAAAAAAAAGATTTTTAGAAAAAGCAAACCAAATTTAAGAAGCTTTTTATTGTTTTTAGTCACCCCCTATTTTCATCGGTGGAAGATTGTAGCCTTAATTTTGTTAGTACGACATTTATACTGCGGCTCTATTAATTTCATATTTGGAATCATTAACATCTGGTATGACCACCTGTTGTGCCAGGGGGATCCAGACCCTACTCCTAACGTTTCTTTGTTCTGCTCATACGTCATTGGCTGATATAGTGGCGGTAGTCCATGTGTAAAGCGAGAACTTCTGGGTAAAGTTTGTCTTTAGGAGTAGCTTCGAACCTTTGTGCTCCTCTAACTCCACTCGGGGCAGAGCAGAAGACCTCCCGCAGACGAAAGAGCAGTTAAGCGGTTCGACAACAAGCTCGCGAAATGACTAGGTGTATCTCTGGTCCGAAATCGACCACGTGTCGACCGTTACACGACCAGGCAAGATGAGAACGCGAGTGCGCCGTAAAACCCGACCGATAGCAGCCCATGCTCCTCTCGCTCCGGATGATCACTCTAGCCAGCGGCAAAACAAAAAACAAACAAAAAAAAACATAACAAAAACAAAACAAGGCAAATGCGCTGTATACTTCTTGCACCCCCAAGCTGACAGTGTGGTGGAATCTACGAGCTCATTAAACCACTAATAGGTCTGTCTCTCGCCACGTGATCACGCTCCCGCCCTTAACCACGCGCAGAAACCTGGATCAGGCGATGAAAGGGAAATGTTTGATTAGTCCGGCGAGAGCGTAGCTCCCCCCGCAAGGTCAGCTCAGGGGTGAACGGGGTGAAGCTGAAAGAACGGGATCATCGTCTCTCGAACGACCGAGAAGGACCGAACTCGCCGCCAGGAAACGCAAAGACTAGCCGGGAACTGGCGCCAAGAAAGACGTCGCCAAGAGAACCCACGGCGTTTTCGGTTAGTCGCCGCCGGATATACGGCCGTGCACAGAACTCTATAAGCTTCTGGAATGGTCGGTCTTCGTGACATGAACATGGACGATTTACTGCTTTCTTTAAGCCCGCAAGGGTTTGGAAAAACATTGGAGTGGCACGCGGAAATGCACTTTGATTAGTGTTTTCGTTCGTGCGTGCTGCATTCCGATCTCGGCGGCGAGTAAATAGCATTCTCTCTTGCAAATAAACGCGGGAGCAAATAAGCTCTTTCCGGATATGCAAAGGTTTTAAGCCGGCATGCATAGGCATCTGTGCAGCGCCGTTGGTGGAGCTCAACCGAGAGAACAAATTGCGGTTATATTACGGTCTATCAATCAAACTATCATATGCACAATTCCGTTTTATGAAGAACGCAGCGGACGCTTACTTTATATAGTCTCAGGCGACGCAGTGTCCAGCGTCGTCACGTCCTCCTTTTGTACCGTTTTTCTATTCGTGTTGTTTTGAATGCTTCCGCAACTAACGAAGTCTTCTCGAATCGTCTCGGAGGGAAGAGTGTCTTTAGATCGCGCGACACTAGAGCGCAAAAGTTAAAGCGCGCGACACGAAGGCGCTGTGACAGTAGCACGCTTGAGAGCGCATGTCACGAGAGCACACGACACGAGAGCGCACGACCAGTTGAGCGAACATCGCAAAATGTGTGATGTACCCACGGCTGCACACACGGAACAAAATTGTGCGACTCATCGGATCGGACCATTGGGGATTTTCGATTGACTGAATATGCATTTCATAAAAAAAAAGTAAAAATAAAACGGGTACGACTCTTTCTAACCAATTGTTCACTGACATCGGAAAGAAAAGGGGGCGAAAGAGTGGGGTGGTGCATATAGGTAGGTACCGGAGCGACGAGTCTAAAATTTCTTCACTGTGCTACTGTTTGCCTCTCGGATATACTATAAGTAGTTTACTTTTTCCTATATCTGATCTATTCTTGACAGGCATTTGAGCTCCGATTTATTTGGTGGCTATTTAGACGTTCCTCACCTAACTTTAAATACTATTATGACGTCCATGACAGTAATGAAGAAAGCTCACATCTAAAAAGTATCAGTAAAAACTCATCGAAGGAAAGCTCAGCGCAGTTTTATCGGATGCAGAGATTTCCAGCCTTTTGACGGATACAAGAAAACCTCCACTGTAAATTTGTGAGATATAAAATCAAAGACTAATGAAGATATAGATCAGCTGCAATATATATATTTTTTTTCTGTGGAAATAGACGCTACAGATATTTGTTTCCCTGCTGTTAGCTTTTTGTAACACTTCTTGGTGTGTCACACGAAAAACTTTCGTCAACTCATTTCGCAATGTCCTTGCTGAATGCCGCGGATTAAATCCCCGCCAATTTCACATAAAACACGCGATGCCCGAACAAGTGATCGGTCCGGTCGGGCCACTCACGCTGGACTGGTTGTGCGCTCTCGCTGCGCTCCCGAGTCGCGCACACTAACGTCGCAGTGCTCTCGAGTCACGCGCCCTAACATCGCAGTGCTCTCGTGTCGCGCGCTCTAACGTCGCAGCGCTCTTGTGTCGCGCGCGCTAACGTCGCAGTACTCTCGAGTCGCGCGCCCTAACGTCACAGCGCTCTCGTGTCGCGCGCTCTAACGTCGCAGCGCTCTCGTGTCGCGCGCACTAACGTCGCAGTGCTCTCGAGTCGCGCACACTAACGTCGCAGTGCTCTCGTGTCGCGCACTCTATCGTCGCAGCGCTCTCGTGTCGCGCGCGCTAACGTCGCAGTACTCTCGAGTCGCGCGCCCTAACGTCACAGCGCTCTCGTGTCGCGCGCTCTAACGTCGCAGCGCTCTCGTGTCGCGCGCACTAACGTCACAGCGCTCTCGTGTCGCGCGCTCTAACGTCGCAGCGCTCTCGTGTCGCGCGCCCTAACGGCACAGCGCTCTCGTGTCGCGCGCTCTAACGTCGCAGCGCTCTCGTGTCGCGCGCACTAACGTCGCAGTGCTCTCGAGTCGCGCACACTAACGTCGCAGTGCTCTCGTGTCGCGCGCTCTAACGTCACAGCGCTCTCGTGTCGCGCGCTCTAACGCCGCAGCTCTCTCGTGCCGCGCGCGCTAACGTCGCAGTGCTCTCGAGTCGCGCACGCTAACATCGCAGTACTCTCGAGTCGCGCGCCCTAACGTCACAGCGCTCTCGTGTCGCGCGCTCTAACGTCGCAGCGCTCTCGTATCGCGCGCGCTAACGTCGCAGTATTCTCGAGTCGCGTGCCCTAACGTCACAGCGCTCTCGTGTCGCGCGCTCTAACGTCGCAGCGCTCTCGTGTCGCGCGCACTAACGTCGCAGTGCTCTCGAGTCGCGCACACTAACGTCGCAGTGCTCTCGTGTCGCGCGCTCTAACGTCGCAGCGCTCTCGTGTCGCGCGCGCTAACGTCACAGTACTCTCGAGTCGCGCGCCCTAACGTCACAGCGCTCTCGTGTCGCGCGCTCTAACGTCGCAGCGCTCTCGTGTCGCGCGCACTAACGTCGCAGTGCTCTTGAGTCGCGCACCCTAACGTCGCAGCGCTCTCGTGTCGCGCGCACTAACGTCGCAGTGCTCTCGAGTCGCGCGCCCTAACGTCGCAGCGCTCTCGAGTCGCGCGCCCTAACGTCGCAGCGCTCTCGTGTCGCGCGCTCTAACGTCGCAGCGCTCTCATGTCGCGCGCCCTAACGTCGCAGTGCTCTCGAGTCACGCGCCCTAACGTCGCAGCGCTCTCGTGTCGCGCGCCCTAACGTCGCAGTGCTCTCGAGTCGCGCGCTCTAACGTCGCAGCGCTCTCGTGTCGCGCGCGCTAACGTCGTGGCGCTCTCGTGTCGCGCGCTCTAACGTCGCAGTGCTCTCGAGTCGCGCGCCCTAACGTCGCAGCGCTCTCGTGTCGCGCGCTCTAACGTCGCAGCGCTCTCGAGTCGCGCGCCCTAACGTCGCAGTGCACTCGAGTCGCGCGCCCTAACGTCGCAGCGCTCTCGTGTCGCGCGCTCTAACGTCGCAGCGCTCTCGTGTCGCGCGCCCTAACGTCGCAGCGCTCTCGAGTCACGCGCTCTAACATCGCAGCGCTCTCGTGTCGCGCGCCCTAACGTCGCAGTGCTCTCGAGTCGCGCGCCCTAACGTCGCAGTGCTCTCGAGTCGCGCGCCCTAACGTCGCAGCGCTCTCGTGTCGCGCGCGCTAACGTCGTGGTGCTCTACTGTCGGCGCTCTTGTGTCGTGCGCTCTAGTGTTGTACAGCCGTCTCGGAGTGCTTCCCACTGCCTCTCCAGATTTTTTTTTTTTCACCGTTGTGTTGAGTGGCCTGCGGAGTTCGCGGAACAGGTATTTTGCTGTCGTTCAGCTCTCGTCGACCGTGACACGTTTCGCTTGTCAAGGCTAAATCAGAGCTTCAGTAAGCATCCCATTCTGCATTAAAATATCTTCGACGAGCGCTTGTTCTCGTACTACGTTTGGCGGAGTTGTGGAAGACGTCAACCTACACAGCTCCCAAAATATCATGGGTGCGTGCGTAGAATTTCGTGTTGATCGTTCCAGATAGACTATGCATACTAGGGTGCGTATACCATAGCGACGGGCTTGAGCGTATGCATCTATCAAGAGCAAGTTTTTCTTAACTATAGTATATGAGCGGTCTGGTCATGAAACCTGCAAATGTTAAGCGCTACACTGTAATACCGGTGTCTCACTATTTCCGTAAATTATGACAATTCCTTGACGTCCAGTATTCAAGCTTCCCTTATACTTGCCGTCATAAATGAAACTAAATGAAAAAAAAAGATAACTTTTTAAAAGTTACGTTAACCAAACATTGAAAGAGGATAAAAACAAACACTCAGAAATAAAAACTGCCTCACACCTAATGTAGGATTTAAAGGGGTCATGAAACGAATTTTGGGTTGGGATGAATGATTTTAAATTGGGACTTTACTAATCGCATATCGTTTAGTTGGCCAAAAGAAAGAGGCTAGAAAGTCAAAAGCCAGCTTTTCGGTACGAACATTTGAAAATATAGCGGACTATTTTGTACCTTCTTGCCTTCAAAAGCTCTCCGCCTTTTCACTGTGATACATCCGCGGTTCCAAAAGCGCGTCACCGGCGCCAAACTGACGTCAGCAGAGCCCAGCTCACGCATTGGACACGAGAACTGCGTCACTCGGACGTATGCGCTCGTCAACAATCAATCCGTAGACGAATATTTGGATTCGAGTTCGTGGCCAATGAGTGCCCTGACGGAACTTATTGTCACTGGGGAATGACAAGTTCTATGGTGTGCATAAAAAGCAAGGTGGAAGCTAGGAGTCATCGCACCGGTGCCGAAGGAATGTCACGACCACGTGATTTCACAATTCGCATTTGAGTTGAGGATTAAAGCTAAGGAGGAAGAAGTAGGAAAATCGTTTCATGACCCCTTTAAAGGGCCTCTCCAGCCTAAAATGGGGGTCGCTAGTTTTATCTAAAATCCTTGTGGCAGGTACCAGGAGAAGGGCGCCACGAGAGCGCATGAGACGAGAGTGCCGACGGGAGAGCGCTTGCTATTAGAGCGCGCGTCACGAGAGCGCATGTGCGCGCCTTGGGAATGATCGATATTGGAGTCTTCAAACACATGTTTTCTAAGATAGCGCAGTTTTTTGGACGTAAGTTAGTTGCCCGATATATTGTAAATCATGGCCTCCGAGATCCCGAAGCGCGCGCGCGAACGCTTCTCCGGCCGTCCTATTCGAGTCGCTCACCAGCAGAAGAGTGTAATTGCGCTAACACCGTCGCTCGCCGCGAGGCGGCGATATCTGCCCAGACATAACAGAGGGGCGAGCCGTCAGCGTCGCAGGTAGAGATCTGTACTGGTACGGGCCAGACCGCGGGCCACGTGCCGGCCCGGCACTCGGGCCGGGCTCGGCCCTCACGTCTACATTCATGACTATTTCTCGTAGACCACCGCAAAAGACGACGATATTGCAGTTTTTTTTTATTTTTTTCTGTTTTTCTTTTTTACGGTTGTGCGCAGTGAAAGTGGCTAATTTAGAACTTTGCCCGTCTTTTGTACAAACCTGTCGCGATGTTTCCCTTCCTTTCCAACTGTGGCACCTGGTTTTGTTTACTTCTGCTTGTCATTTTTGTTTTTCCGTCCTTTCCGCGCGTGTTGTCGCAGAAAAGGAAGATTGGGTGATTTTTCTTAACAAGCTGCCTAGGCCTGCAGATTGGTTGAACTAATAATAGCAGCAAAAAATGCTTACAGTATTTACTATTGGGTATCGTAATCAACTAGTGTAGCAGTTGCAAGCGAGCTGCCATGCCGCGCAATTTGTGAGCTATTCATACTGGGCTAAAATAAAGCGCAGCTGGCCCGTCAAAATTAGCTTCGGGTCGGGCCGGGCCGGCTGTCGGAAATGGATAGCGGATAAACCAAAGATTTTTTTTTTGTGATCCCATTGTTTGTTTGCATATAATTAGGTTACATCACAAAGTGCATTACGGGATACGGTGGTCAGTGCTACATGTGCCAAAAACTAGACGTTTACAAGACAATGCCCAACCTTTTCAATCAGTACCTACAATTATCACGAAGTTTATAAAACAAAAATGGCGAAATCATTGCGAGGTGATTGTACCTCACCGCCATAAGTTTTTCCCTAAAGCTGGGGTCACGCTGCTTGCACATCAGACAAAAGACAGTCTGCAAACAGATTCAAACTCGAGTCAGCATGAGATCTGAGCTTCGAATGCCGCAAGGCAACGTGTTCAAGGAGACACTTGGCACGCGGATTTGAACCACGGATATCGTGGTGACTGATATCTGCCGACTGTCTTGTGTATATGTATAAGCAGTGTGACCCCGGCTTGAAGGTACTTCTAGCAGAAGCAAACACCGCAATACGACCCGCAAAAATCGCGTAATAAATAATAATAATATTAGAAGAAGGACCACACGGACTTCACTATATAGTATCAAACCTCGTGAGGCTCAAAAAGCTACGCCAAACAACGTGAGAAGGTAAAAAAAAAATATATATATATTGCAGTATGATTATTTTTATTTAGGGAAATACTAATTTTTTTTTTTATGTACGGAGTTTGTTTTTTAGTTTTATACCTGCTACAGATTGTAATCAAATATATCAAAAGGCGCGCTTGTAGCACTAGCCGCAACATGTCCAGATGAAAATTTCATATTAAATAGATAAATAAGCATCACACATTTTCTATCTACGTCCCCAGAGCAGCTGTTCACCGTCCTACCACAATACACAAAATATTTGTAAGTATAAGTTGCAGTAATTCGACGTAACAAGACATTTTCTTGAATTCTTCAGCCTCGCGCCATGCTGTCGACGACTGGGTTGGGAGCGCCTCCCCGCGGAGACACGCCGCCTCCTTCTCTTTTTTCGATTACGCCCTCTCCGCACGAATGGGACGGCTGGAGAAGCGTTCGCACGCTTTGGGATCTCGGAGGCCATGTTGTAAATTATATGCAACATACGGGGCGTATTTTTTTTTCATCAAAACGAAATTTGTTTAAAGTAAGGCTTTCTGCTTTGTGGATGTTGTCTTCGGCATGCGCTATTCAAGGTTGGTGGACATTGGAGGTATCAATATACAGTAAAACATGTACGTGTCCAACGAGAACCAACATTCACGTCGAGTCCTGGCACAATGAATTTCAGCAGTCCTTGGGGCTGCATTATTCGGAAACTTACAAACTAGTGGCCGCATTTCAAAGAGAGCAGAGCTTGACAGAGCAGAAGCTGGCGGATGTACTTCGTGGAGGGTCTCAAAGGAGCAGCAAGGCCACCTACGTTCGCGTAGAGAAGAATCTGAGCAAGCTAGTTGAAGAGTACGACCAAAAGTGCATGCTAGACTACCTCCGTGGTTTCCCGGAAGAATGCAATCTTTAAATGTTTATTTCTTTTTTTTTTTATTATGGAACGGCACTTGATAAACAACTATATTTTCGAAACTCTGTATCTGGCCTCCTCATTTCGAGTCTGCGAAAATTTTATCTTTTAGACTTCCCGCAGATCTGCGTACTCAACCAATTATAAAACGAAAAGCGTTTGATGCGAGAAAACATGTGTTTGAAAACTCAAACATCGACCATTCCCAAGGCGCGCACATGCATGCGCTCTCATGACCCGCGCTCTCATGACGCGCGCTCTAATGGCAGGCGCTCTCGTGTCGCAGCGCTCTCCCGTCGTATATAAAAAGTATATAAAACGCCTCTGAAAATTCCCGCATTGCAACTCGATAAACGAGCCTCGACGCAACAAGATCAGGATGCCGTCTTCTTTGGGCAATCCTTCCTCTACTCTCCTCGCCATCTCTTCTTCTCCCGTCGCCCCGCCTGTTGTCATCTCGTCGGCTACGTCGCGTCGCTCAACGCATCTCGGGTTCATAGAACCAGCAGCTGCGCATTACAAACAAGAACAAATAGAGAGGACACACTTAAGAACAGACACAGCGCTGACTTATAACTCACGTTTCTTCTACTTCTTTGTAAGAAGCAGGACAATGGTACAAAGAAGGGGAAAAAAAAAACAGTCTGGAAATCTGCGCTCATGACATTGGCTACTTCGCGGAGTGGTATGATTCTTTGGCAAATTAAGAAGCGGAAGGGACGCTGGTATACACTCGTCATCGAAACGCGTGATCGTCTCTGCCTCAATAGTTTCCTTAAAGGGGCACTGACACACCAAAATCATATTTTTTTTTTTATTATCCGAAACGATTGAAAACGATGCCGGGACATTACCCTAAAAATTTGAAACTTTAAAATTCAGTATTTGTGAATTAAAAAAACAATTTCCAAATGCCGAATTTGAAGTTCCCGCGCGATCCGCGCCAGTGCAGTGAGTCAGATTTTGCGGTCTCCTGCGACTCGACTTGCTTTCGGACCTCCGCCGTTGTCACGGCTACCCCAACCGAGGAGGAGGTGAGGGATAGAAAGGCGCCGGCGGGAAAAAAAAACGGTCTTTCTCCGACTCGCCAACGGGCGCTGCCAAGTTTTCCGAGGGAGGGTACAAATCTAGGAAGCAACATCACACCGAACTCTGATTTCTGGTATTTCAAAAAGAGGGGCCGTAGTGCGTTCGGAATTGCGTTAAAAAACATGTTTTACGATTGTCGTTATTAAATGTTATAGAAATGTCACCTACAAAGCTTCTAAATTTCCTGATTTTTGACGTCACCGATCAAAAGAAGCGAGGAGGTGAACGCGGGAAATACAAATGGCAAAACTAAAAAGGCGCGCGCGCGCGCGGGAAAATTTTTTTTCGCGATGCGGTTTTTTTTGCGTGTCTATGACTACAAGTTGCATCGTTTTAGACAATAAAAAAAAAAATACGACCTTTGGGTTGTCAGTGCCCCTTTAAGTTGAAGGTCACCACTCCGCGCCAATATAGTGCATTTTGTGAACTGGGGATCACAACTACAGTTTTGGCAGTGAATCTTAGATGGCCCAAAACAGTTTTGGTCGTGTTGTTATAATGCTGTCGCAGCTGATCGCTGAGAAATCTCTCCGTTCGTCCGACATACATCTCGGATGTCTCGGAAGAGCGGCTCGATGTTGGTAAGGTGGGAAACCGAAAACGCTTGACGTCACGATTAGTGGCTCTTGTATCTTGTTACGTCACAGGTTTTGTGGAGTGACGAAACGAAAGTGTGGGTATGAAAATCAGCTTCTCGAATTAATTTCTTGATGAAACTTGAGTTATTTTGGTTTGATAATTTGGCAGCGTAATGGAAGGTACGAGGCGTGAAGACCTACGATCTCTTTTGTTTTTTAGGCTGAAGTCTGCGCTCAAGGCATTGGCTACCTTGACTTTGACATTGAAACTCGGACACCCTGAAACACGTGCCCGCGAGTTTCAATGATGTGAGGAGTCGTTGCGTGCCCGAGCTTCAAAGATGTGAGGAGTCGTTGCGTTACCCGAGTTTCAAATATGTGAGGTTATAAAACGTCACCGTGACCAGCTGACACGTGAAATTCTCGAGGCCTTCGAAATAGCAAGGTTAGATGATCCCTGTGTCAGCCGTCCTTCAATCGCCCTCTCAAGAAAATAGATTGCTTTCCGTGTACCATGACTTGCTTGTGTCACGCACATTACCTCCTATGGCTTGTTTGAACGTATGTGTGCTTTTTAGGCAGATCCTCTCTTCCTTCTTTTCTCTCTTTGTTCTTGACTGCGCTGATATATATATATATATATATATATATATATATATATATATATGGCGCTTTTGCGATCAATAAAATTTAGTGGTGAGTCAGCGTTGTGTCTGTGTCTTTCTTTATCTGGTCCCTCGTCCTTTGCGCTGTTTTATTCTTCAGAACTGTAGAGGCTCTTTAAAGTTGGTCTGCGTCAAAGGCGCACTAACACAGGCGTCTTTTTGATAGTCTCTGCCTCGTAAAGTTCCCTAGACCTTTGTTCACGCAACCGCCTGAGGACTATTTTCTGTTGGAAGGTCGGGGTGCAGTTTCTCTCTCGGATATGTAATGTGAGATGCCCCGCCGCTGGAGAATTTAGTAATGAGGCATGCTCTCGCAGACTTGTGTTCCCGCACCGGTCAGACTGTCCCACATACATTTTCCCACAGGTAAAGGGTAATTACCGCTTTGGCGTAATATGCGTACATATATGTGTGCATATAATTTACATAGCAATCATCATGATGATATTGCGATGAACTGATCTTAGCACACAGCCTATTGAAGTTTACGGTGCCGAAAAGACGACAGGAATATTTCCGCGTGCGTGACCGAGTTGGCATCACGTGCGGCTTTCCCTTCCAAGGCAGGGAATTCGAAACCCACCGGCCTAGTTCTTCATTTTATCTTTCGCTGCTGTTTAAGAACTTCTAGAAGATACCGCGTGTTCCTCTCCAGAATGTTTTAGACAACGTTAGCTGTAAACTAGAAGCCGTGACTGGCAACATCGGGTCGTCGCTTTTTGGATGCCATCGCAAAATGTTCGGTTCCTTTTTGTTTTAGCTTATGCCACATGTTTTCGACATTCAGCCTTTAGTTTTCTAGGCATCACTGCCTCGTCCCCTGTCGTATGAAAAAATATAATATTTGGAGGCGATCCTACTGATGCTGCGGGATACCCGGTGAATGTCGGCACAACAGCCGGATACCTTGATGCTTGAACCCACATGCGCAAGCATCTTGTTGTGAACGACAATACAAGCGCTGTGTACGGGCAAGAGAGATTTAAAGTATGAACCTCGCTTTGTACTTCGAAAAATGGCTTGGCTACGAAGCACGGTTTGTACAGTGACAATGAGCATAACATTTCGCATGTTCATCATTCCTGGATACTCGCACGTCTGAGCCAGTCCATTTTGTAGCCTCGTTCCTCGGTGGATTCGCGCTCCTCGGTGGATTTGCCATTCACGCGAGGTTCCAGGTCGCAGCACTCGCGTTGTACCTGCTCTGAGGATATAAACCGCACGAATAGATTCGATATAATAAAAGCAGAGCAACCTAAAGCACTTCCGGTTTTATTTTGTCGAATCTCTTCATATATAACAATAAATGACACTTCAAAATATTCTTCATTGAAGCGAGTGTTTGAAGAGAATTCTTGATACACGTGCCAAACAATGGCTATCCGTCACCGTTCAACCGCGTGCAGGAAGTAGGCGTAGGATGCACAAACAAAAGGCGACGCGGAAAGTGTGGACTTGGACTTCTTTGACGCCGGCGTACATAGCTGTCTTTCTTCGCATTGCTCGTCCCTCGTCCTCTCGGTCACCGTCTCACTTCCTCGCCTTCCCTTTCATCCCAGCTCCCCTTTAAAAGATTGTCATTGTCCGCTCCGAATATTCCATTTCGTCGACGGTCGCTCCGAAAACGACGCCTTGGTTCACTGCGCCGATTTCCCGAGGATAGTGGGGTTTCTCTCCCCGAGAAATCCCCGACCCGGTTTGATTGCTACCTTGTGGGTGGAACCACCAAGACCATCTGAACCCGAGAAGAATTCCAACGCGGCCGGCCGTCCTCGAACCTCTCTCTCTCTGTGTTTGTGTGTGTGCCACCAGCGCGGCCGCGATCGAACGTGCGTTCCTTGGACGGGGGTCTTCTTTTATGGCCGCCCTTCTCTCGCGGGGACGCCTTTTTTTGGGAGATCCGGCGGCGGCGTTTTTAGCGGTTTGGCCAATACCACCTCGTAGTCAAGGCCAGTGCCTTGCGCCCAACAAGCGTCATCACGAGTGGATCCACGCAGCGTCGCCTAGCTCGCGTCAGCGTCGCCGCCGACGCGTGTCGCAACGCCTCACAAGGTGCGCGACGCTAGCGCGCGGCGACGCCAAGACGAACGCGTCTGCCGCTTTGCAGCGTCTCTCGTTGAGCGTCAGCGTGTTTGCCGCTAGAGGCGCGTCGGGGATTCGTCAACGATGACGTCACGCGGAGGCCTTGTCTTACTAGATGGCATCTGTTCGGCCGACACGACGGGCGTGGAGGAGTTTGGCCATTCAGAGAGACACTTGAGGTTAACCCCTTCCGGCGTGCATTAGGGCGAGGTACGGGGTTTACGATGCAGGCCGCGCTTCTGCCGGCTATAGCTTGGTTTTTTTTTGTGTTTTTTTGTTTTCCTTCGTCGTGTAAGACGAGTGCCCCCCAGCTCGGAGAGAACGACCGTCATGTTCCGGTCGTCCCTTCTGTATCCGTGTGTGTACGTTTCGATTTGATGACGATGGCTTTTGTAGGTGCTCAGAGTCGTCGACGGAAACGACGACAGCGGCCTGGACGCGTTGCTCTCTCTCTTTCTGTACGGGCTCTCTTACGGGGAGCAATAAAAAGGAGAAAGGAGGTCTGTGGAGGTTATTTCTATCATCGTGTAATCGGGGCTCCGCATGGTTACTGGACGGAGGCGTTAGTTGATGGGTTAGGCCTGCTGGTTTGGGGCTAAATGGTCGCTCTGGCACGATTTGGCTTTCTCCGTTCACCGGGACAGGAGAGCGTTGACCCGCTGACCGGATGAACGCTTACTCTGTTGAGCTCAGTGTTCCTTTTTTTTAAATTACTATCATTGTGCTAGGGGGACATTGACCATTACTGAAGAAAGTCCGGCTAGTGTATTTAAAATGGATAGAGAGGGATCTGCATTAAGAAACGAAACGAAGTGATATACAGGTTGGTATAGTTTGTTGCAACACGAGAGCTGCAACGAAGGCTCCGCCCGCAGAAAAAAAAAAAAAAAGAACGATTGTGTGGTGGGTAAGTTCAATGTTAAAGAAATGCGTTGACGAATACTCTTTTCCTCCCGTGATATGACAAAAAACGTCGCTAAAATAGCAGTCAATGTCTCCTTATTTGTGTTTACAGTTATTAAAGAGAGGAGGTGGATTCCAACCCACCTTTGCAGTGACGGCGTAGTTGTTCTGAGTCTGCGCGGTGTCGATTATGATTTTAAAGTTGAAGACAGTTTTACGAAGTGTGTATCAGAAGGTGGTATTGCGGGAAGATTTATATGTTATTCACAAGTCTTACGGTAAATTTTCGTATCTGAAGTGCAGCCTTAAGCACTCCTCGTTCCATACAAAAATCAGTGCTAAAAAACCTCTTGTCGACCTGTTCTTGAATATGCCTGCCAGGTATGGGACCCTCATGCGGCTATAAAAAGTGACAAATCAGTGAGAGTGTAGAGATATGCATTGCGATTCATAGACAACAAATTCAAAAGAAACGATTTTGTCACGCCATTGTACGAGAAGGCTTAACTAGAGTTCCTATATACAAGGAGCACAGCGATCCTAAAGTTTTTATACACACTACCGTGCGGCGATGTTAACGCTGATTCTTCGATATATTGAACGCCACGACTGGTTTGAGCTACACGAAGACGAAGTATGCACAATAGAGGGCGCCATCTTTGTCGCACTGACTCTTTTAAAATGTCTTCTTGTTTTTCCCCACTAACAATAGAAGAGTGTAGAGGTTTTTTTGAAGCACCTGTTAACTCGTCTTCAGTCGAATTGTCCTAGAAAACGTTAGAAAGCTTTCCGTATAAAATTGACTACGTGTTCGTACTGTTTTTTTTTTTGTGTTGGTGCATTTCTATTATTCTATTATCTATGTAGTACATTGCATTATACTTTTGTTTAGCTTCTTGTGTAGTAAAGTGTAGTAACCCCTTCTACCACAACTTCCAAATGAAGTATAGAAATATTTATAAAAAAGAATAACCAAAAGAAATTGAAAGACGTTTACAATTTTGTGTAATGCGAAATTGGAGCGAAGCTTTTTGAGGAGGAGGAGTGGAGGGTACGAAGGAGAGGGTATGCTCGTCCTCCCCCTCCGTACCCTCCCCTTTTCCCCTCCCTCTCCATTCCCATTTAGCGGGAAATTCTCGTTAAATTTCCCTCTAAACTTAGCGAAAAAATTCCCCGCTAAATTTAGCGGGAAATTATTTCCGCTAAATTTCGCGGGAAAAGTTTTCCGCTAAACTTAGCAGGGAATTTTTTTCGCTAAATTTAGCAGGGAATTTTTTTCCACTAAACTTAGCAGGAAACATTTTCCGCTAAATTTAGCGGGAAATGGTTTCGCTAAATTTAGCGGGAAAATTTACCTATAGTGCAACGCGCGGTTACGCCGACGCCGGCGACGGCGACGCCGCTCAAGCCGGAAACGGGCGCCTAAGAGCTGCGGTCTAAAATAATGAGCCATTCCACTCTGTGAAGGAGAACCACCAGCGAAGCTGTTTAGCACACGACACAGACGTGATTTAGAATTTTGAACAAAAGTACGAACACATTTATTCGCAACTTTCACGACTTATTGGGGGCGCACTGGTGCCTATCAAAATGGCTGTCATCTGGATGATCGTCGTAGAACAGCGGTACGAGGCTGGGTCAGCGAAGCGTAAGTAATTCTAGTTTTGCTATATACGAGCAGTGTTAGAGCCTTACGTTATTCCTTACGTTATTTTTTCACGCCAGGAAGGTGAAGGCAAGCCCATTTATTATGAGGCCAATCGTCCAGGAGCTAGGGAGCGCGATTCTCACACCGCGGTACCACTTCCGCTGAAAGTTGCGAATTGTCTTGATCGGTGATCCTCGTGACGAACGGCACGCGCACACATGTCGAAGACTATCGCCGCCCCGAGGAGCCGGAGGAAACTCATGAGGTCACATAACGTCACGACTTAGTGTCACGTGACGTCAATTTTTTCGCTAAATTTAGCGGGGAAACTGCATTGATGTTGAGGTACACCAATTTCACCGCTAAATTTAGCGGGGAAATTGACGTCACGTGACACGAAGCCGTGAAGTCATTTCTGTCACGGCTTCGTGACGTCTTGTGACGTCACGAATTTGGGTCACGTGACGCCGATTTCCCCGTTAACTTTTTGCGAGGAAACTGCATTGGTGTTGAGGTCGCGTGACGTCAATTTCCCCGCTAAATTTAGATAAAAACTTCCCGCAACATTTAGCGGAACAATTTTCCGGCTGAATTGAGCGGGGAAAGTGACGTCACGTGACACGGAGTTGTAACGTCACATGTCGTCACGAAGCCGTGACGTCATTTTTGTTGCCGCACACGAAAAATCCGCTGGACCCTAGCCATAAACAGCTTCGCCGTCAAAATTTAGGGGCACTGAACTAATAAAAAAAAACCTTGCGATTTTATATTTATCTGCTCCAAATTTATGTGAAAGTTGATGAAAAACATGCTAAATAAAAACAGTCATAATGACAAACTGTCAAAATAGCATTAATATGTGGTTTTATGAGAGTTCATAAAATGATGGTTTGGTTCAGTTCATGAAATGGTTTGGTTCGTTACTGACATTTCGATAACGTATAAACAGCGTTACTTTTTTTTTTTTTGCAGAAATATGAAATCGCAAGCTCAAAGGGTCAATCTTGACAAGATTTTACATAGAACTTGGCACCTCCTTTATTTTAATACCGAGCCATTTAAGCCGGAATGCGCTCAGAATGTTCAAAACTATAATATTGTATTGTTGCGTAAATAAAAGTACGGTATAATTCAAGAAAACAGGTTTTAGAAAGAAAAAAAAATTATAAACAATTTACAGATGACCTTTTTTACTTTATCACGATCTGCCAAAACAGGCTGGCCTAAATATGGTACACGAATATAGTTTAAAACAATCTTCGTCTAACTTTTACTGGAATACAACTGATTTATCAAAATGTGCAAAAGTGTGTGCGTTCATATTTTATAAGCCTAATCTTTTATTTTTTACCTCTCCTAAATTTTTTTTTATTAAAGACATAAAACAGCTTGTAATTAAAAAAAAAAAAAAAACATTGGGCAACATATTGCCCGCAGATAAAAAAGAAACGAAACATCATCAAGAAACCTTAATTTACAATGGTCTTGTTTTTGTTATCGAGATTTGCAGCACGACGTCGCCTTCCAGGAGCAACTTTAGAAGCGGTAAGTGCTTGAAAACGCGGCTTCTTCGCAGAGAGTAGAAAGTGATTCCCTGCCGTAGCTCGGTTTTATTAGCATGTTTCTTGCAGTTCCTCTTAACTTACTTAGCGAGTGTAGGTAACTGACTTGGTAATTCTAGAGCTGGGGACCGACATAAAACTCCAAACACAGCTACAATTTTATTTCATCGTCACGTCCTTAAATAGACCTTAAATAAAACTGTATTCACAAACTCGTTTTTTTTTATATTTTTCTGTGTTTCTTCCTCGTGAGATCTTTGTACGCATACCGGCCAACGGAAAATTTAGGAAATACCATTCAGTCGTTAATTCTCTGTTCCCCGGAAATATGTACTTGGCACATCACTTGATCAAGGCCAGAAAACTACAAACTTTAGGCGTTTAAAATTGTTTTAAAAAAATATACAAATAAAAAAAGTAATTTCTTTGTATGCAATAACAGTAGCAGAAATAATCGGAGGCCTACATTGGATACTTTTTCTCTTTCGCTTCATTTATGGCAAAGCCGCGCTGCCTTCTTTCAGGCTAAAAAACACACGTGAAAACAAATTGTGTATTGAAAACGGTCTATGGCGACATTACAAAATAGTGACGTTTGTCATTCTGATCGAAGAGCTTTCATAACGGCGTATCATTTTCAGGCTCTTTACGCAGCCACATATTGCGGCAAGTAGCGCGACTCTTTTCTCCCTCTAGACGCCGGAAAAAACAAATGTCGATGATGCGTTTATTAGTCTTCTTAAAAAAAACCTAAAACGAATACGAAAAGCTTATACGTTGTTCGTCTGTAACGAAACGCCATGTTGTCGAAAGCGCTGCTGAGAGGTTAGCCGTCACACGTGCGAAAAAAACAACAACAAAACCTTCGTTCTGTCAGTCGTGACCTGCTCGGGAACAACATCACCGTGTCAGTAATGTCAGTCCGCGGCCGAGGCCGCCGGTGCCCGGCGCGGATTTGAAGACACTGGGCAACGTGAAGCACGTACTCCCGCAGCGCCTATACAAGCGGGCGATGACGTGGCCTTCGCGTTGGGACCAGCTGCGCACAACAGCCAAGTCTGCTCGAAAACTGGAAAACGTCCTGCAATACGTCTTGTCGATGAATAAGGAAGGAAGCGCCTTTTCTACGTCCTTTCTTTGTCGTCGTTTCTCACCCGTCGCTTCGTGTGACCTGTTGACCGCAGCCTTCGCTTTAGTCGGGAGCCTCCCTCCCTCCCTCTGCGGATGCGGAAATAAAACGGAGGGATATGAGCCGGAGAAACTTCGGAAGCAAAAGAAAAAGACACACAAAAAAGAAGAAAACGAAAGTGGAAACTAGCCTGCGGCGACAGGTACCGCGACTATACTCCGTTTCGCCTTCCGATGAACCGCAGGCGATGGTACGAATCACCTAATGGCACCATCCCACTGCATCATACAAACACACATTGTTCGCCGCAGACATGTTGACACATGTTGGAAGTATTTTTGGTTTATACATATGTATACGCTTCGAAGATGTCTGCGGGATGTTTTTGTATGACCAATGGGGCCGCCATGCGAGTCAGAAACACGCCTCAGGTATTGTCTGCAGAGGGTCGGTTGTACGACGCATCTGCAACCCGAAGCCAATCCAATGCGTGTGAGTGTCACGTGACTTGACCTTGGGGAGGGCAGCGTGGTCACGTGGCGCGTTCGTAGCTCTGGATCGACCGGGGTGGCTAGTGTACCGTCCGCTGCGGTCCATATTCCATTGGGCTAAACGGCCGGCGTATAGACGGAATCCAAGCAGCAAAACAGAAACTCGCGACGTCTCTACCCGTTTTCCGAGAAATCGAGAGAAAGCGGGGAACGATTTGAAGTTAAAAGCCAGCGGACGGCTGCGGTTTAGCGACAAGCGGTCGTTGTCAGACTCGAGGGATGCAGCCTAGGCTTTGGGAAGACATCAGAGGGGAGCCGGTGGCGATCACGTGCGCAATATGGAGACAAAAGGTCTTCGAATCTTCCTGTCGTCACCGCCAATCTTAGCTCTTGAGAGAAAGAGAGAGGGCATAATTCCTCTCCGGGTCGCGGGCGAAAGTTACGAGTGAGCTATGAGCCTCGGTATTTTTTCATCGAATCATCGCCTCCATCCGTGTACGCATCGCGTATAGTGCTACGCACGAGCCACTTAGCATTCTTCTTACACAGAGGCCTCTAACTTACAACTCTTTCTCTAATTATTCTTTTTTATTTTGCGCGTTGTTCTCTCCAATTCCGCCTTGTTTACGGGAAGAAGAAGCCGGTCATTTTGTATGCCGAGAAAGTCTTTCTCCTGCGGCGGGCAGCAGTCTTCGCGGTCAAGGAATCCCCGATCCAAGTGGCCATGAGTGATTGCTCCTGGTGCCGCGTGATGAGACTCGCACTTGCATTTAGCCGAGGAAGTTGCCGTTTCGGAGCCAAACTGGGAAGTACTCAAGGTTGGGAAACCGTTTTTAGGGGCACGACGTTAGAGCGTCTCTCCGAACATCCATCGAAGGTACGAAGTCGGAAGGTGTGGCGCGCCAAGAAAAGATTGACGGAATTAGCGGAGCACTAACCACACGCTTATTCGCGGTGATAAGCTCGCTAGGGGCCCTTCTGTTTTCCTTACTCTGGGTAGAGCACGCGCTGCCAACACGGTTATGTTGCAATTTTAATAGTACATAGAAGCTTTTCATTGTACGTGCTTGCAGTAGCAGAGGAAGTTGAGGTATCCTCACTCTGGGTTGGGAAAAAAAGTTCTCCAGGCGGCAATACCCAAACTTCTCACCGCGAGTAAGATAACATACTTCAACTCTCTCTTACAGGCTAATCCCCGTTCACGCACTTGCTGCGACTGCTTACGATCGAGTGCGTTACGACCTTTTGTGATCTTATACGACGAGAAAAAAACACTAGCGCTACCTATCGGACAGCCGTGGGACACTTGCGGTTTCCGCATATTTTCTTTTGCGCATTGTGTTTTTATTATTTGCTTGAAAAACTTTTGACAATGTTTAGGCAACCATTTGCAATAGATAGTACGCACATTTGATCTCGCAAATACTGCAGAACCTTTGTTCTAGTGCTATGTAGTTTCAGGGCCACATCATAGATGGTGCCAGCGTTCCAGTATGTCCTTTCGTCGTAAGATATCACAAGAGGTCGTAATGTACTCGGTCGTAAGCACTGCAGCCGCAAGTCTGTGAATCAGCCCTTATGTGTAGTGCAATCGACGGTACAAGGGACAGATAATAACTACTCACTTGGAAAAGAAAACATAAGTGGCTCCCATAGCCCAAAGCGAGTCATTGCGCACCCCGAACTTCGCATTCGGGGTACGCCGAAATTTGAACATAAATGCGGTAGATAGTGAATACATTCGTACCTTGATTATCGGTGAAAAAGTATTCTTTACGAGCATCGGAAAGAAATTTAAAGAAGAGCTCACCGCAGGTAATAGTAACCCTCTTGCAAAACCCTCACTTTCATCTTGGTGAGAGTTACACGATGGCCATCAGGTGTGCCCAATGGTACGACTAAAGAAAGCAGATTTATGGCACAATGTCTTTGGCACTTTCTGTTCAGTCCATGCCACCCCCAACTACTCACGAGCGAGTAGTATATTCGAGGCAGTATATTTCTTCTAGAGAAGGTTAACATTTGTTTGCTCTACTGACGGCTAACTCCTGGTTAACTAAGTGACTGGAGTGCTCCTTTAGCCTTGGAGAGGTCCCGGGATTGATGTGCGGACCAGGCGGATGTTTACAGAGGCACACGAGTCACCTAGAAGGCACGAGCAGCAAGCACTCCATCTCAGGTGGCAGCCAATTCATTCTCGCAGAAAGAAAGAGAGCAATTGAAAATTCCACCCTAATTTGGGCGTTCTTAACTCACCAGTCGAAAGACTTTTTCGTTTTGTTGGTCAGCAGAAACAATATGACAAGATTTGTGCCTTCCACGTTTGATCCCGATGTGCGCTGTAAAGAAATAAGAAGGAGCAGTTTTATATTTGTTTCATAGATTTGTAGATGAGGCTTTCTCCTCATCCGCCTGAAGGATGGTGATATTTTGTCCATATCCGACGGTTTTGCGGTGAGCTAGCCTTGTGAGCTTATTGCGGGTGAGCTTTTCTCCCGTGAGCTTTCTCCACCACCAACCAAGTGACACATGACGGAATCATACATTCTCATTCGTCTCTTCCGATTTCTCGGAATATCTTCCGAAATTTCCGGTATACACTTTAGGAGGCCATGCACTGTTTACCAAGCCTACCTTACCATTATTAAGCAATTCTGTATAATTTTAATCACCTCTTCATTCGCTTTTCTTTTTAATAACAACTTAACTCTTTTTTTTTTTTTGGCTCGAAAAGGTGTTGGTGAGATATGCACAAATGCGTCGATTTGCCCAGCCTCGAATGGTGCGCCTAAAACGTTTTTAAACTTAAAGTGTTACTTGTACAGTGTTAAGCTGCGGATGTTTCGGTAAAGTTTCAGACACATATGGGCGACGAATCTTACGACGGGTCGTAAGGCATGTAGGGATGAAGCTGTGTCGGAGCTGACCTACGACCTTCCAGGCGGGAACTTTTCATACCGGCAATAGGGCTTTCTGAAATATCGTACTGCTCTTCAGACGTTTGGTCGTGGATGTCACTATTAGTGTTGACTCGCCACCGTGTGCTTTAAAGAGCGTCTCTTCTACGATTCTCCGCCAATCTTGAAAGAGTTAATTTCAATACATTTGCGCGAGACGTTTAAGACACACCCGACGATATCAAATATCTTTTGGTATAATCACATGAAAAACAAGCTCTGGATTTGTATGAGTGTGCGCATAAAGCGCCAGATGCACACACGAAATAAAAAAGTACGACGGGTTGTACGACGCATCGGCAAGAGGGCTGGATCCGATCAGTGAGACGACCTGTCGGACGTTTTGTCATGCTTGCGTCTGGAGCAGTATGAGCATCGGTTTCGAACAATAATATCTGCACTTGACAAATGCACTTGAGATTTCCTCTTTATAAAGGACTCAAAGTCATATTTGGGGTTTTACGTTTCAAACCAACGAAGGGCACCTGGCGCGCCCCAGCGGAGGATTAATTTGGGCCACCTGAAGAACTTTTGACGCCTAGCCGAAATGTCAGTTACACGGTGCCTTCTCCACAATAAGCTTCCGTCAGACTGCGGGCACCTCGGCTGAGATTCGAACCCACCGCCAGGGGATCCGTAGTCCGGTGCTTTTCCTCGGAGCCACCGAGGCGTATTGAACGATGAGAAATCGCAAAATCGCAGCTACAGCGTAAAAGTAATTCTATGTTCTGAGAATTACATACATTACATAGCCTCCTCTATACTGACAAAGCCTGGCAGATCGCCACGAGACGAAGTCCCCGAAAGTATAAAGGTAGAGCGGCAGACAAGAGTCATGTAACGGGCGCCGCCCCGCTGCGGCGAGACGCAGAAACACACTTGTCCCGAGCGATGGGATGCCCGCTCGTGGTTCTCGCGTTTTTCGGGCAACCGCTTCTTTTATCGTCGGGTTTGAAAACCATGTTTCGGGTCCTTGCCGCTGCAGAAGCTATGCGCTCAATACGAGACTACCCGAGAAATGCTCTGTGTTACCAGACCCTCGTGCTCCAGATCTGCGACCGGGCACTTTATGGCTCCGTCATCGAACTGCCAGTCTTTGTGAGTATAGAGGAGGTTATGGACATTATCATATTCGAAAAAAAACGTAGCTGTACCTGCGGCTGTGCTGAACATCTCTGAATCAGAGCTGTATATAGAAAGTTCGGTCGATGAGAGGAGCGGGCAGAGCCAGGGCGTGCATGAGACACAAATAGAAGGCTTGACATGCTCTCTTGGCCATCCAGAAGCCGAAAATAATCTCCGAGCGGAGGTAGCGAGAAACACTTTTAATAATTGCGTAAGAGTTAAATGGAGTAACTTATGATGGTTGAAAATAGAGTGCACGTGATGTTTCGATTATGATCATACAAACAGTTGTAAGAATTGAATGCGCCGCTCGAACTCCGTTTTGCTCGGGCTGAGTTTGACCGCTCGGGCGTGGCTCGGACGGCATATTCCCGGCCCTCGGCGCCTGTCGTACGGATCAAGTCGATCGTTCTCCTACATTTTGATTTTGCACGACTGCGATCAAAATATCACGTGCACCATATTTTCAGTCACCGAGAGTTATTCCGACGCACTTATTAACTTTGTTTCTTGCGACCACTGCCAGGGTATTATTCGCGGCTTCTGGTTGGCCAGATTTGAATCTGCGAAGACGCCCTGGAACACGCCCAGTCCGCTTTCCAGCAATGGCGCCTCCTCAGTTGCCTCCTATACCCCCAATGAATGGCCAAATTCTCTGTATTGACGGCTCTGCTCTGAACTCATGCGGCTGTTGTGAGAAATTCTAAGTTATCGAATAAACACTCATTCTTAATACATGAAAGTAAAGATTGAGCGATGTCATTTGAGTAGTCCACAAGTATAACAGCAGCATAAAGGAAAATGCAAACAAGGAGAGCTTCACTTCGCACGTGTAAACTTTAATTAAAAGGACCTCAACAGTCCTTGCTGGTTCTAGGCGGAGCAGCTTCGTGAGCTGTTTTAACTACGCCTTTTAGCGCCTTGACCCATCACGCAGCTAATGCTCTGCTGCCCGAAGGCCGACTATCCTTTCACGCGTTATAAGGCAGCCAGCCTGCGCATCCAAGCGGCCGCCCTCATTTTAACTTCATACTTCAGGATTCCTCAGGGAGTAGCCCGCTAGGACAACTGGTCTAGGTAAACCTCTCCGTCTATCCTTCATCTCTCTTTTTCTCACTTCAGGATTCTTTTTCAAGTCAGGTAACGCCGGATGTAAGCATAATATTAAAAAGAATAATTTGAGACTGTAACTTGCATGGTCACGTGTCTGGGACGGAACTCTTTCCCAGACGTAGAAACCTCTAATTATATATATATAAAGGGAAGAGATGTTTCTGCTAAAACAGTCGATGAAGGAAGTTAACTTTATCGACGTTGATCGCGTTAATCGTTTTTCAACCGCATCCGGCTCTTATACTCTTACTCACCCACATACAATACTCAGCAGCGAGGAGAGACCTCTGCCCTATTAACCTTAACCTTTCAAATGCCGCGTTTACAGCTCACCGCGAACCGCGCGGAGCGTTTGCCTTGGAAGACCCCGGCGCTTCTCGATACTGACTAAGCGGAGAGAAGCACCCAGCGAGCGCCGAGAAGGATCCGCTTCGTCGTTCAGAACGTGCCTGACGAGGCTTCATCGATCTCTTTTGGATTTCGTCGGCGAGTTCGTCCAGAAAGCCGCACTGCAGGCATGCTTGAGAGCCCGGGTACCACCGCATATCGCCCGACCAGGCTACAATTGCGACAGAGTGCGTGCCTGATTGCCAAAACGTAATATCTTCGGTTTCTGTTTTTGTTGTTCTCGCCGCTGCATGCGCCGTCCTTGCACACACACAACAGACTCTCGATCGCTGCGTGTGCAGGACGCGTCGCCGCCGATGCAGCGGAGAAAGAATGCGACCGGACCACGATCGTCGACAAGGCGGCGGCGAAAAAAAAAAAAAGAAATGCTTTTTTTTTCAGTTGGAGAGTCCGGTCCCCTTCTGGTTTCTTCTTCTGGTCGCCCCGCTTTTATTTGTTACGGGGGCTCTAACAAAACGTATAATTACCGCAGCGACTGAGCGTAGTCTCCGGCGCGGCGCCGATCGCTATTCAGCGCGGAGCAAAAGAAAAAAAGAAATGCGCGTCACCTCTCTCCGGACTAAGAACGGCACACCGTAATTACTCATCAAAGCGAGAGGCCCAAACAATAATGGCCGCCAGGGTTGCGTGCTCGCTGTCGCGCTCCACGCGGTCGAGCCGGGCGAAGATGGGCGCTGCTGTTTGCTTTGGACACGGGGTGGACCGAAGACGACTCGTGCACGCACACACGCGCGCTCGACCATCGCGGTGTCGTGGCCGTCTTGCCGGCGCTAGGCTGGTCCAACTCGACCCTGGAACTCCGACATGGCACGCTACTGGCTATGGATTGGCTCATTTGTCCTAAGAATGCGATGACGTCCCGTGTTTTTCACGAAGTTTAAATGGCGTAGGTAGCGAGGTCACAGCCTTCTGTTCGGTCCATCTTAGGCTACACCCAAGTGCAGCTGCAGGCCGAAGGCAGCCAGACACGAAGCAATTCCGCCTGGCCCCCGGCCAAAGCGTTGAACCTGACGCCGAACGTTACGAAACAGTCGACCTGTCCTCTTCGGTTCCGCAGTCGACGCGGCTGTCTAGGCTCCGAATCTTCGGTGTGAAGCGGTTCGGAGGTATGAAATCCCGCTCAATCGTCCGGACGTCAGGGCGAACACTAGCGAATCGACGAACCCATAATAATCGGACTGCTCTGGAATGTCTCGTCCGCAACAAGACGGAAACCAACGGCCAAAAAACAACAACAACAACAAGGTTTTATGTACTGCTCCTTGGCCATAGCCCGTTCCGAGGTATTCTTCTGACCAGGCACTCGCTCCGGATTGCAGAAGGCGTGTGGTATATAACAATCGCGAGGGGGCGATACCGGTGTGGACAGCCACATCAAAATCTGTGCACGAACGCGAATACCCGGAGTTCTTGTTGAGTTCAACGGACCAGGAGGAGACTGAAGCAGAGAGAGGGCGTAACAAGCTGTGGGATGCGGGTGTCTGTTCTTCCGCTTCTCACGTAATATTAAGACATTTGTTGAGCACTCGGGTGTTAAAGATGCGTCTGACATTTCACTTTGGCGTGCGATTCAATGGCGTTCCTCTGCTGTTGTGGGAGGCTTCTTTGGAGTCTCCCGCGAGAATCGCGTGACAAACCTAAAGTCTCTCCCGTTTCCACGAATGACTGGCAGCTTTATTTTTGAAGACAAATGACTTCAATGGAATATACTCTGGTCATCAGATCTCAGGACTGAATGCGGGGGCGTCCCCAGGTACCAGAATGGTAGAGACCATCCTCGAAAGTCCAGCTACAACATGCGCGTCTTCACGAAGGCTACACCTCCAGACGTGCACATGATTCTAAACCTGAGACTGGGCAGAAAGAGAACACAACAGAAGGTAGAAAAAGAGGAGGCAACGTCTCAATTTCAATCATGTTCAACTTACACCAGCTCGCCTGCACTCTGACTATTTTTACCTCCAGACGTGTTTGCCAAAACATGTTTCCGATGCTATACTTTGTCTCATCATACGATGGACTAAAGGCCAAAGCCACGGGACGCCAGGTCCAATCACGTTCCACGCTAAACTATGACACGCTTAGCATTGATTAGGTTTGGACGAATAATAAAGAGTTTTCGTAGGCCACGTTTCCCCCTCCGCTAAGCCCTCCGCAACGAAGAAACCGCTACTGCGCCTGCGCGTTGATGTTCTTGGCTATAGAGTTCCAAGTATCGTAGCGGGTTGCGGAGAGCGTTGCGGGACGGCGAAAACAATCTACGAAAACTCCCTATACTTCGTCTCACCCTACGATGGACTAAAGGCAAAACCTACGGACCGACAGATCAAATCACGAGCCACTTAGAAATCGTGCGGTTTTCCACTTCGATGCACGTATCGGTGTCCGGGTTTCGGATCACTGATGAAGGGACGGGTGGGCAGTGGTTCGAATCTAAGAGCACTGAATGATCAACAATTTTACATCGCAAAGAATGCCACGACATATAGGCTTGCTGCAGCGTCGAAGCTAAATAAATGGTGCGGCGCTTTTGGATTCGAGCATTAGTCGTCCACCCCTAATCAACGTTAAGCGTGTCATAGTATAGCGCGGAACGGGATTGGACCTGGCGGCCCATGGCTTTGGCCTTTAGTCCATCGTAGGATGAGACAAAGTATAATGCTCCGAATACAAAAACGCTGCGTCCTTTTTATAGCTTCGACACTGCAAAGAGCCAGTACGTCGTGGCTTTTTTTGCCATGTAAAATTGTTGAGTCACTCATTGCTCGATCCGAACCACTGTCCGCCCATTCCCATCAGTGATCCGAGACGCGGGCACCGATACGTGCATCGAAGCGAAATACCGCGCATTGTCTAAGTGACTCGTGATTGGATCTGGCGGTTCGTAGCTTCTACCTTTAGTCCATCGTAGAGTGAGACGAAGTAAAGAAATGAGGTTTGTGTTGTTTTCTTCAGTGTACGTGGCTAAGATACATAGAACCGCACGCAGTACTTTTACAGGAAATCTAATTCGCACTCGCGCCTGGCACGGACTTGAAGACGCCTTATGCAGAAGCGTTGCTCACTGACCTCGTGAATCCGGTCGTCCTGCTCGCCAAGTTCGAAAGCCGCGTTGAGTGAGCGAGAGTTCAAGGATGAGCGAGGCGAGACAATGGCCTCGTCACGGCGACCGGTAGCAAATCACCCCATTGTTCTCGTTTACGGGGCATCCGGAATAGATTCAGTAACTTCCCGGGAGATTGTGCTGCAGTAGGCCTCTCGCTTCTGTGCGCGCTCACGAAGTGCACTGTTTTTACGGTTAAAGTTGCGCTGTTTTTCGAAACAACGACAACAAACATTTCTGAATGGACATAAGCCGAGAGGTTGACATGATCTGGACATTCGGCGATACTGGTTCAACGTTTCAGAATGACAATTTTAGCTGGTGCACTACATTCCATTCCATTGTAGAGAGTGTAGTGAGGGTCCACAAACACGCTTTGGCCCGTCAACATTTTCGGCTGCCGCAAATGGCTGCTGAAATAGAATAGATAGGAATTACTTTATAATTACAAAGCAAGCAACCTGAACATAATAAGTGACGCCCGGCCCTTCTTAGGCTGTAGGTGACCGTAGAAGTGGCCTTCGTTCCGGGCATTCGTGATTACCTCGGGTAATAACGGGCTGGAAGCTTTGAACCCTCTGTCGGCAAACAGCCACCACAGTAGAAACAGCTACGGTGCATCTTATTTGAAATATCCACCACAAACCAAAGAAACAACCAAAAATGAACTCAGAGCGGGTTGGTAAAGATGATTCGAAAAAATGAAAGACGTTTACAAATCTCTGTAATGCGAAACTAGAGAGCAACTTTTCAGGAGGAGGAGGGGAGGGTACGGAGGTTATGAAAACCTTCGTTATGAAAACCTCCGGAGGGGACGCCCTCTCTCCTCCTCCGTACCCTCCCCTCCTCCTCTCCCCCTCCCCCTCCTTTCTTTCTCCTTTCCTCCTCTTCTCCTCCTGCCGCTTAATTTTTTCGTGGGTGACGTGACACGAAGTCATGACGTCATTTTCCCCGCTAAATTTAACGAGGAAACTGAATTGGTGTTGAGGTCACGTGACGTCCATTTCTCCGCTAAATTTAGCGGGGAAACTGTGACGTCTCATAATGCAACGAGCGCGGTTACGCCGACGGCGACAACGCCGGAAATGGGCGCCTAAGAGTTACGCCCTAAAACACGAAAGAATAAGACATGTAGGGACAAAGACAGACAGTACAGTTCCTTCAACTAGCAACCGACATTTAACGATGCCACCCTCAATATGCGTCAGCGTATTGAGGGTGGCAATATTAAATGTCAGTTGCTAGTTGAAAGAACTGTATACTGGCTGTCTACGACCCTGTACATTTAATTATTTCGTGTTTTTCGAGCAATCAGAATAATAACCCCAATTTCGCGGTTTTCTTCCTTATCATCTTGTGTGCACGTCCTCTAAGTAGCTGACGGCGCCAAGCCAGAAAGTTCAGTATCACTCACTTTTCTGGTACGGTAAATGGTGCAATTCCCATTTCGTTCCAGTAGGCTCGATCCTCTTGAAAGCACATAACGTGGTAGGTATATATTGACCAACAGAAACGCTGATCATGGTGATCCCCCGCATCTCATCGTCACTCCGGAGCCATTCAGTATGCGGCATTTGCAGATAAAAACGAAGAAAATCGATCACGAAGCAAAAATCGGGAACATGATTGTAGTAACAGTGGGTTTATTTGAATGATGATTATAAAAGTATGCCGCTGGCTAACCTAGGGCTTGCTTCATCGCGGCTCAGTCCAGTGCTCAATGTTCCGTCCTTGAGCTCCCCGCGCAGCCCTTCCGCGAGATCTCGTATTCTACCTTTTAGAGCGCAGCTCTTAAGGCTGAACTCCATGGAGCGAATTATGTGACGAATAACTGGCGAACGCCGCCCGACGCCACGCTCGCTTTGCGCGCGACGTAGCAGCCACTGTGTTGATTCCACGCGCAGAGTAAAGCCGCCGGGCAAAATTCGTCGGTTATTCGCAGCATATTCGTCCCATGGAGTTCAGCCTTTAGACGCCCGTTTCCGGCTTGAGCGGCGTCGCCGTCGCCGTTGGCGTAACCGCGCGGTTCATGATGGGTAAATTCCCCCGCTAAATCTAGCGGAAAATTTTCTCCGCTAAATCAAGCGGAAACTTTTCCCCGCAAAATTTAGCGGAAAAATTTCCCCGCTAAATCTAGCGGTAGATTTTCGCCGCTAAATCTAGCGGAAAATTTTCCCCGCTAAATCCAGCGGAAATTTTTCCCCGCTAAATTTAGCGGGAAATTTTCCACGCTAAATTTAGCGAAAAATTTTGCCCGCTAAATTTAGCGGAAAAAAATTTCCCGCTAAATTAGTGGAAAAATTTCCCCGCTAAATCTAGCGGAAAATTTCCCCACTAAGTTTAGCGGAAAATTTTCCCCGCTAAATTTAGCGGGAAATTTTCCCCGCTAAATCTAGCGAAAAATTTTGCCCGCTAAATTAGCGGAAAAATTTCCCTCTGAATTTAGCAGAAAATTTTCACGCTAAATTTAGCGGAAAATTTTCCCCCGCTAAATTTAGCGGAAAAAATTCCCCGCTTAATCTAGCGGGAAAATTTCCCCTCCCCCCAGGGTCACGTGACTCCCCTGAAGAAGACGTGACCCCTCCCCTAAATCGAGGAGAAGGGGAGGGAGGGGGAGGAGGGAGGAGGAGAAGGTGAAGGAGGAGGACCAAGAGGAGGGAGGAGGGGAGGAGGAGTAGCAGGGAGGATGAGGAGGTGAGGACGAGGGACGAGGGGTATACCCTCCCCTCAGTACCCTTCCCTCCTCCTCCTCCTCAAGAGCTGCACTCTTAGAAAAAATGGTCAGTATAGTCTTCCCTAAAGGGAGGAACGCTCTTGATACATATCTTCCTTCAGAAAGGGAGAAACGTTCGTCCCTAAAGCAGGGGAGCAAAAGTTCCTCCGTCGCCTGCATCTCATTATGGCGGCCACGAATCGAGCAAATCGAGCTCAATAAGGCTTAACGAGAACACTAAGTCTATTGTACGGGGCAAGAAGAGCAGCAAATAAACACGTAACACGAGCTTTCCCGCGAACTGTATTTATTTCCGAAGCCGGCTTCCCCCTGCAGGTAAAGAAACTTACGTTTCGAAAGCATGCAGTCACTCAGTCTTCTCATCGTCAGCACTGCGATGTTAAACAGAGACAACCGGCACCCAGTTCACGCACTTTATGTCTTACCTTTGCTATTCCTCGAGCCACAATTCCTTCGTCAATCGTTGCGTCAACCGCACAGCACGGAAAAGTGATAAACCATTCGCCCGCGAAATTCAACGCCGCTCTTAAAAAAAGCAAATCCGAAGCAGCCTCTTGACTCATTTCAGCACGGTAACACGAAATTATGGCGTAGCCGCGTAGCGTAAACGGAGTTTAAATCACTTGCCACCAGATGGCAGGGTCAAGCAGAGTAATTGCAAGTAGCTAGGTTAGGGGGCGCTAGGTACCGCCCAATTCATGTTCTACAAAAAAATATTCTATTTTTTCACGCCACCATTGCGCTTCGGGATTTTCGGGAGCCCCTATTATACACATATACAGACACATTTGGCATACTACAAGCATCAGCTGAACATACATTGAGCGCGTATACACATGCCTCGCACATACACACTAACCCGATCACTACTCCCGACACAGCGTTTCAGTCTTTTATACTGGTCGTTTTGAACGTACGGAATTTTTCGGTGACTTCCTAAGCAATAAAAAATATTCACAGCATGTTGATTTTTTTCCAGCAATGTCATACATCTGAGAGTATTTTTTAGTGGCTCAGGGGATGAATCTCTTATTAAAAAGAAAACGCTCGATCATGCCGTAATTATTTGAAAGCCAATAAATCGAGCCGCTCCAATGCGGTTCCAAGCCATGAGTTCGTTTCCCCGCACGGCACTTCGTAGCCACTATTTATATTGTAGTGTTTGTTTTTCTACTTGTGCTGTTCGCGCACGGCTGCAATTGCCGTCTTGAATTAATCTCTGTAGAGCAGATATTCACCCAGCTGGAAGTGATGCTTCACGGGCAGAGAAATCGCTTTTCGATCAACTTGAATGCAGTCAAAGCCGCGACTTGCGGCAAGTGTACGGAGCTACGCCAGCTACGCCGTGGCGAGCTCGAACACTTCTAGCGCTCATTTCAGCGCGCCACTTGGAGGGCAGTTTCTCCAGGAACCATAGTATATTTAAACAGCAAAATAAAGGATAGCTTTTTGTTTTCGATTTTACCTGTTTTTCTTATTTTTAATGCTAAAATTCCATTGTAAATATACGTACTTTCCGTCATAATTTCGTACTGTCCAGCCTTTTCCCCAGAGCGCAATCTCTCCCGGGGACCGACAGTCACATTGGCCACTGTACGATAGGAGCTTACCGTTCAGACCAGCGTTCCAACATGACTATCCGCACGTCGATCGACTGCACCTAATTCCTCAAGTGGCTCTGAAACTCTTTAATGTAAGCGGAATGTCAACCTGCGACACCCCGCTTCCTCCAATCAAGGCCCGACCAGCGGCATCAATGCCCGACAGTTTACGTCATCTCATCTTGTTGTTACACCACTGATACGCGAACACACGGTCACATCGGCGATAATTCCAGTCTTCTGTTCACTACGCACAACACTGCCATCACGATGGTTGCTGCTATGTTGCTGACACGCAGAAATACAGAACCACGTTGAACGCCGGTTGGCACTCGGCACGGGAAAACAGAACCGAATTCAGCACGGAAGGCACCCAGGCAGCCGGCAGGAAAACCTGCTGCCCTGGACGCAGTTCCTGCGATTTCCATAACGTCGAAAACGTCGACGGAGTTCCGCGTGATTCCGCTACTGTAGTTCCGCGTGGCAATCCAGAAACGGCCATCTTTAACCAGTGTACGTAGCGCTGTTGGCACTGCTCCGGAACTTCGCTGTTTCTAGCGGCTTCGTGTGCTCGTTTGATAAAATTAGTGGTTAAAAACGTCAATGCAACCGAAATGTTCTGCACGTTTGGACTAGAAGACGGAATTACAGGCGGCCTTCGCTGCCACTGAAGCTCAATCAACTGAACAACATTGATTAAACAACGTGCGCGACGTGATCGAAAAACGAAGGGCGAAAGCTTTCTCCCGTCTGCCTGGAGAAGGAGGAAAACGTCTCGTTCCTCCCTTCTTCTCATGTCCGCTTGGAGGCGCGCTGTTGCTACCTTTTTTTCTCTATTTTTTCTTAGAGTGCGCTTTTTTCTTTATGAAATGTCGAAAACTCTACGGGAAAAGAAACGACTGAAGGACCGACCTCGTCGCCTTGGCCCCTGCGTCAACGGCTTAGCTCCAACCTGGATGCCCAAATCCTGTTTATGAAACAGCGTGCTGATGAAGCTTGTAGCAATGATATTTATATAGTTTTCCTTGGCGTCGGTGGATAATAAGGACTTTAATTTTCCTTCCATCGGTCTGGGTTTTGTTTATTTTTGTTCTGGCAAATTAAAGAAAACGAAGAAAACTAACAAAGCAAGAAAAAAAAAAAAAGAAACTTCGCTTCTTTTCAGGGCTCGAACCCTCGACCGCTTGATCAGTAGCGCGATGTTCTACCCCTGCACCAACTGTTTTTTTCTTTATTCAGCGTTTTAAAACAATAAAAACGACTGTCCAGCACTTGTAGGCAGCTGTACAATTAAAATTCTTTCATTCTCATCACATCATCAAATAGGTTTGCCCATTCCGGCAAACTCTCACTGTATTCATAGACACTCTTCACTTGGGTTACCAGTTCAATCAAAAATGCTCCTTGCCCTTTTGGTGGGTGCTCGGCATGTCTAACTGACATGCGAGATTTCCAAGACTGAATATTGCTAGCAGCATAAAAAGATCGTAGGGAACATAATCTTCACGTTAACAGCTAGAAAACGTATATTATAGGGTGTTATGACTAATTCTTTCTTCAAGGTCCTCTTGAGAACATCCCATAGAAAACAGCGCGTCCCACAGTACAAAAAGGAGTGCTCTACTGTCTCCGGGACTTTACATAGCTGGGCAGTAACGCCCCCAGGAACAGGCAAACCTCTTTCCCAAAGCCAAGTTTTACCGGCAGTGGTTCCAGAATGTAGGCGAAAGAAAAAAGATTGGGCGGTGGAGGTATTCTCATCTTCTTAACTCGGCATAACACATCATTTCCAGGTCCGTTTTCATATAGTGAACGATAAACAGGTACAGGAAAACCACTCTCTAGTAGGTGCCGGTACAGGGTCCGCCTTTTTAAACGGTGGCCAAGTATTCCCAAAGAGTACCGTACACTCAAAAAACGAAAGGCGGCAACTACTTCCTTAACAAACCCCAACCATCTTTGCTGGGGAACCGATAACGGACCGATACAAAAAATTCGGGCAAAGGCTGGTAAGTTCATTTGAAACATGACTTGTAATAATGGGGTCTCCTGGTCCCTCATAAAAATGAAACGCGATACTAACTGCCTAAGAAACAAATGAGACAGCCCAAGACCGCCTTTGAGCGGGCGAAGAAAAAGGTTATCCCGTCGCATCGGTTCTCCAGCACATTGCCAAATGAACAGCGCAAAAACTCTATGCATTTTTTTAATATTGTAGCGCGCACAGTATAACACTTGCAAAACGGTACCAGAGCTTCGCGGTTAAAAAAATATTACCAAGCAGAATCCCTGGTGAAAATAGGACATGTTACGACCCTTCCATTTCCTCGTTGCGTTCCTTCAAATCCTCTATCACACTTCCCAGTAAGGCGAACTCTTTTCCATGTGATCCAGAGAGCTCCCAGGTATCTTACCCTGGGGAACATTCCAATGAATCCCTAAAAAAAAACCGCACATCGCCCCTCTGCCCGTACCATATCCCGAGACATTTATTTTTGTTAATACTAGCACCTGTAGCATCACAGAAATTTTTGCACAAATCTAAAACTTTTGAAATGCTGCTCTTTTCCTGACAGAAAAAAGCAACATCATCAGCATATGTCAGTACTTTCACTTCCACGTTCCCCATTGTGTACCCCTCTACATGCTCGCTTCTGATAAGACTTACACAGAGCGGCTCGAGGTAGAGACAAAATAATAAAGAAGACATGGGACACCCCTGTCGCACAGAAGATAGGACATTAATTTTTTCTGACAAAGAATTGTAATGACAAGACGCGTCGTACAACCTGAGTACGCCATCTTGACTCCTTCAAAAACAATGTTACCTACATTGGCTTTATTTAGAACCTCCCACAGCACCCCGTGGCATACTCTGTCAAACGCCTTTTCCAGGTCAATTTGAATCATCGCTACCTGGCTTCCCTCTGCTCGAGAGTTTTCGAGAATAGTCCTCGCGACATGAATGTTCGTTTGAATTGCCCTCCCTTTAATTCCACAGGTCTGATGGTCCCCAACTAACTGGCATATAACGTGCTGAAGTCGTCTCGCCAACACCTTCGCAAAGATCTTATAGTCTACGTTGCTCAACGCAATAGGCGGTAGCTCGATACCTTACGTCTGTGAGCTTCGTCTGTTAGACTTGGGGATCAGTATCGTGTGCCATTGTAGGAACGAGGGCGGAAGCGCTTGACGTCGATAAGCCTTCACGGATTACTTCGAAAAGGAAGAGCGACAATTGGTCTCTGAAATGCTGATAGAAATTCAGCGCAGAGGTCGTCTGGTCCTGGCGTTTTATGAGCAGCGAGGCTCTCAATGGCTCGGTCAATCTCCGACTTTGTGATGGGTTGTTCCATCCAGTCCTTTGTTTCTGTGGATAGCTCTGGTGCTATCTGGAGGAAGACCTTTCAAGGCGGCTGTTTTCTTTCGGCTCACCTTTGCCTCCAAAAAGGTTCGTTTAATGAGCAACAAATGCTCTTTGAATGCCGTCTTTGTCCTTGCAGGTGACGCCGTCCATGGTCTAAAACGTTTATCTCTTTTGCCAGCGCAAAGCATCTTCATCCGCCAGTGCTCGCTTTGTGGGCTGTTCGCCGAGCAAAAACTTCTCCGCCCTCGCCCCACAACCGCGCCCAAGATACCGATTATCTTGAAAACGTTGCAATTCACCCTTAACTACCTTTATCCTCTTCGGCGTATCTACCAGGGCACTCGCTATCGTCTTTGAGAAGCGTGAGCAAAGTACTGCTGCAAACCATTTTCTTCTTTCTTTGATACTTAGTTGGCGATGGACGGACTTTTCTATAGCTAACAGTTTAACCTCCTCCTTTAAATAATTCCCACTTCTCAGTGAAACTTAAGTATTACTCTCACCTAAGTTGTATAAAATATTAATCACTCCATCAGTAAAGCTTTTATCCTTGAGGAGGTTGACATTAAATTTCCAGAGACCCCAGTTAAATTTTCGTGACGATTTACTTTTTTTTCCAACCGTTACGCCTACGAGACAATGATCGCTAAAAACCAGGGTGTCGAACCGGACATTATTTCGGTTCGGTTCGGTTCGGGTTCAGTAACATTCTATTTTGTTCCGGTTCGGTTCCGGTTTAGGGTAGCGCACATAATATCACTCCGGTTACCGGTTTTAATAAGCGCGAACCGGTTCGAACCGGTTCCTAACTCGACCTCTGAATATTGACCGAGCGCTTCCTGCAGCCTTTTCTGAGCTCAAGATACTTGCACTAGAACTATACCAAAAGTACTCCTCAGGCAGATCTGAAAACCCTGCACAGTGACGTGCGCGAAAGACACCATTAATGTGGCAGGGCTATTACTTGTATTATACTGTTCTTAAAGGGATACTGAACCGAAATTTCGAGCTCACTAAACAAGGCCGGGCGGATAGGCGAGAAGCTGCAAAACAAAAAAACATCACTCATACGGTGATATATCTAACGGATCGCCGTATTTTTTAAAAAAGAAGTGCGCGAGTGAACCCGGCCGACGAGGCCGACGAGACAAGGCACGTCACGATTCCCATTCTCTCTCCTCCTCGCTACGTCCCGTCAAGCTGGTGAACCGAAGCGAGGAGGAGAGAAGCGAGGCCGCTTCTCCTCATTCTCAAATTCTCCCGGAGGACAGTTACGTCAAAGAACTCGCTTGATCGCGCCCTTCTTTTCCAAAAGTACGGCCATCCGTCTGAGATATCGATGTACGAGTGATGTTTTGGAGTTCGTAGCGTCCGGTTCAACACTTCTGCAGCCTTACTTTGCGAAATCCAAATTTCGGTTCAGTATCCCTTTAAGTGAACATATATAAGCGATCGGTTTTCCATTTTTATGGTGCCTTTTGCACAGGCAGCTGTGCAGTATTTCAAACTCTGCCAGAAGAGGGCGTAATTTCGGGATGGGTGATGGGTCCATAGACCTTTCCAAAAAAGAGCATGTGGCCGCGGTGTCATCTTTAGTGTCCGCGCGTATAGCGCGTGCTTTGCTCGCTTTCCGAAGCGACGAAGCACGTGCTCGGCGGTGAAGATCGCACGCTGTGCTGTGATTTTGTAAACAGTAAAAAGTATGTTGCTGGATGGCTTGTCCTCTATATGTTTTTGTTTGTTTTGCTCTGCACACACGTGTTTTTTAGACATGCTACCTGTTTTCGGCGCCCAGTAAGATGTCACAGCTATGCTCCGGAGTGGCTGACAGGGGAACGAGAGGAAACAAATGTGCCGTAAAACACAGAAACAGATACGTCGAGTGCGCAGTTGGGGTAATTTATCGAATCTCGTTCAGCTGTGGTCGTGTATACGTCAGCCAGACTGTCCGATGTGTCAATGACCGGGCACGTGAGCACGCACTGTCGCTGCGTCAACCTCTGGAGGCCACCTTCCTTTACGCTGCGTCAATTGCTTGTGCGTGCCGAAATTTGAGAGCCTAACGATTTTGGGGAGGGGGGCTGACAAAACTGCACACGCACTGCTGGAAGCCTACGAGATAGGAAAGGAAGAAATTCAATGCGTCAGCCAAACCTTGACATATTTACATGAAAATAAATAGCTTTTTTGAGCACGTGTTGATGGAGTGACGGTCTGGTGATTGGTTGTTTTTCTTGGTGTTTTCATTAAACGTTCAGTTGAAGTCCAGCGCTAGCCCTGTCCATTTCTTTCCTGCGTCCGTGTTTTTTTTGCGCACTCCTACCAGTCTGTTACCTGTTTTCATTGTAACCCATCTCTTATGAAATACCGTCCGGGCGCTTAAAATGTTTAAACAACTCAAAAAAATAAATTACACAAAAAGCGGGGGCGTATTGAAAGCTTAATATTCATTTGTGTCTCTTTTTTTGATGATGACGTATTTTTTATTACGTATGCAATAAAAACGAAATGTAGAAATATGTGACACTAGCCGCGTTTGATTTATTTACACCTCCTGCATCGGTGCAGAGAAGTGTAGGGCGGTGTACTTCCGGTCGTATCTAAATACACATACTGGAAGTAGACTGCCCTACACCTTTCTGCACTGGTGTAGGATGTGGGATTGGTAGGTGTAGTGGTATGTAGGTGTAGTATGTAGGATTAGTAGGTGTAGTATGTGGATTAGTCTTGGCAATACAAGAAAGAATACGCCCGCACTTTTCCCACTAAGACCAATTATTGACAAAATTGGCCCTGAACCGTTTTCGTTGAACCGGTACCGCCACATCAGTTTATGGTTTCGTTCCGGTTCGGTTCAATACGAAGCGTTCGATTTCGGTTTCGGTTTTGTACCGGTTCGGTCAAAACTAACGGTTTTGATCCGGTTTTCGGTTCCGGTTCGGGTTCGGTTCGATACCCTGCTAAAAACCACAGGTTTGACAGAGTATGCCGCCGTAATAGGACCTAATTCCGCGGACACATATATGCGATCTAATCGCGCATGCGATGACTGCTGAAAGTGGTGAAACGAAGTTCTTCACGTTCGACGTGCATATCCGCAACGTCGGTTAACAAATACTCATCCAAAATATCTCTTAACAAGGTACTACTACTATCGCTAATCGATTTCGCTGATGCCCTATCTCGGACATTACACACACAATTAAAATCTCCTAAAAAAATCATATTTTTCACAATTTACATATTCTGTTATCTGACGAAAAAAAGACTCTCTCTCACAGATTCTGTTTGGGGCGTAAATACACAATACACGCCACTGCAAACCCCCCAACAAAAAGTCACAAAAAATCAGGTGACCCCCACTATCTGTAGTGACCTTAAAGGGATACTGAACCATAGAATTTAGTGTCCATAATAAGTGGCGCACGTTCGTTCCACGAGCCAGCAGCCGCCGGTGTGCGCGAGCACTCGCAACGAAAATGACGTCAAAGACCTCCATTCGCGCTTGAGGACAGTGAAATGCATGGGCTTCGGGCCAAAGGAGAATAAAGACAGGCTTTTCATCTCTACAAGTGAAAGCTACATGCTTGTTAGACCAATTAATCGCTTACCTTTTACACCAGACACCTCTGTATAGATGAAAAACTTGTCTTTATTCTCCTTTGGCCGAAGCCCATGCATTTCACTGCCATCTTAACCGCGAATGGAGATCTTTGACGTCATTTTTGTTGCGTGTGCTCGCGCACACCGCGGCTGCTGGCTCGTGGAAAGAACGTGCGCCACTTATTATGGACACTAAATTCTATGGTTCAGTATCCCTTTAAAGGGGCTATGCAACAATTTTTTTACTTTGCGCAAATACCGCTTAGAACGGATCCCTGACGTTAATGACCTATGAAACACGCCTTAGTTTTTCACCCGACGCATTAGAAGTCCCAGAAAAAAATTAAAAAACAACGAGCAGCGTTCACGCCCTCAACTCGCAGCCAGAACAAGCGGCCACGTGATCTGGAGCCGATTATATGCCGCCAATGTTGATCATAGCCACGCGCTGGGGTTGGCAAAGCACAGGACACGCGCTGAGTTCCAGACATTGTTATGGCTCGGCTATTGTCGTCGTTGCAGCGATTGGACACGGGCCACTACTCGAATGCTTCTCGAGCTATCAATTATCACGAGCCTAAATCGAGTGCCCACGCAATGCTCGGGTCCAATCTATGAACCGCATTCAAATATCGTCATACGGGTGTACTGCGATCCCCGCGTTACGTCATCGAATTTTGCAAGGGAGAGATTGAATGAAAATGATCGCTTTTGTCCTTGAAATTACACCACAACAAGGAGTTTCTTGGCCAGTGGCATTGCATGCGAGTATCCTTGAGTCCCACTAGTGCCAGTAAGCTCGTGTAAAGTGAAAAACATTCCAATTGAATATCGTTGCACAGCTCCTTAAGGTCAGTAAGCGCAATACGCTTCGCAAGAACAAAAAGCATCAAGGGGATGTACCGACAGCATGGCTGACTAACACTTCGTACTCACTTAAAATGGTCTTAATGCGAGTGCAATTCGATCATCTTCATGCACTTTTGTTTCTGGACGGCAAGGATATCGATGTTTTCCTCGTTTAAAAGCCTTTGCACCTGGTATTGTTTTTTCCTAGAGTTAAATCCTCGCACATTTAATGTGGCGCAACGAAAGGGTTGGTAACGTTCAGGTGTCATTTAAGAAAAAGGGCTTTTAAACGATCCTTCGCCAAAAGGAAAGTTTTACCCATTTAAACCGGCTTTATAATTAAGTACGTACGAAAGGGTCCGAGTGTCATTCACTCACAACGAGCCCTTGCGCTGGCAATCATCCGCGGGGATGCGGGGCTTGGGCGGTGCTCTTCGGTGCTTCTTGGGTCCCATGTGGTGCCAGGGCGGTTCGCCCCCACCTTCGTCGTCGGGAGCGGTCTCGGCGAGAACATCGCCCAGCTGCCGCTTACCAGCCAGGATGGCTTCGGCATCCATGGCTTCCGCTGCTTCGCTGTCGTCTTCCTGGGGCTGCTGGTCGTCATCGGCGTTGGCCCCGGACGTTACCGGACTCTGCGTCATCCGGGAGGAGGGCTGGGTGGTGCTAGCCGCATTCCTCCCAGACTCAAACGGTCGTCGCTGGTGGTAAGCGTTGAACTCGGGTGGTGGCCTCGACCTGAGTGGCCGGGCGGACGTCCGAGCTCGTGTCCTTGGGATCTGCGGTGGGGGGCGTGATTCCTCCGGCCGCGTCTTCCGCCTCCGCTTCGTCCATCTGCAGGTCGCTCGTATCGTCATCCACCCGTTCTTGGGCCATGGTAGCATAAGTGCGGACGCAGTCCGCACTCTCGTGGCCAAACCGGTGACACTCCGTGCACCGGGGGACGTGGCAGTCTCTCCTGATGTGCCCCTTGCGCCGGCAGCGGAGGCACAGAGGAGCTCGTCCGGGAACCAGCACGAGGACTTTGCACCCCTCGAGACAAATCTCATGAGGAATGTCATCCACCGTGACGCCGTCTCTCAGGGTCATCCGGACGACCCTCGTGTTGGTCTCGACGCCCTCGAAGCCCCTCTCGCGGAAGTGTTCCCGGCTGACGTCCGAGACCTTCCCGTAGCGCTCGAGTTCTCGACGTACCTGGCAACTGGACACGTCGTAAGGGACCCAGTGAAGCCGCAACTTGACCTCGGTGTTGGCGGGGTCAAGGACCAGGCACCGCCCATCTTTCGCTCGCAGCTCCTTGGCGTCGACCAGGCGCTGCTTCGCTGCCAACGTGTGCATGCGAAGCATCCACACGTGGTTCATCTGGTGGGCGCCCGCCGACGCCAACTCAGGAAGCACCTTCAAACGCAGAAGTTCCTCTCGAAAATCTTGAATGCGATACGGCCGGTTGCGGACGTCGCAATGTAAAAAAACAGAATTTTTAGCAATGTATCCGTTGGGCAGGGGTGGCAAAATAATCTTATAGTCAGCGGAGCCTTCAACATCAGATAAGCCACGGCCAGATACGGCCGCTGATACCGCTCCTTGGGAGCTCGTCATCCTGCGTCCGAACACTTCGGTCGCTTCGGTGGTCGGCCACAGACACCCTCCCCTGCACCAACTGTACAAGGAGGAACCTACGCTGTTCCTTTCGTCTTACCTTCCGTTCCTCCCTTCTCAGGGGGGCGTGTCCAACGCAAGGAGGAACAGTCACTTTTGCTACCTTTCTCCTCCTTTTTTTCTTAGAGTGTGCGCTCCAATTCGGCATTACAGGGTGTTGTAAACGTCTTTCATTTTTTTCTCCGAGTTACCACACTCCTCCCGCTTTTTTTTTACGGTGCCAACGGAAGCTCCAGCATCCGCTAGGCTCGGTGGCACGCCAAATCTGTCGGGGGGAAGCCGGATCCCTTGAGGATAACCATTTGAGTGTTCAGTCTGCGGCGTGGCTGCGTCTCCTACCGAACCTGACTGTACAACTGGAGTTGGGGCTCTTCCTGATGAATTCTGTAAGTCTCCAGCTATTTCCGTCGACATTCTAGGAGTGGCAGTTGGGTCTAAGAGCATTTATGGTGGTGGTCAGGTTGTTTCACAACTTGGTAACTGAGCATCCAGTCGCAAAATATGGTCCAAGTAACCGGAGACCTTACGTTCCCGTATCTCCACTAGATACCATAGTGGTCCTCTTCTGGAAACAATGACTCCAGGAGACCAAGACTGTTGGATTTCTCTCACGTCTCGCACAAGGACTCCATCTCCTACATCAAAACAACGAAGTACTGGTCGTGATTAGTCGTGTACCAACTGTTGCTGGCGTTGGTGCTTGATCAGAGTCGGCTCCACACTTGGTCCACACCAGGCGAGTGCGAAGCGGCCGCTTGAGGAACAGTTCAGCCGGGGTTCTCTCTGTGATTGTATGAGGAGTGCTCCGATAATTCAGGAGAAACCTGGCCAGCCTTTGGTTCTCAGTTTCTGTGTGTGTTTCTAGCAGCGGCGTCTTTCTTCTAAGCTCACTTAAATGTCTGCACCGCTTGCTCAGCCGCGCCATTAAAAGCCGGATGATATGGCGGTGTGCGAATGTGCTTCACTCCGTTATTCGCAAGAAGTTCTCGAAGTCTGCAATAATGAACTGCGGTCTGTCATCCGAGGCAACTTCAGAGGGCACTCCATATGACGCGAAGAGGTTCCGCAACAATTCAATGGTGCGTGCTGCCGTAGTCGTTTTTGTGGGCAGGACTTTGATCCACCCGGAGAAGCTGTCCATTACTACCAGGTAGTGCTGCTTGTCGGGCTTGACGTAGTCTATATGGATCCTCTCCCACGGGTTCCTCGACCAAGACGTTGGTTGTAGATGTGCAGCAGCTGGTTGGTTCTGCATAGAAACACACGCGTAGCATTAATGAAATCTTCAATGCCCTGGTCTAAAATTGGCCACTAGAGATAGTTTCGTGTGTTGGCCTTCATGCGACTGACGCTTGAGTGATTCTAGTGCAGTTCATGCAGTCGTCGTTTTCTAAGATCCGGTGGTACGATGACTCGGCTTCCCCATAGAAGACAGCCTTGGTCCGTTGAGAGCTGCTCCCGTTTTTCGAAGTAAGTACGGAGGTTTTTATTTTGAAGAGAGGTGGGCCAACAATTCAGGGTAAATTTCAGGACCTTGGATAAGGTTGGGTCTCTCCTTTTTTTTTACCGCGAGCCCACACGTGCTTTGCCCGCCAGGGCTCGGACCCCATCCTCGTCGCCAAATTGTAGTAACTATGGGTTTTTTTACATGATGATGAAAAAAATATGCCGCTGGCTAACCTAGGGCTTGCTTCATCGCGGCTCAGTCCAGAGCTTCCCGCGCAGCCCTTCCGCGGGATCTCGTCTTCTACCTTTTTCTCAGAGTCACCACAGTGATAATAAACGCCGTGCATTTCTTAAGGGAGCAGCGGCCCTAGTGGAGTGTCTTCTTTTTTAGATAATAAATGATATAGGCTGTACTGGTACTGAACCAAAATTAAACTATGCCACCTGCACTCTGATGACATGCTTACTAATTTGGTATAGTCGTGGGTCAGCAAACCACAAGGTACTTTCTGATTTTGAAATGCCAAAGTATTTTCACAGGTAACCTGGAAGGAACAGTCCGAGCTTGGAATTCAGTTGACTTTTAAGTTGGATCGGAATATAAAAATCTATTGTCGACTAAAGTCGCATTCAAAATGACCTCAAAAGGTATACTGAGACCTGACACAAAGGGTGGTAGGTCCCAGTATCGTCAAACACAGCCCGAGGATAATGGCGACTGCTTTGGCGGCTTGAACCGAGAGAGATTTGTTTGCGCGCTTCTTAGAAACTCATTACCAGTCTGTCAAATGGGCTTTTTAAATAAATAAATTTAAAGGGAAACTGAAGCGGCTTTGCATTTTAGGAAAAAAAACACTTAAATCGCCTTCAATTGGCCTCCAGGATCTCGAATATTGAGATTATTTTTCAATTTGGTGCATGGAGGCTGCAGAAAATCATTTTTCAAAATAACGCCGAAGCCCCTCCTTCCAGGGACGTGACGTCAATCAAGAGTTTTCGGAATCTCCGCTCTCGCGCATCTTCAGCACCTATCAAAGCTATGCACCCGCATTTTCGCTATTTTGAACGAAGGTCAGAAAAATAGGTCACGACTGGTGTCCATGCGAGGGAATACACCTGGCAAGCTTACAATTGCAAGCGCTTCCCACACGAGCGACACGAGCTTGGCGTCCCAAAGATCCTAGTATGACACAACGACTGGTCGGAGGGTTTTCGTGTTCTCTCGCGTTTAGTTACATTTTCGGGGAAAACAAACGTGATATTCAGATTCGCGGGATAAAAATACTCTCGAATTCACCTCCAATTCGTTTTCTTCAAGAACCTTCTCAGTTCCCCTTAGCAGCTCTCATTTGCGTGTGTGTGTAAGCAAGAAGTCCAGGAGGAGCTACGATAGCCAAAGTTGTAGCCCTCTGGTCAACCAGTATCTCCGAGGAGGCGCTGTTCGATCACATCCCACATTTTCGAGCGAAACAGTCTTTTCTTCCGCAACATCTCCGATAACTCAGAAACGTCTACAGAACGTAGATATGACAACAACAAAGACGAATTGCCACAGTTCCAGCACTTTTTGGTTGGTTCCATGGTTTTACCCAAATATATCCGATGCTCCTTCGTAACAAAAAACCTTCTGGCGGTGATTTAAAAAAAAAAAAAAAAATTCTCTTGCTATGTACGTTTATACAGCCTTGATGTTAATACGCCTCAACGGGTGACCGGTCTCTTAGCTGTAGATGAGAAATTTGGCCAGTGCACACAGCCGCTAACCTGGGTTTTTTAACGTGCATCATCGAGGGTATAACCACACCAAGCGTATAACCAAACGAGATTACATTGTGATATGTACTACGCCGAAAAAGAAAGGAAGCGGTTGAGTTCGAGGTGGAGGAGAAGGAAGGTTAGCGTTCACGTGTGAAGATGACCGCCGTCAGATGACTGCGACAAGACGCAGAGTCCGGCGCACTCGTGCTTCCTCTGGTGAGAGTGGCGCGTTCACCCCTAAGCTCACTCTGCGATGGGAGCTACGCGCCTACCGGACCAACCAGCCACCTCCCTTTCATCAGCTGACCCCGCTCTCTGCGCGGGGGAATGGGCGAGAGCATCACCACGTGGTGAAAGATAAACTTATGACTGGTCCAACGAGCACGTGGCTTCCATCGCACTGCCAGCTTAGTGGCGAGCGGAGTATTGCTGTCGTATCCTTGCGTTGTCGTCCTCACCACGGCTGCTGGCTGCTACAGCGACAAAGACAAGCGCGATAACCAGCGAGACGAGAGAGAGAGAGCGAAGGAGGAGACGCGACCAGAAAACACAGCACGAAGAAGAGTGCCACAAAAATACATCCGCGTACACCGGGAAGGACACCGGGGGTCCCGGGACGGCGAGATTGGAGACGGCCTTTCCGATTACGCAACGGTCGTGGCGAAAGTTGACGCGACCAACGCAGCTGGAAAACGGGAACTGCGCCAGAGAAGAGAAACAGAAACTGTGAATGTACGCGCGCGTATACAGTCACTGCCGCGTAGTGTCACGCCGCGTTTAAGTGACATCCCGCGGCCATGGGGTCTCCAGAGAGATCGATTGGTTTTTTGCGGGGACAGTTGTGGCCCCTGTTTTTCTCAGGAACAGGCTGCGATATTAAAGGTTTGTAGCCGCGTGTAGCGGGACTTCGACCGCTGCAGAGCCACAGATGACCTTGTAGCAACTGCCTCCTCAAATGTTAAAAAAAAAACAAGAAAAAATGTTTCTTTTTTTGCAAAAATGCAGTTTTTGTTTTGTTTGGAACGTCTTTATTTTGTGGATTTCAATTTGGAGTTATTTCTTCATTTACTCGTCTAATATTTTACACCTGGTTTATAATAGGAGTGGTACATCAGCTACATATTATGCGCAGAAGGTAACTGCAAATAATCTTGATTATATCTATTTTAATTAATTATACCTATATTAAAGTAACATTCATGGAAAGCTTCTTAAGCTAATAAAATATAAATAATTATACAATTATACTGCTGAGGTTTTGAAGACAACTTAGTTTTTTAAGCCGCTCTGAGCATCGGAACACTTAAGTTTGCGTCGAGATTATTATGTTCCAATCCTGTGTACAGTCGCAACAATAGCTGCCACGTTTTTGTACACTATCATTAGAAGGATGGACTTAATATAATTAAACAATGTAAGTAAGCAGCTTTCATACAGGAAGTAAGGTAACAAAAACACATTATGCCCCTCTCTCAGATAATAAAAAGACACTATACATATAATATATTTCATGAACTAGGGCACATATATTATTGCAAACATAATTCATGCATACGATTCTGAGTACTTACCAGTTTCGGAGACTTAATTCCAGAGTCTTGGTTACTGTTATTTCTGAACTTCGATTTGCACTGCTTGAACTGGTCTCCAGATGATTAGCAGCGAGCAAAATCTCCCAAGGGAAGTGTAAATAATGGATCGCATCGAATATAACTGCGTCATTTTTAGTCTTACAGTGAAAAGGAACACACATGGTATTTCGGCTCTCTTCACAGTGCTGAAATTGGGGATGACACTGCACTTTTCGGTGCAAAGCGATATTCGCACAACCCCAATCTTAAGACCTTCTTCGATAATTTCTCGCATTTAAATGTAAAACACCAAGTTCACATCAGCAATTAAAACTGACTACGTATGCCATTTGAAAAATAATTGACGTTTGTAATGCGAAAGATTGCTATCTCACGCCGTGTTCCGTTCACTGCAATCTTGCATGGTCATTTCAGGGCGAGCAAAATTTCCGTTAGACTCTTATTTGTATCTATGATGAATGTGCAGCGTAATGCATAGCAACAAGAAACAAATTCAAGTGTGTAGCGCTTTCAAAATCTGGTTCGTTGCGAATGCGAGCGAACGAAACTGCTGGCACATAGCAAGTTATAGAGACCATGCGTGAAATAGAGAGTGTCATCAGCTACGGAAAAATAAAAAAAAGCGATAGAGTTTAAGATATAAAAACTGAACGCAGGAGAATGCCTCGCGTTTCCAATTCGCATCAAATGATGGAGTGCATCCGCGCTTTCCAAGTGACGGTGTGGACAACCAAACACGCAAACAAGTAGTTTGTCTTTCCTCTTGCTCTTCATTCCAAAATAGCAATTAGAGAATCCACTCCGAGAAGGCGTAATCAGGAAAACGGAGAGCGAGGTGCCCGCAGGGGAGCGGAAGGAGGCTCAATCAACGTATAAAAGATGTCGAGGGAAGAAAACAGTGATAACGAAAAACCGCTACAATGTCGTCGTTGTCGTCGGCTGTGCGATGCCTCCTTTCCGTCTCTGTGCCGGTTGACGACGACACGAATATTCATCGTGCCTTTGAAGACCATTTAAGCTCGGCTGAGCTTGACATTTCTTGCGAGTGTGTACTTTAAAAGCGGCGAAGAAAAGGAAGAAAATGTGTTAATGAAAATATTTGTGATCGTCTCGAAGACTTGTTTTCTAAAGAGCAACTTGGGATTTTGTAAACTGCTAAGTCATTCGTGCCCCTTGTGTTTAATTGTGTCCAGTTAAACAAGATGTAGCGGAGTTGTCCCGACATAAAAATAAAAGCAATGATGTTTCTAAGAGAAACTTGCTCAAATTCGATGTTAAATTAGCTGAAAAATAATGTAGCTGCTCTCAACTGGGATGACAAATTCACTTCTTGCAATGCAAACTTTTTGTTGTTGTTGTTGTTTCTTCTCTTGAAGTTCATACTGCCATAAGAAGGTAATTATTTAAACCCCGCAAAATATGACTGAATGATAAAATATTACCCGGAATGAAACCTCTCTATGTGTTTAGTTTTGCAAATTGCAAGACAGCCAATGAACGAGGTGCGTGTATCTTGAAACCCCTAGAACAACATGGCGACACAGCACCGAACTAAGTCCACTGGCGTTATCATGTACGTAAGTTTGCAGAGCAATGCTTGAACGTACACGTGCAAACCTCTTAGCGTGGATTGTATTGGGATAAGTTCAGTTGCCGTGTTTCGATTTACCTTCTTTTTGTTTGCTCCTCCCTATTTTCTTCTTCCTCGTATATATATATTTTTTTTTTCACGTCATGATCAAAACAGATGCCATATAAATACAGGCCTTGGTCTCGCAGGGGGAGACCGAGTGAGCCTCTAAATTTATATTTAATATTTTGAGGTGCCACGCTAGCGGTTTATGGCTGGTTTGTGTCAACTCGTACCTCGTAAACTCATTTCATAAAATAACATGGTAAAAATATAATAATAATAATAATAATAATAATAATAATAAGCACATCAAGCATCATCATCATCATAATCATCACCACCACCACCACCATCATCATCATCATCATATTCATCATCATCGTTTGCTCGGGAGAGCCGCGGCACCGCAGAAAGGCAACAGCACGTACCATGGAGGCCCGCCGTGAATTGTGGAAATGTGAATCAGCACAGAGCGGGACAGTTGTCAATTTTGCTGGCAAAAGCTTTCGATGCGCCGTGGCCATGACGTGAAGCTCTCGAATTAGGGCCTCATTCCTAAGTCATGCAAAATTTATGGCAAATTGCTAGGCAATTCCGTTGTATACGTGAACCGTTCTAGCATCACAAAAGTTTAGCGATAATCTGAGTTTCCAGACGCCAGACGCCCACGTTCGCAAATATTTTCATCAGGGAGTTTAACGCGTACCATGCGTACACTTGATGGTTGTTCCTAGAATGAAGCGGTACTACCACTAATGGGGCTGATAAACCTGACGATCATCCAGAACCTTCCATACTCTAGAGCTGCTCTCCCTCAGTGCGTACAAGTGGTCAAGCTCTTCCTCGCCTACCTTATTCCCCCTCGTCAACCCTTCTGGTCACATGACCTCCCCGTTAACCAATCAACGTCGATAACCTCACTCCTCCTCTCCCACGCGTCAACCAATCAGTGTCAAGCCTCGCGGCCACGCTTTTATCTGGGCTTCACGAAATGCCGAACACCTACCAAAGAACGCTTCAAGTTGAAAACTGAAGAATAAAACCTGGAGGACGCTTAAGGCTTCGCCTTTAAAGGAGCTGTGCAACAGTTTCGGTGCTTTGCTTAAATAATTTTGGAGTTGGTGTCTCGACCTTTCTGAAGTAAAAGAACAAAAAACCGCTTTTGCCTGCATGTCCTTGTTTTTACTTTAAAAATGAACAAAGATTGAGGTTTTCGGCGCCTCTCAACTACTTCACCATCTTCCGAGTCACGTGCGCTGTGACGTCAATGGGGACGGCGCGGGGTTCCGGTGAAGCTCTCTCCCTAAAGCCATCAGTGAGCAGCGAGAACTCATCCGCTCGCGACCGCGTGACCACGTGCTGGCGGGCGCAGCGAGAACAATATGGTGAAAGGAGGAAAGTCTCATTCGAGTCCGGCCTTACCCGTCCGGCCCTGTCCCCCTCCCCCTCTGGCTTCTGGCGCCTGTTCGCTGACGGTTTTTGTGAACCTAGAATAGATGGCGCCACTAAAACTCCGTATAATAACAGTTTTGTCGATGATACCAGGTCAACCAGGTTGCGACGCATTTATATTTATGTTGGAACGACACGATTTATAGAAGAGTTACCTTTTATCGAGCAGGTATTCGCACACTTGCTATCTTTCTACAAGAACCCCATTGACGTCACATCGCGTGTTTCTCACGGCCGCCGCTCGCGGCTGCAGGTCGGGGAATATTTTAATTTTTGCCTCGCGATTACGCGGCGGAATCGCAACATGTCGAAGGAAGGAGGTGTGTTTTCTGTCCTTTGTGACAAGGTGAACAATTTGAAAAATAGAAGATGTCAATTCTTTCAACGTCAACATCTTTGCACAGTTCCTTCAATAGTGGAACGCGATAGCGTTATCGGGCAACCGTTCTCATCGCTTACTCATTCCCTTTGCAAGCGTGCCTTGCGTGGCCACGTCAGTAGTGTGTCTGGCTCGCAACCGAAGGGTCGTGGGTTGGAATCCCACCTAAAAGTCTTCAAACTTTTACTTTGAGGCAAATGAATTACTTTATAAAGTGAAATTATTTAAGACATGCGGCGACATTTAATTTGCATTACATATCATGTTTTAATAACTTTCATTCCACGCCTGACGTCACGTTTAACGTGAGCGTCATGGGTTGTTTGAAATTCCCGCGCAAGGTCACGTGTCTGTGACGTCCATGACAATATCGACCAATCAGGATTTTCCCGTCACAACGCCACCGACGCCGACGCCGGTTTTTCTCCGACACGAGCTCCTTAACACTCTTGCGTTAATAGATGAATCCAGCGGGTGGGCTCTCTCCGCGTACGCACGAATGCAGAACCTAACAACGCCATGTCGGTGCGTATTATAGTACCTTAAGCGTTTAACTAAATATTTCGGGTCACCCTAATAGAAAACATGCAGTGAAAAAAAACAAACAAAAAACAAAGAGCCGTTAATAGAATTCGGTAGTTGCACGAGTCCGTCCAAAAGGAAACCCCGTCTTGAGAGAGGAAGTCTTCAGCAGATGATGGAGTCACGGAAGCGTCAATAAAAAGGAAAGGCAACTACAGACCAATTAACTTCAAATATAAGTTCGTTTGAATATGGCCGCCTAGAACAGGCGTCAGGTGTTCCCTGAAATGTTCTCGAAAATGCCCGCTCGTGACGAAGCCGGCGCTGGCCTTCTGAAGAGTGTAAAGGCTGCAAAAAGTTTCCCAATACGGGCTTCGATTAGGTGTGTTGCAGGACAACTGCCATGCTTTCACAAAGTCATAATCCGGCTTAAAAAAAAGTGAATTTCAAGCAATCTTACACGCTAAACTCGCCTCAGTGAACCAATCAGTCCTTCGGGTTGAATGAAATAGGTGAGACTTCATACCTACCGTATAATTCAATTAAAACAGTTAACGAAGATAAGCTCAAAAAGTTTAGCGTTGTGTTTGGAAAACGTCGACTACGATTCCAGTTTATCAAAATAGAATTACAAAAACAACAACGAGACTATTGACAGGTTTTTATTTAACGAAGGTTCGGTCACGATTTGATCGAAAGTTGAGGCAGGCGAGGGCGCATCACCAGGGGATCGCGGAACACAAACTGCACGAGTTTAGAAAAACGTAAAAAGCGGAGTTAAAAAAAGGAAGTTTTCTTTTTATTTTACGTGAAGATGGAGGACCAGCGAAGCTGTTCTTCTAGGACGATGCTTAGTAAACGATGTTTAGGACGACCTCAAGGACGACTTCTAAGACGACCTCGAGAACGACCTCGAGGATGACGCCGAGAAAACGACGTCTAGGACGACCTCAAGGACGACCTTGAGGACGGCGCCTAGAGGACGACGTCTAGGACAACCTCAAAACCGAGTTCTAGGACGATTTTGAGGACAACGTCTAGGACGACCTCAGGGATGACTTCTAGGACGATCTCGAGGACGACGTTTAGAAGACGGCACCTAGGACGACATCAAGGACGACTTTTAGGACGACCTCAAGGACTACTTCTAGGACAGCCTCAAGGACGACGTCTAGGACGACCTCAAGGACGACCTCTAGGACGATCTCGAAGACGACGCCTAGAGGAAAACCTCTCTGACGACCTCAAGGACGACTTCTAGGACGACCTCAAGGGCGACTTCTAGGACGACTTCTAGGACGACTTCTAGGAATACCTTGAGGACGATGCCTAGAGATGATAACAAGGGATCAGGATTTCACTATGTAATAATGGCAAGGAAGGCTGAGTCGTGCTGGTTGCCCCCTCTTTTTTATTTTTATTTATTCATACTTGCCCCGACCAATGGCGAGTTTTCTGTCAACTTCCGCGGACGCATTTTCTCCCAGATCCTAGCGCATTACAGCTTCGCTCTATGCGCTAGGATCTACTTTGTGTAGCAAAGTCAAATATGACTTTGCTACACAAAGTCACATTTCATCTCCCCGCAACACAGTACCTACATATACCTACTCGTGCTTTTCAAGGTCGTGACAACTCGGTCATTTACTGCTGATGGAGAACACGTGCTCTTGTGTATCTCGAGTCTCGACACGAGCATGAAACGTTAGCTGCTGCTTCGATGCTATTTCGTTGCCGAATGTTCACTTCCATGCATGCTACGTGACGTGCTAAAGGCCCTGGATCATAGCCTCCTCTATACTCACAAAACCTGGCAGTTTGATGATGGAGCCATCGAGTTCCCGGTCGCCAATTTGGAGCGCGAAAATCTGGTAGCACAGAGCATTTCTTGGGGAGTCTGGTATTCAGCGCACAGCTTTTGCAGCGGCGAGGACCCGAAACGTGGTTTTCAAGCCCTACGAGAAAAAAAGCGGTAGCCCGAGGAACGCGAGAAGCACGAGTGGACATTCCATCGCTCGGGACAAATGTGTTTAAGCGTCTCGCCGCAGCGGGACGCCTGTTACATGACTCTTGTCTGCCGCTCTACCTTTTCACTTTCGGCGGCCGCGTCACTTGACGATCTGCCATGCTTTGTCAGTATAGAGGAGGCTATGGCTGTATGCAAGGCCCTTAGGCTGTCAGACATTGATAGAATAAAGCTTTGGCTGGGTCTAGTTGGTTCGTGTCGCTTAAAACGTTAAAAGCGCCAACTGAAACACGGACGAAACAGGTACGACAAGGACAAGCGCCACGTACAACTGATTTTATTGAAGAAACGTTCACTCAGCCCGACAGTCGTTCACCGTATGATAATGTTGAGGTGAAAAGATCGAATGGACATCTCGATGAACGAATGACCATTTCGTGATGTCATGGACTTTGCGCGCAGAATATCAAATAAATCTCTCGACGTCAACATTGCTGTAAAAGTATTTTTTTTTTTCGCGTAAAATTTATTTCTTGACAGGCGCGCCCCAACCAGACTGTAAAACAAAAAGAGTTTTTTTTTTCTTTTCAGTGATTTTTTAAGGGAATTTTGTAGACCACCTTTATAACACATTCAGTGTACTTCGTAACATGTTTCTTGGAGCATGGGAAGGTCCGAGCTGAGAAAAATGCCAAGAGTAAAGAATATGGATTGCAGTGCAGGTGGTGCCCTATATACAGTTTGTCGCACAATTAAAAAAAAAAGTAGCTGCCAAGCACAATGGGAATGTTGTGTTTTCAGCTCCTTGCAAAAGTTTCAAGACCTGTTCGGCCTTGTAGAGAAAAATGCATGTCCCGTGTTCTAAGAAACATATTACGAAGCACACTGAACGTTGTATGAAGGTGGTCTACGGACTTCCTTTCAGTTGTGACCGTTTTATGTTGGACAGACAGGACGTAGGTTTAAGTAAAGGCCTGTTTCTCTCGGCCAGGGGGCGCGAGCGTCCCCGTAAGACTAAAGCCCTACGTAAGACCCGACCATGCAATGCTTGAATCGAGCATGAAGCACCACTGGCGCCACTGCAGCGTTCGATTATGCACGAGCCATGGGTCCTTTACGAGCGTGCGTCAGCATCTATCGCAACAAGGTAGAGGTGCTTAGAGCGATAAACCGGGGTTCCGGTCTGCACTCGAAAGTGACCTCCATAAGGTGGCTGCCATTTTACGCAAATTTGACCACGCGTCATGTGACCAAACCAAATACGTGACGTCACAGGAAAGATGGCAGCGCCCAGGCAGCGGCTGGCCCCAGCTGGGCCGGGGCTTGTCGGATACTGTGTTTGTTGTCGTTCATCTCGGCGAGTTGATTTCAGACGCAAAAGCCGTCATATGAGGCCGGTCGAAAGCGACTTCAGAGTTCAAGGTGGTGTCTGACATAGGTATAACGTGAAAATGCGGAGGAACGGTGTGCATTTCGCTGGTGACCGACGGGGATATTGGCACGGAAGAGGCAATCTGCCCTACGTTGCTCGGACCTCGGATTGATTCGAATACCGATAGGATAAAATTTAAGCCGACGTTTCTGTGCTCTCGTTGACCATCGGAATCTTCGAGGTATGCAGTGAAGCGTGTGCAATATATTTGGATACACAGTTTGGTGACGGAAATTGCGTGAGTCGTCCTCGACAGTGTGCAATCGTGGTGCCGCTTCGTTCAAATGACCGAAGGCTCACTTTGGTTGTACGGCGCACCGGAGAGCTGCCTTGAAGCTGGTAGCTCCCGTGCCGTGCTAAATGATGCTGTGCTGCTTCCCAAATTGTTCCGGCGTAGACGTGCACTCTCACGGAGCACAGGTGTGCGGCGCACCGAAGAGCTGCAGTTCCTGTGCCGTGCTTCAGGTGATGTTGTGCTGCTTCCTAAAGTGTTTTGGCGTGCACGTGCACTTTCACGGAGCACAGGAGTTGCAGTTGGTATTGATTCCACAGGTCTGTCACACGTTTCGTTGACACAAAAGTTTCATTAAAGGGACACTGACAGGGTATTTATGCTCGCCGAGGTTTTTAGTTGTACGTGACATATAAGAGCCCAACTACCCAGAACAGAATTTGCGGCTCGAAATTCGGTTTCTTTCCGCCCGAAAACCGCCAAACAAGAACTGGCCGGTTCGAGTCTCGCTCACTCTCTTTTCCGGGGTCACGGGCCGTTTTCTAAGGTATCGATGCGACCACCAAATTTAATCAAAGTCGTGGGTCATTGAAGGCACACGGTCAATATTAAAAAGAGAAAAAAAAATATGAAACCCATTTTTTGTGGCTTCAAAAAAGCTGCAAATACGTTGATTGAAAAAAAAAAAAGGTAGCACAGACAACCTGAAGCTTTCTGTGCGTCCAGTGAATAATTCTCAACATGGCGTCGTTTCGCGTATCGTGGGACTAGCACTAGCGGATGGCAGCGGACGACGGGCGTTGGACCTCTACTTCAGAACTGTCGTTCACGGTACTGGCGAATTCTGTCTTTCTTCGAAAGAGAAATTTCGAACCAATCGAAAGAACTGATATTCATCCCGTACGACACGCCCGACCAGCAAGCCGATTGCACGAAGACGTCGCCGAGCCGTCGTCCCTTCTCCTGGCTGAAGACATCGCTCGGTCAAACGTCAAGTACGAAGTGCGTACTTCGAGTTGAATACGCACGCGTACAGTTACTTTACGAGGTGCGAATGTGCTCTTTGCGTGGTGCTGCTCGACTTCAAGCCGGGAGTTCATGTATTGAAGGGAAATCGGCAGCAAACTTCCGACATACAGTCTACCCGCTGCATAACTATGCGTGAGAGAGTTTCTTCAGTAGCTCAGTGGAAAGACGTCCGCTTCACACGCAGAGGGCACGGGTTCGATTCCTGGTGTTGGTGTCCCTTTTAATTTTTTATTTTTTTTGTCAAGCATTCTGCGATGTTTACATTTCTTTTTTTACAATTATCAAAGAAAAAAAAAATGTTGTGGACGATACGTCGCTGAACTAAATGGTATGGATTCCATTTTTGACACCTGCGAACTCAGTGTATGTCACTTTCCACAAAATGCAAGGAGCATATGAATCGGGTAGCGTCCGCTTTCCGAGCTTCGCGTAATGGTTCTACAGGAATTGCAGCCAGCCATTGATCCCGACCCGTTGATCTTTCGGAAACTTGTGCACTCTGGCCACTTTCAGATGCAGGACCTGTGAGGCAACTCTTCACGCAACATCTTGGGAGTTGGGAGTATTCTTTTCGGAGCTGATCACGGGACTTCACCACGGCACTCGAGCACTCACTACTAATTGCCAACACTTAAATGTACAAAACAACTCATCTTGAAGTGCAAAACAGCGAGCGGAACAAACATAACTGCGAAGGAATACCACGGCGAACGGACGGATTTCGTCTGCTACGTGCGGAAAGAGGAGAAAAAAACAAAAAAAAAAAAAAAATTCCGCAGGGTCGGGTGTACCACTCCACTTCTCCGTTTCGGTTTCGGTTTTGCGCAGTTGCGTTTTTTGGCTTTATTAAAAAAATACGTGACTCTGTAGCAAAATATTAATTGGGTAGTATTCCGACACCATAATGAATCGCCTGACAAAAAAGGAAAAAACAATTTGGGGGTGTCAGTGTCCCTTTAACACTCGTTACGCGAATTGCAAGCTGTATAGACATTTCATTGCACGCGTTACCTACCCAGTCCACCAGTGGCGTAGCCAGGAATTTTTTTCGAGGCGGAGGAGGGGGGAGGCTGAGATGACCGGGGTATCCATGACTTGAGGTGCGGAGAGGGGAAAGGGGGGGGGGGGTCAAAATGGCATGTGTTTATTATAGGGTCGGCTGGATTACGGGTGGGGGGGGGGGGGCTAAGGCCCACAAGCCCTCCCCCTGGCTACGCCCCTGCAGTCCACCCGTTCATGCCGCTTTGCGACGACAGTCTGCAGCGGCTCATCACCAGAAAAGTGGTACCATATACATTTCAGTTCAGTTCGTCCACGGCTGATGCCAAACCACGAAGGAGAAAATTTATTCGGACCCACTAAAGGAGTGCAGCTTCTTTAGTGGTCAGGATAGACTCTCTTCTGTCAGTTTTGTTATATTGTCACAGATGCTTGCTCCAGTCCTATCTTCTATCAATATTTAATATTCTGGAAAGCTCGAGGCCATGCTCAGCTGTCATCGTATGCTCTGGCGGAGGTGCTGGGTACTTTACCCATAGCCCTTCACACTCTGTGCACCCTGGCGGCTCCTCAACCGAGTTGCCCGATGACGGGTCACGGGTGGTGGACTATCCCGCGTCTTAAACGCCCACCGAGCCGTGAACCAAGTCCTATCCCGAGCCCGGCAGAAAAACCGCAAGACAAGCGAGTACCACAAGGAAGAACCTCGGAAATACACCACGAAGAACTTGAAATCCGAGCCAATCGCTGCTACCAGCAAGAACCGCCGGAATTTGGTCGTTTGCCAGAAAAACCGAAGCTGACTAAGCTAACAATGACAAACCTGTAACAGCAAACCGCGTTCGCTCCCACCATTGTTTGCAGGTCTGTCGCACCTCACACTCCGACGCCCTTTCAAGCAAGGTGTATGAAGACGTCAAGGGCTGGATTGAACAATATGACCGTGCCGCCCGCCACAGTGGGTGGACAGACAACCAGCTCCTGCAGAACCAATGCTTCTCGTGGAAGAAACTGCCAGGCACTGGTTTGAGAACCACGAGTGCTCCTTAACGTCGTGGGAAGTTTGAAAAATCAAGCTGATGTGCACGTTCATCAGCCAACATTGACGAGAGAGAGCCGAATTCCTGATTCTGTCCAGGACATGGCCCCAACAATAGCGTTACCGCCTTCGGGGAGGATGTTTTGCGCCTGGTCGAGCACCCACGCCAACCCTGATGCTACAGAAGACAAGAAGCTAAGAATCCCATGTCCCTCATGTGAGGGACAACACCTTTGACAGCCTTGTCCGCAACGCCTCTACAACAGTTGGGGGTTCATATCACCGAGACTTCCAACATTGAGTGTACACTGCAGGCCCGATCCTCTCACTATCAACAACTCCCCAGCGTCTCGACACTCGAGTCGTCCAGTTGCAACTTCCACGGTAGCCTCCCAGGCATCCGCGACATCATCCACACCGTTGTCCGGGAGGAGATCAGGAAGCTACTCCCTGCCATCAGTTGCCCGGCTTTTTGATTGCCAAGATTGTTTCGGAAAAAGTTCGACAAGCATTTCAACTGGAAACTTCTTTGAGCGAAGCGGCATCCAACGAACCGAGGGTGACTTATGCCACAAAGTCACGACGACCGCCACCGGCTATCCGTTAGTATTCAAAGCCAATTCAACGAGACACCGCAACGCCGAAGCATTCCCGACATCGGGAAGAACCAGTGTAGGTCCGCGCTGAACAAAGTACGCAGAAGAAAACGGAGGTGCTGTGAATGCTCGACCGAAAACCACTCTGCTACCACCGCATGAGGCCGACCATGTCTACAGGAGGTGCCCATACCAATGAATTGGCCTACAAGGGTTCGTGCCTAATGACCCTCGACCACGTCTCGAGGAGCGTCCGCGGGACATTGAGGATTATCTTCAGCGGCCTTTGACCCTGGTGCCGACATTACCCCGAAGCGCCCGATCCCCATCACCCTCGACGGGAGGTAAGCACGACAAAGCAGGTGAGCGGCAATGCAAGGACAGTTGATTTGGTGTCGGTTGTCGTCCAAGGAATATACCTAATAATTTGCTGACACCAATTTTTTGTGTCCACGCAACGAAGCACACAATTTCCAACTTTGAGAGAGAATGCCGCTGAGTGACTTGAAGAACAAGAATGGTTGGTTGTTCTCAAAAGTGGACACCAAGCATCACCCTACTTCACTTTGCCACACGAGACCTACACAAGTTGCAGTGGTCGCGGGATGCGGAAAAGATCGCCATTACGAAATGGAAGTGAAATGGCTTGGATAGCAAACAAACACCGTTGCCAGCCATCAAGTCAACGGTACAGTTGCAAAAGGCACAGCCACGTAGGCAATACATGCCCGAGCTTGCTGCATTGACGCAGAAAGCTACCAGGAAAATTTGCGGATTAGATGCCAGCCCTGCAGCTTCAGTGCATCAGATGTCAGTGGCCGCAGATGACGCATGATTACAAGACGGCATCAGTTGGTCAAAGTTGCCACTCGACCAAACTGAACACCGACGTGCCAAAAGCGTCATCCGACAACAAGGAGCACAGGTACTACAACTGAACGCCTGGCACGAAACTGTTGCAGAAAGAACTCGTTATGGAACCATTTGCAAAGAACCAATAATTATGTAATCAAGTGGAAATAAACATATTTGCTACACTAACCAAATAAACATATTTCTGCTCGCCTTTAAGCCTTCAGAGTCTATACACAAAGAATTGTGTTCACCGCACGTGCTGGACCTTTTGACGACACTCGCATCTCTGACCCCTGAATATTAATTGATGGGACATACCAGACTGGCAGAGTGGTTGCACTGAGCTGCACTCGTTCCACTTCTGAACATGTGGCGCATCCGAAAACCAACTGCAGTGCTGTGAAAATGTTGTTTAAATATTTATTTCCTCCAAGGGCCTCTGTAGGCATTGCAAAGAGGATACTTAAAACTACACACATGATAATAACATCAAAGCACATTGACATTAATGAGCACAAAACGGGCCCAGCTACTGAAAATAAATATTACAGTCGTAAGAAATAATTATTGCTGTACCTTGTTTATTACAAAAACAAACGCACCTCTCAGCATCTAGTTTAATAGTATCTGTTGATGCATTGTTATATAACAACACACTTCCTATATGTATGACACAATTGACCGCTTGCAAAACACCATCAAGCAACACGATTGTCACCATTTGTTTAAGGGCGTAAAGCACACAAATGGGTTTCAGTCACGTCGAAAGCTAATGCAGCATTTGAGTCCAATGGCGCTGAGCCGAGCTCACAGTGATGGCTGATAAAACATTCTTATCTAACAAATGGTAATTGGTAACTAGAGTAGTAGCTACTGTAATTCGTTTCATCACAATTTGGCAAACGGCGAAGGCTACAGTCTCGGTGAGTCAATATACACATTGGAGAGAGGACACATGACAACATATCATCAGAGTGCTCCTCTGCACAGATTCGTCACACACCTTCACCCGTCTCTCTGATTTGCTCGAGGGGGCCTGTGAGCGGTTTCCCGTTACCGAGCTACGGTGAAACGAAGTATAGGCGGCCACATTTTAGAAAAGGTCTATTGAAGAGGCTGAAAGGAATAATAGTCAACATTTTTCAACAAGACTGCCTCTTCGAGCAAGGATGAACGAAATATGAAGTCCTCTTGTCCAGTAATCCTAACAAGTAAACAAATGACCGGCGGATACAATGCACTCTTTATGAAAAAAATTAGTGCTGCAATAAATCCTACGAAAGAGAAAAATGTGCAGTTAATCTTCTATTTTCGAGTTGCATTACTATCAATTAACCAATTGTTGATATGTGTGGCTTCATCTCTAGACCCTAAAGAGTGGGGCAGCATTTTGTTAAGATTCCAGATGTTGGAATAATGGATTAGACAACCATCTAAGAGGAGTATGACCATACACATGGAGGTTACTGTGGACTATTGATACCGATCGGCAAGGTAAAGGGCCTACTAATACTAATTTCTAAGGGACATCGGATGCAACATTTTGTGCACTGATGTATCAAAAGTGTGAAGGCTTGCTGTGTTCTGAGTTCCAAGGGGACAAATAAACTGTTTAATGAACATAATTAATGAACTTTTTTCCGAATATTGGTTCAAACGATTTGTAAGAGTTCGCGCAAACGCCAGCTTTTCACTTCAAAAAAGTATTGCGATCGAATGTAGAATCGCCGATTAGCACAAAAGGTTGGAGATCGCAGGAGCGTCCTCGGTAAAAGGTGTTATGGTTATTCGGTGCATAGAGCTGAAACAACTTCCCCTAGACGCTAGCGCGACGTATACCTTTTGCTTCGATTCTCAGACATTCCAAGGTTGAAACAAAGCTACAAAAATGCGAATATTTTATACTAGAAGTTATATCGTAAAATTGTCGATTAGTAAAAAAACGTAAAGATCGCAGGAGCTTCCTCGCTAAAAGTTGCTGTGATTATGCAGTTACCTAGGGCTGAAGCAAATTCCCGGCCCTACGTCCGACGCATACATTTCGCGTCGATTCTCAGAGATTCCAACGTTCAAACGAAGCTAAGAGAATGCGAAAATTTCACGCTAAAAGCACACAAAGTTCTATCGATCCTCGAACACATCCGGGAATCCGTGCACCAGTACGGCGATACGGCTGATGCTGTCTCACAGGTGTTAACATCCAGATGATCCAGGGCGATCTTGCGAAAAAAGGGTATAAAGTCTCATTCCTTCATATTTTCACGTTATACCTGCGTCAGCGAGCACGAAGAATACCGAAGCCGTCGGAAAGTAGCTACACATCGCGGCTACCACGCACCGAACAAACTCGCATCCGCCAGCCCTGGGTGCTGCCATCTTACCGGTGACGTAGCGGCTCTTGCGAGGTCACGTGACGAGTGGTCACTTTTGCATACAAAATGGCGGCAACCGGGGGGGTGCCACTTCCGAACTTCCGGTTTATCACTCTAAGCCCCTCTAAGTCGTTGACCTATCCTCCCGCGGTAACTGAGCGTCTAAAAGAACAAAACAAGCTCACATAAAACAAAATAAAAATGCAATTTGAACTGTCCTATTGAAATGATAAGAGTGCTTTTCTTGTTGCTTTGCCGTTCTTGCTATCTTATTTTCCCAAAGCTCTATCCACTAATAAAATTCTACCAGCTGAGCACCCAAGCGCAAACAGAAAAAGCGCAAAAACACGAAAACGAAACGCGACCAAGAAATATTCTATTTTGCTCGCCAGAGGCGCTGCCCAAACTGAGAGCTACACGCTCATAGGGCAGAGAAGCACATACTTGCTGCACGTAACAATTCGGAGGTGTGTGTGTGTGTGTGGGGGGGGGGGGGGATTTGCGGAGCATTGTAAGCGTTGCGGTTGCGAACCGCTTTTAGATTCGACGAAGTTTGTAAAAAGGAGTGAATACCCCCAAAAGGGTTGTTCCAAAGGGTTGTTCCACCAAAAAGGTGGAACAACCCTTTTGGTAACCCCAAAAGGGTTACCAAAAGGGTTGTTCCACCTTTTGGTAACCTTTTCGGAACTTTTTTTTAAGAGTGTAGAGAGAGAGAAGACTATACAGAGGGCCTTCTGTCTTGGTAGTGTTGGCCAGACACCCTACCAAGCAGGCCACGCAAACACTTTTGTTTTTTTTTCTTGCTTGCATGGCTTGGGAACGAGCGGGGGTTTATATATAGCCATCGCGGTCCACTCTTAAAGGCGAAGCTTAAGCGTCCTCCTGTACATTTTTTTTAGATGGCTTCATATAGGACTGCCGTTATGTTATCGGTTTATGGCCTGTTATCGGCATGGTGAACGACTGTCTGGCTGAGTAAAGGTTTCTTCAAATAAGTCAGTATGTGTTTCTTGTCTCGTCCGTGTTTCAGTTCGCGCTTTTAACCTTTTAAAAGACACTGATACCTAAGCACATGGGACTTCTTGAGTCCTCACCCCACTTTCGCTACAAACAACAATGCTTTCCTGTTGACACAAAGAAATCGGCTTTTTGGTGGCCCGAGCGATCTTCTGCAATCACTTGTTGGCAACTGTGGCCATCTGGTGACATTCCAGCGTAACACATTATTTCCTAACAAGTTTTTTTTCGTGTTGGGGAATAGTATTTCATCTGTGGTGTTCATTCTCTTGCAAATTATTTGGCTGTAGTGGAGGAAAGTTAGAACTGTAGAGTGAGTGCTTGAGAACACCTGCCTGGAATCGCAAATCCGGGTACTCTTTGATAAGTCGAAACAACACGGATAAATTATTTCGGACATCTTAGCAACACACACCATACAGAAATAAGCACACCATGTTTTTATCGCTCCTGTTTATTTCAAAGACCTTCGGACCGAAGACGTATACAGTGTCAGCAAATCAGTTTGTGCTCCCGACTCTACGCACGCCCCTCAGCACGTGATGGTTTGTCGAGTTTAGCAAGGATTTTCAAATGGCCTAATATATAGACATTAAAGACGAGAAAACAAGTGAAAACTCTTTCTTCGGCACGTTTTTTCTTCTAAATGCACGGTCTAATTCTCCTTTTATTTAAAAATACAGAGACAGGAAGTCGTTATTCTGGATTCCCCGTGGCTGCTTTTCCGTCGCAAGGAATGCAGGGTCGCAACTAGAAGCCAAACGAGAAGTGAAACTGAGTGAGACACATAAGTAAAACACATATCAAGCACTCAGTGTATTCCTGCTTGTATAAGCGAAGTTTGAATCCGTCAGTCGAATTAATGTTTACCACCCCTTATCGCCGGTTAGAACACTTTCTCCACTACGCGTTTACATATGTAATATTTTGCTTCGTTTTTCTAAAATCGCGATAATCAAACAAAATTTCCGTTTAGTAATCTAATAAGACTCGTAGAAATACCTGGTGTCTGCTTGGCGGGCGCAGGCTTACGCACTGGATGCTTTTTTTTGTGTTCTTTTGCGTGTACGCGATCAATCAAGTTGAGACAATACAGACTTGCACACGTTTCGAAGATTCTTTGTCTGTTGAGTCTTGCCCTACTCTGCTATGTGTGTAGGTAAGGCTACAGTCTGTATTCCCGCAGCATACTGGACAAAAATAGTTTTTGGAATGACGTTGGGTTCAGAACAGCGAACCGCGAGACTCTGCCTGCATATCTGTTTCATACCTCATAGCAGAAGTTCCACAACCTAGACTCTAACAGTAAGGCTGGGCGTCGATTAAAAATTTTAACCCGATTGATCGCCAACCTTTAATTGATTAATTAGCCGATTAATCGGTAGGTTAGTCGGTCACTTTCCCAGCACTATACAGCAGACACTATACTTCGGTTCTTTATAAATTAGAGCGCAGTAGAAGGCGCGATCACGCAAAAACATCGTTGTAAAAAACCAATTCAGAGGGAATTCACTGGGCTTGATTTGTTTAGCAGACAATAAAACACATAGCGATAGATAACAAGCGGCATGGCGTTCCGCTTTTGACGCTTTTTTATTTGTGCCATAACCCTTTCGTGTCGGCAAGGGTCAGAGTCAAGGTTGAACGAATTATATCAATAGGCATACTAAATTCGCCTCAACGTCGTTGGGTTGAGTGGAAAAAAAAATGCTTCTGGTTGAGCAAAGATCTTAACGCAGCACGCGGTTTGCAGTCGTAATTAACTTTCCGAAAACTGAGCAAGAGCTGGTCCGTGGGGAGTTTTCCAGTTTGCGTTTTACACCGCTGAACTCGAGGTTGCTGGGCGTTATCACATTGCGTATTGCGTGAAATACGAGTGATCTGCACAACTTTGATCAGACTGAACAACCACGGGTGAAAGAATCTCAAGGAAGACACTCTGTGCGAATGAACCGCAAGACGTTACGTAATTTCAATGTAAATATAGAGCGCTAAGCAACACGAAGCCGTTTATAACATGCGCTCCGTGATATTTTTAAAAGTTACACCGTAAAGTATTAAAAAAAGGAACAATATATATAGTAGTTTTAAAGGAAACACTGAAGTGTTTTGAAATGAAACACTGCAAAGCAATTTCAAAAGCAACCCGTATGTAAAGTATTAAAAAGAATCACTGCGAAGTATTTTTAAGAAGAACACTAAAGTATTTTTAGAAGTAATACTGTAAAACGTTTTTAAAAGGAACACTGTAAAGTATTTCAAATGATGGAATGCTGTTTAACGAATCTTGCCAATCCCAACTATCTGTCCGTCCGTCCATTCATTTCCCAGCTATATTTAGAGGGGAAATTGACGTCACGGGACTTAACTTCACGTGACCTATGCAGCATTTCAGTTTCGACGTCACGTGACATATAGACCAATTCAGTTTCGCCGCTAAACTTAGCGGGAAAATTGGCATCAGGTGACCTAGACACTAATTCAGCTTCCCTGCAAAATATAGCTACAAATTGCTAAAAAGAACAAAAAAAAAAGGTTATTTTATATTATGGAAACGACTGTAATGTATTCTGAACAAACTGAAACGATCGCTTCTTAAATATAGTTTTGCATGCATAATACGACCACTAGGAATGTTTGCCGGCAATATATATATATATATATAATATATATATATATATATATATATATATATATATATATATATATATATATTCAGTTTGCCACAATATTGAATATCTATTATTCTCAGAGGTGCTTTAAATGTTTATATGTATATATGTTCGAGACAGGCTTAAAAAAATCAACACTGAATAGAAAAATCATAACGTCTCATGAATATTATGGAACAAAACTGACAAGACGACGTTGTAGATTTTTGAAATAGAAGAAAAGAAACACTCACCTTTCAAACGAAAGCAAGGACAGCCTTGTTGCTCTGGCAAACACACAAGACGCGCGCACACACACACACACACACACACACACGCACACGCACACGCACACGCACACGCACACGCACATGCACACACACACACACACACACACACACACACACACACACGCACACACGCGCGCGCGCGCGCACACGCACGCACGCACGCGCACGCGCGCACACACGCACGCGCACACGCACGCACACACGCACACACACACACACGCACGCACACACGCGCACGCGCGCACACACGCACACACACACGCCCGCGCACGCACGTACACACGCCCGCGCACGCACGTTCACACGCACGCACACACGCACACACGCACACACACGCACGCACACACGCGCACGCGCGCACACACGCACGCACACACGCCCGCGCACGCACGCACACACACGCAGGCGCGCGCGCACACACACACAGACAAAAGGTTTATAGGTCTCTAGAAATGTGCAAGTGTAGTAACAGCGATGGAAAGAAAAATTGATGGCACGCGTTGCTTCGAGGACGTTCTCAAAAAAAGCCACAAGCTTTTTGTTCGCAAAGAAAACAGCAACAACACTAATTTAGAGTGTTCACAAATTATCCTAGTGCTCTAAATGTCCTCAAAATTAAAAGCCATACTCTGCGAAGAAGTATGATATAGCTTTCACTCGCCTTAAAAAAAGTAATATTTATTTTGTTTGTTTGTACAGAATGTTTCTGCACAAGTACAAAGACATCTTCTACGTAACTTGCCCTTTCCGTAGAAAGTGAAATAAAAATTGAAGCATAAACCATAGCGTTTTAAGATAAACAAAACCTGTTTTCATTTTATGGGATTTACATTTGCTTTTCTTTCGATTATGGCGCGTCGGCAGTTGCCCCATTAATGAACAGAACGCGTTTGTTTGGAAAATAAATTTATGCACGACAGCAACGGGTGGGGGATCAGCGACGCATTATGATGCTTCAGTTAATGAACGTGATAAACACACACACACACACACACGCACACGCACACGCACACGCACACGCGCACACACACACACACACACACACACACACACACACACACACACACACACACACACTCTATATATATTGATGTTTAAGAACTTCATCCTCAAACATTACAGCTGCCTCCGAGATTACAACCAAAAATACGTTTTTACATCACCTCACTCTTCATGTTTTTGTATCTCTTTTTCAATAGTACGCTGTGGTAAATTTATCACTATTGAGAAAGTGATGGTGCTCACTTCTACAATAAACACATAAATATTCTTATTTGCTACATACAATGATTTTCGTTTTCATGTTTACAGTTTGTATAGTTGTTTTCGTGTCAAGCAAAAGGAGGTTAAGCTGCCCATTTAAGAATGTTGAAACATAAAAACTTCCAAACTATCGGCATTACTTAACGTATTACGAGGCGCTCTAAAAGGACGTCAAAACCCTAATTTCTCGACCACCCGCATAAGAAACTCGCCACCTTTTAAAGGACAGAGAGAAAGTTAAAACGGTAATATATTGAGCGCTCGCCCTGCCCAACAAAAAGCGCTCGAGGCAATAAAACAACAGCAGCGCACGCCCTGGAGAAGAAGCAAGAAAAAAAAAGAAAAAAAAGAAAAGGGAAGGGGTCGTTATTGTTTACGGCCGTTATATCCGCCCCGACATTACACTTACAAAAATTGCGCCCATCCCCGAGGTCGAACGCCCTGCACCAGCCGCTCGCGCAGTGATGAAACCTCCTCGTTAGAAGAGCACCTTTCCTCTTACCCTGCGCCCTTTTTTTCTTTTCGGCGAGCTCGCGCTTGTGCGCGCGGCGGCGGTCACTGCAGCTCCCAGGGTGGCCGAGGCAGCCCGCCCAAAATTTTCAGCCAGTTTAAAAACCGCACGTTCCCGCGAAGTGGCGAAGCTCAGAATTCCAGCCATTCCAACGACCCTGGTGTGATGGCGGCCGGCGGCCGGCGGCGATGGCGGCGGCGGCGAACTAGACACGTTCTTCTTGTTTTCGAGTGCTCGAGAGAGCTCTTCCCCCAAATTGATACTGGCAGTGTAAAAAATGCTGTTCGGCGCCGGAGGTACGACTGATTTATTGAGGCGTCGCGTTTTTTTCTTTCATTCTCTCGCTGATTTTTTTTTTTTTGTGCATTCACCGGCTCCTTGCAGCATCCGCTACGAGTTGCCTTCAACCATACCTCTGCTCCTTTAAGACCCACACTTTCAAGTCTCGTGTTGAAGTGTTTGAATATACGCGCGTCTCTGAAGGGGGGTATACGAAATGTTCGATTTTTATACTTGGGATTCCGACGAATGGACGCCGAGGAAAGATGGGTTCGGTTTTCTCCCTCGGAGAAAACTCTCCTGAACCTCGGCACTATAAGATTCCTCTCTACTCGAAACGAGCGCTGATCGAGGTAGAGAACGTCGTTACAGGGAACTCGTCAGCGCACGTCAAGTGGATCCATTAATTTAAGGAACGAACGCGAGCAGGAAAGAAAAATCACCACTGCTGGGATCCTGATTGCCTCTGGCGGTTTGAAGTTATCGAGAGGTAACTGGGCTAGGTCAGTAATGCTTCTCGGAAACTCCAAGAGCCAAGAACGATAATTTGTCTGTTGCAGAACGAGCATCAAAGCTTCGAGACTCGTACTAGCGCAGTTTTTTGATGAGCCAACGTTTATCAAAAATTGTATTTCTTTTCTCAAGTACCCGTCGTGGGCTTCAGTTAGCTGACTCTGGGTGGGTCACTAATCTTCGAATGGTTGGTAGATTATCCCCCCTCGGGACTTGAGCTGAACAGGTTTTCAACGAACGGGAGAAATGCGCCTGTAATGACTTTACAAGGCAATAATTGAAGCTAGGTCGTGCAGTTCAACTGCTTTGCAGCAGGCAGTGCAGCAGTTTGGCTTGGCAACCACCTCACGTGGCCCATGAGTACAAAATATTTTATTTTTTCTTTCAGGAACCTTGTCTCCTCCACCTGCAAAGTGAACAGCAATAAGAGAGCGTAATAAAACAAACCAGAGTAAAATGCCAAAAGCAGCGGTCAAGTTTGTTCTCGTTGAGGCATCTGGCTTTCAACACCATATCCTATCCTTCCCCCCCCCCCCCCCCCCCTTTTCCTCAAAAATATTTTATTTTGTTGCACTAGGTTATTTGAAGGGCAAACAACGTTGCAGAGATAATTAAAAAACGAAAGGGAGAGATGGAGGAGTCTAAGGAGAGCACATAAGACCACCTGTGTAAGCACTTTCCAAAGATGCTCATTGTCTGAAACGCCCGTTCCAGGAAGCTCACCTCAGGGAAGTCCCGACTAACTTCTAGGGATCCCGTTAACCCCAGTGGAGAGCGGAGGGCACAAGCCTGACATCCTGGTTTTAGGCGCCGGCCGGTAGCTGTTCGGCAAGTGGGTTTCGAAGCAGTAGACCAGGACATTGACCATACGAGCGCTCATAGGCCTCAGGAGAGTTCTAAGGTAGTATGGTATGGTGCCCGGAACGTGTCTCCGACTGCATTCCGTTTCACGATAACTTTGCGAACTGTAGAGGCTGTGGCCCTCGTGACCCAATAAGAGCGCCGGAGCAATTGGCACGCGATATCACTCCATGGTCGAGGCCAAGGAGGCCTCGTTACCACCGCAGCAACAGCGCCGTCCGCGACAAAAAGTTGTTCGAGGCTTGTTTTAGAGCGCAGCTCTTAGGCGTCCGTTTCCGGCTTGAGCGGCGTCGCCGTCGGCGTCGGCGTAACCGCGCGGCTCATTATGGGACGTTTCCCATAAGGATATCATACGTGACGTCACGTGTGGCGTCACGAGGGTCAACAGTGATGTCACTCGTGACGTCACCGCGCGTTGCATTATGGGTAAATTTATACGCTAAATTTAGCGGAAAACTTTCCCCGCCAAATTTAGCGGAAAATTTCCCGGCTAAATTTACCGGAAAAATTTCCCAGTTCAATTTAGCGGAAGATTTTCCCCGATAAATTTAGCGGGGAAATTTCCCAGTTAAATTTATCGAAAAATTTCCCCGCTAAATTTAGCGGGGAAATTTTCCAGTCAGATTTAGCAGAAACTTTTCCCGGCTAAATTTATTGAAAAATTTCCCAGCTAAATTTAGCGGAAAAGTTTCGCCGATAAATTTAGCGGGGAAATTTCCCGGCTAAATTTAGCGGAAAATTTTCCCGGCTAAATTTAGCAGAAAAATTTCCCTGCTAAATTTAGCGGAAAATTGTCCCGCTAAGTTTAGCGGAAAAACTTCCCCGCTAAATTTAGCGTTAAATTTTCCGCTAAATGGGACGCAAGCAGGAGAGGAGGAGGGCAGGGTACGGATGAAGAGGAGGGGCATAGCCTCCTCTCTGTGCCTTCCCCTCCTCCTCCTCAAGAGCTGCGTTCTAATTTGGCGTTACAGAGAATTGTAAATGTCTTTCATTTTTGTTTTTGTTAACAGCAATTAAACTTGCGCGATTCCATCTCTATCGAGAATATATAAAAAAAACTAAGAAATACATATTCACAACTTTATGAGTGTCAACTATATGTAAATAAAAAAGTGACGCCCCATCCGCATCCCCTCCAGATGTTTTCTCTTGTAGCGCCGTGGCCGTTGGTGATCGCAGCCGTGTAATCGACCGCTGCCGCTCAAAACATTGCACTGGGCCCTGTGCATTAGTACCCGCCAAAGAGTCGCGGGAAAATTGACCGCACGATTGTCTCATGAACTGCTTTCAACGAGAGCGCTATTCTAGCAAACAGCGATGTTGCGGCGGTGGACATTCATCCGAAGTCGGTCAGTTTCGCAGCAGACGACCCTTGACCAGCAGACGACAGCCGGTTTCTCCAGGCCTCGCATTCGCCGCAGTCACACACACGCTCCCGTGACGTGGTATCACGTGCATCGCTCCGACGCTCTTATTGGATCGAAAGGGCCTTGGCCTCCTCAGTCCTAGAGCGTGGTTCATCGGAATAACTTTCCGCTGTTATCTTAAGCCAGGGTCACACTGCTCGTACATCATACGAAGGACAGTCTGCAAACACGAGTCAAGGCCGGTTCAGACACTTGCGTTTGAGTGCGTTTGACTGCGTTGCGGCGAGAACCGAAAGCGAGTCACCGGCACATCTGTGCTTCGTATGAAGCGTGGAATCCAATTCAAGGAATCTTCTTGGCACGCGATATAAGCAGCAGGGATGTCCTGGTGTCTCGCTCCCGCAACGCAGTCAAACGCAGTCAAACGCAACTGTGTGAACCGGGCTTCACCGGAATATCCCTGGTTCGAATGCCGCGTGCGGAGTTTTCTCCTTGAACTCATTGTCACGCGCATTCGAAGCACGGATCTCGCGGTGACTCGCGTTGGAATATGCATGCGGAATTTCGTTTGTATGATGTATAAGCAGGTTCAATCCCCCACCCCTGCCCGTTTCGATCTGGATGAGCATCGTACCGGCGGGAGGTCGTGCATCACTACTGCGTGGTGCACGTGAAAGACCCTACGCTAGCGGTTGTACTGCACTGGCTAAATTGCTCATATACAGCGAGGGACTTGTCGCAACGTTGAAATGGCTGACCAACTACACGCTGTTCAAACATCCACGCAACCCGTATTAATTGATGTATAAGCAGTGTGACCCCGGCTTTAGGCCAGGCTTCACTTTTTCTCGCAGGTTGCTTTCAGTGTTGAGTTGAGAAAACGTATTTATTTGATGCCATACATGGTTGCTCTTGCTCTAGGACAGGGGACTCTAAACCCCGGTCCGCAGAGGTCTTCCGACCGGCCCGCGGCCTGCTTCCAGCAAGCATGCCCGGCGCAAAAATAAGCGCGCTCGAAGAAACGGCGCCGCAACGCGGACAAACCGCGTAATCAAGAGAGAAAACGAGAGAAAACTGCCTATAGTATATGGTGCATTCGCTCGTCGTATTATTCATTGGACATCGTCATCACCATACCAAGATTTCGTCATTCTGAACCACGGAATAATAAATAATTTATTATTTATTATTATTATTATTATTATTATTATTATTACTATTCCAATATTTTATATCTGCATAACTACGTGTGTTGGAATTCCTTTGTGTTCCCATGCATACATAGCGCTTAGTGTCCTGCAGTGTCGTATCTCTTGCATATTGTCAGCACCAGTTCTATCACTCTCATTAATCTACCGGCCTGTCGGAACATGCCAAAGTTTCTCTACACTTTTTTTTTTATTAGTGGTGAGAGGGAAGAGAGAAATCCCGGTACATGTTGGCCACACCTTCTGTGGGGGGCAAGTCAGTTCCGGGGTAGGGAAGGGTTAGGGATAAGGGACCAAAAGAAGGAAGTAGAAAAGAGAAAACAGAGGAAGGAGAGGTAGGGGGTGAAGGTAGTTTGAACTACCTATGAGAATGAACAGTTTACTGACTCGGGGCGTATGGCACCATGCCTTAGAGCCGGTCTATTAGATCTACATCTTCTAAGAATGTTATGAGTAAGGCGAATGTTCTTGTAGCATCTAGTACTGAGCCTGGGGGGAAAATAATGTCTTCAGTTGTCCCGTGGGCAACCCCTGCGAGCTGTAGTCCATCGAGGAAAGATTTCCTCGCGTCCTCTAGATTTGGACAGACCCAGATGAGGTGTTCTAGGTTCTCGGGAACGTCACAGCTTGAGCAGTTTGGGCTGATTGTCGGGTCCAGACGATGAATGGCCTTTGCAGTGAAGGCACACCCAGTGCGAAGCTATATGCAGAATGGAGGCGCTGGCTCGTGAAAGCTTTGGGGGTACACGTGCGGGTGGTCTTCCGCCAGAGACTCGCGAGTCAGGATGTTGTCGCTTTATTTCTTTGTGTATAAGTTGTCTGGTCTCGTGGATTTTTGATACATAGAGTGCTGGCACATTAAGGTGGTGCGCTTCTGCTGCAAGACGATCGGCTGTCTCGTTGCCTGTGATGCCAACGTGTGAGGGCAGCCATTGAAATGCTAATTGCCAGCCTTTTGTTTCCAAGTTTCTTGCTTTGTGGGCAACGTACCGTGCATATTGGGGGGCATCGTCTAGGTTGCTGAGTAGCACCAGAGTTGCTCTGGAGTCTGTTAGAAGGACTGCCTTTTCGCAGTTGGAAATGTCGTCAAGTGCTTCAAGGCCAAGTCAAAGAGCGGCTAGTTCAGCGGTTGTGGAGGAGGTATGAAAACTTAGTTTTCTTGATCTGGTCACGTTAAGTTATGGGATGAAGATTTCTGCAGTAGATGATTCACAGCTGTGAAGCACCGAGCCATCTGTGTAGACATGTACCCATCCTACTAAAGATTCCTCTATTAGCTCTTCAGCGAGGCCTCGGGCGACAACTTGTACCGTGAGTTGTTTGTTTTTGAGCATGGGAATGGACTCATTGATTTTCAGTGATTCGGCGTATGGTGGTGGAGCTAGGTAGACCATAGCAGGGGGGGTCTATAAGCCCTTCAAACTCTGTTGCAAGATATCCTAGACGAGAGAGGGGACGGCTGCGCAATCGGTTCAGGAGGGGAATCGTTGACTGGCAGGTCGTTTGCCGCGCGATGTGGCGAAGCGTCAGTTCTTTGCCGTGGTTTTCAACAAGGTTCATCCTTCCTTCTATTAGCGTCGGAATGTTAGGTGCGTACCTGGGTAGGCCTAGACATAATCGAACAGCAATTCGTTGAAGTGTTTCAATGGCTAATAACTGCGCGTTGCTGATGTGAACTAATGGCAATGCATACATCAGTCTGGAGAATATCAGGCCCCTATACAGTTGCATCATCATTGCCTGAAGTGTTCCCCATCTGCTGCCTATGATCATACGGATAGCATTGAGGTGTCGGCGACATTTGATGAGTGTTGATTGGACTGCAGGGCGCCAGGAGATGCGGTCATCTAGTAGAAACCCTAGGTAGTACGTTCGAACCCGCGTTACTTCTGTTCCGTTGATTTCGTATATTCCGTTAATTGAAGCTCTGGCTGTTGGATGGTACTGAAGGACAGCTGTTTTAGATGTGGAGAGAGTAAGTCCCAGCTTTGATATTTCGTCTACAAGTATGGTTAGAGCATCCTGTAGCGCTTGCTGCATCTTGCTGTACACCTTTGTTGGGCAGAAGCTCAGAGGGCCACGTCATCAGCGTAAATTGCAATGTTTATTACTGGTGTATCGATGTTCATCAGCTCATGGCCTCTGGCAAAGCGGCCATGACAACGTTCAACAAAAACGGGCTTATTACGCTACCCTAAGGAACGCCTTGAGCTACTGCACGGTTCGAACTGCGGGCTCGTCCTAGGCGTACGCACATTGTGCGACCAGTTAGGAAAGCACGTATAAATGCAAGTGCTCGACCTTGCACACCAAGTTTGATAAGCTGGGCAATTATGGTGCTGTGCGGAATTGAATCAAAGGCCTTTTTGATGACCAGGATTATGGCTGTGAAAGCTTGCTTTGTGGCCTTCGATTCCTCCATGTCTGACACAAGGTCGCTGATCGCGTCCATCGTGCAGCGTAGTTTGCGGAAGCCAGACAGTTGATTAGGAAGGGCACCAGATGACTCAAGCTGCCAATCTAGATGCCACAAGACAATTCGTTCCATAATCTTCCCCAGACAGCTAGTGATGGAGATAGGTCTGTAGGAAGATGTGTCACCGATCGGTTTTCCTGGCTTATGAATTGGAACCACCACGGACTGTAGCCAGGCAGGAGGAAGGACAGACGAGCGCCAAATGTCATTGATGTTATCAAGGAGGCCAGGGAGGGTTGCGGCAGAGAAATTTCGAAGAGCTTGAAACGTGATACCATCCAAACCTGGTGCACTGTGTTTTCCAGAAGTACGCCGAAGAGCATGGTGTAGTTCGCCCATTGTGAAGTCCGAGTCTGCGATTGTTAGCGTTGTTGGTACAGTGCAGGCGGTGCTAAACAGCAAAGCCTGATGGCGGAGCAGGGATGGAGGTAAATTCATCTGCTAGATGTTCTACAGCTTGTGCCACGGTTATGTTGTGGATTACTGCTAGTCCAAGAGCAAGTGAGCAGGGAACGGCATGTCCGGCGAGAACACGAGCCATATGCCACGCTTGTTTTCCACCTCCCGAAGAGTGAAGGGACTCACATCGTTGTCGCCTCTGTCTACGTTGTAAGCGGTGGGTGTGTTTGCGAAATGCAGCGTCAAGTTTACGGTAACGTTGAATGTCTTCTTGCCTAGATGTAATGAGAGAGCGGCGCTGCGCCTTGCGGCGCATTGCTCGCAATTTGAGGTTGGTTAGATCAAGGTTAGGCCGATATATTGGGATTGTCACACTTCGGGTAGCTCTGGAGAGGTCCTGAGAGATAGCAGTCGTGTGGTCTACGTTGCCCTGAGGTATTATCTCCTCGAAGTATATCCGGTATGCATCCCAGTTAGTAAGAAATTTTTGTGAGTAATCGAACCCTGTGTCGGGGAAGTGATAATTATGGGGAGGTGATCGCTACCCCAGCTGTCTGGTTCGGGCGACCAAAGTGCTTGTACCGAAGCGGTTGCGAAACTCAGATCCAGAACACTGCGTTCAACGCCGGGCCTCACAAAAGTTGCTGTGCCGTCGTTCAGACATTCTACCTAGTCGTTCAGACAATCTACCTCGACTAGAAGTTTGCTTATCTCCCCATGTCTCGTTATGCGAGTTGAAGACTCCGAAGAGTAATGTAGCTGGTGAGCATCGCGAGAGTATTGTGCGTAAGACAGATGGGTTCCAGTGAGAGTTAGGTCGAACGTAAATAGACACATTGGTGACGTCTGAGTTGCCTTTTCTAATTTTCACAGCCACATATTCAGCACTGTCGTCACAAAGATCCGAGAGATCCACTTGCACCTGAGTCAATCTTCGATGTACAAAAAGGGATGCCTTCGGAGCGTCTGTTGATGACTGAGTTGTCCGAAGGGTGCTGTTATATATGACATAGGGAGCAAGTTAAATCGCTCCTTGTTTTAAGTTAGTTTCTCAAAGAGCTAATACTTCAACTGTGTGCAATTGTAAATATTGTCTTAGGTCTTATTTTCGTTTTCGAAGCCCATTGACGTTCCACTGAATAATTGAGGGAATTGGACTATTTTTTACGGCAGGAGTATGCATTTTTTGTTTGGTGGTGGCATACCTCAGCTGTCTGAATGGCTTGCAAGAAGGTAGCTGGTTAGTTGTCCCAGGAGGCGACTAGCGGGGTGGTAATGTCAATGATTGTAATCACAGCCTGCGCTACAGGGGGCTTGACCGAAGTCAGGAAAGGGCGTAGCAACGAAGCAATTATACAAAATGCGTTTCCTAGGCTTTGAGGGTTGGGCGTGTGGTTTGTTCGTGAGTTTTTCTTAGGTGGGCGATCACGAGCCCATTCGGGGGAAGGGGGGACTTTGTTGGTCTTTTGAAGCTGCCCCATCAGCGATTATTTCTGTGCCTCTTGAAGATCCGGACTGTTGTGATGATGTAGCCGCAGAGTTCATCGCGGCTTGGGACGTCGAGGTATCCAAAGTAGGATAGTTGTTGTCACTCATCGGAGGTACAGGAGGCTGTGAGTTTTCTTTCCAGCCATATATATGTTTGGGTAGGGCGTGGTGTTGTACAACGTGGGTTTCTGGATTGCTCATGATAGCTGATTTTGCTGTTGAGTAATCTACGTTGTTGGAACTTTTGTAGTTGGATATTTGTTTTTCCGCTTTGTATGTTGGACAGTTCCGTGACGTTGCATGGTGGCTTTTCTTGCAGTTGATGCATTTAGATTTTTGTGTTTAGCACTTGCTGCTATCGTGGTCAGCTCCACAGCGGCTGCATTTTTGGGCTTTTAGCAAGTACTTGCGATATGTCCAAAGCGATTACATTTCGGGCATTGTCGCGGTTTCTCGAGGTACGGGAGTACTTGGTATCTCGTGTGCCCCACATAGACATGATCAGGCGGTGTTCCTGTGATAGAGATAACCTTTACCACCTCTGATTTTCCAAGTCTTCTAGCTTGGGTTCCTGGGGATTTCACTCTTACGGATGTCGAGAGGTCTTCATCTGCGATCTCTACTGATACTCCGCGGATGACTCCGACAGAGGAAGATGCGGGAGTAGGTTCGTAAGTGTGAACCTGGAGTGGACCAATATTTTTCAGCTGGAGTATGGCCTTTGTTGATTCCAGATTTAGGGTGTCAAGGGCAAGGAGGTTCAAACGATAGTTTGGTCGAATCTGGATGATTCCGTCTGGTGCCAGACTGTCAAGCTTTTCCTTCAGAAACAAAGGGTTCAATTTAGTGATAATTTTTGTAGGGTCCATCGATTTAACGATGACTGTGAGGCTTTTAGAAACTTGAGTGATTATTGTTGCCTCACTTGAATTAGACCCGTGGCGCCTTTCCTTTGTAGCCTTGACGTTCCACGGCGCTTCGTTGTCCGAGTCTTCCACAGAGCTGTCAGAGGGTTTATCAGGAATGTTCGATGTCTCGGCAGATTCGTTTGCGTTGCCTGCGGGGTGCGATGTTTTCAGTTGGCTCATGTTAAGTGATCCGAGAGGGTGGAGTCCGCGGCCTTTGCCTCAAGTGCCTCGGAAGGCGACTCCTCGTTGAAGCACAAAGGTTTCAGCCGTGTCTGAAGCAGGTAAATGGAAATAATGATATAAATTTTCCGGAGCGAACAAATCGAGCGTTTCCTCTATCACGTCGTCGACTTCCTCTCTACACTTTGATTTATGCCTGGTGAGTTTTCTTGGTCCCAAATATTGTGCAATGTCGTAAATAGCTAAATCTTGTATTGTAAATATACCTTATATTTTGCTTTTTTAACGTTTACTCTAACTTTTATTTTCGTATTTAAATGCTTATCAATATGACTATTTATTTAGTTTTTCCTCGTTTATATTTTCTCATTCATTTTCTGGCCCTCGAGACAGCGAAAGAGATTGGATCCGGCCCCTCAGCCAAACAGTTCGGAGAACTCCGCTCTAGGGCATTCGCAGCGGCGAGTAAAGCCTGGTTCACACATTTGCAACGGTTGTGTTCGCATGCAACCAAAACGACCGTAACGACCAAAACACCGCAATAACCCTGACTCATGAATCGCCTCGCGAAGCTACCCCTTGCATCGCTTGCCATGCTGTGTACGGCGAACACTTGTCCCGGTGACTTTGTCGTTACGGTCGTTTCGGTCGCATGCAAACGCAACCAACGCAGATGTGTGAACCAGCCTTTAAGGTTAAAGGGAGCTCGCAGACGCCGATGATCATCGCTCCGCTGGTCGGCCACCCGCGTAGAAGAAACTGTGCAGCTGAGATTACTTGAGTTGCACTGTAGACGGCGGCTTGTCCTGCGGGATGACCCTGCCCTCTAAGGTGTTGGTTTGGTTCCTCAGTGCTGATAAATGCACGGGAATAAGAGAGTGACCCCGCAGAGTGATCTGCGTAGACGAGCACTCGTCCATAGAAACCACTTTCGAAAACCATGCGCTCGCGCCAGATCCTCTGCCAGCATACCCAAACCATTACGAACTACCGCAACTGCATTCCTTATGCCGCTTACCCGACGAACGGGTGACTCCCAATTCATCACGTTGTCCTACTGAAAGCGAAGTCGCACACGGATTAGTGTCTGTTTGCGACGAAATGTTTCGGTGGCTCCATCTTACGGTTCATGTCTATGACGTCACGACCCGGATTATCGACTACCAGCCACGTTCTTGATGGTACGTGTAAAGAGCTCGGTGGAAGCTGGATGCCAAAACCTCGGTAAACCGATGCGGAGCGCAAGATCGTCTACTTCTTTTGCATGGGTAATGGTGACGCCAGAACGCCGAAGTCTGATTGGTCCTGATTGAAGAATAGGGGGTAGACCTCCAAGCAGGATGCTTTGAGGTCTACTTACTATCCCCTTCAATCAGAGCCAATCAGAGTTCGGCGTTCTGATGTCACCATCACCATAAAAGAAGCAGACGAACTTGGGCTCCACGTACTGTCAAAGTGGGCAGACTGGCATTCTTCTTATTTTCACAAATGGAAGTCGAATGCATCATAGTCAGGACGTCATTGTAAGCGGATGGCCAATCGTGGAAGGCAGACCACACCGACGCCTCGGGTTGCACACGTCGCCAATATTCATCGAACAAATGAGAACGGAAGAAATGAGTTTAATTTGTCTCGCTTCCAGCGCGAGCTACTTACCTTCGACAACGTATCGGCGTCTCGCGAGCCTCGAGCGCGCATGCGCGGGCCAAAACACGACAGAGGGCGATGGGCGCCTGCCAGAGGCCGGACATCTAATGGCGAATTCCACGGTCGTTTTGGAGCGCACCGGGATTGACTCCTCTGGAGTGCGCCTATTTCATGGAAGATCGGGACCGAGACAGACGTGTTCCACTCGTCATTTTGGACCAGCTTTCAGTCCAGATCTCGATCCGGATCCGAGAAAAGTCGCTCTGCCGATTTCGGCGGATTCGACCGGAAGGCCAGCCTGGCCAGCCCTCGACGCGCACGCGTGACTTCCTTTCTCGCCGGACATCTCGCCTCGGAAGAATTCGTAATGGCCGCTCACGAAGTGCCGCCCGCTTTACTGCTGCTTCTGCTGCTGCTTGTTGACAGTTCGTCGTCAAGTTGATCGAGCAGCTCCTCCAGCTGCAGTGGCTCAAGTAGCAGCGACGGAAGAGGCCAAAAATGGAGACGTACTTGGACACCGTTCATAAGTATTCGGATGAAGAGGCAAGTGGGATAAGCTGATGCACATCTCTTATTGACACGCATCTTTCACATCATGATTAACTTCGCTCGTGCGTTGAACACGTGTTGTTAGCGCCGCGATTGCGAAATCATGTGCTTCGAGATCCGGGACCGCGGGAAGGGGATTCCCGGGAAGGTGCATGACGGGAAGGCATCCGCTAATCCCGGAGAGGTGGTCATGTTCCACTGGGGACTCGGAGACGGAGCGACTTTTTTTTGGATCACGTGTTCCATCCCGGATCTTGTCTACTGATCCCGACGCGCTCCTAAACGACCAGTGGATTTCGCCATAAAAGAGATGCCCTGCCGTTCTTATCCTTTCAATGACTATAGCCACTATTCTGTATATTCATTTGTGATATCGAAGCTAATCAAACTTGCCAGCTCTTTCTTCCTTATTTTACACAAATTGTTTATGCTTGAGTGAAGACCCGGATGGGACTCCGCCAAAAATGACTCACCTATGACTACGAGTGCCCAGCCCTTCAGACGCACAGCACGTTCGCAAAATCCTCGGATGGAATGTGGGAATCAGGGCCTCCGGAGATGAAAAATAAGCCTCTACGGGCGCAACTCAAAAAGCTAGATTCCAGTTGCGCCGGGGAGCGGTATAGAGTGGTTGCGCACCGGAAAGTAATACCTGCTCGCAAAACGCGCAACAGACTTGACGAATTGCAGCGGCTCTTCGTAGATCGTGCGTCGCCCCAAGTTCAGGCGGCCACACGCCTCGTACGACCGACCTCGAAAATTCCAATGCCTGTCAGTAAAGCACCAGGTCTTCGCGGCACGAAGGGGGACTCCCGACCGCGTGCCCCCTCGTACATTGGGTTGGCTTCGATGGCTCGTAACACCTGTCGCGGTCTATCGTCAGCTGAAGCGTAGCATATATGAGCCGGGTATCTATAGCCTGGGCAATGCTCATCGACTGAGGCGGGATTAGAGGGCGATTACGTAAGGATTTTTCTACGTAAGGCAACCTTGAAATGTGTATGTGTGCTTTTGTGTTTATACTATACGTGTGTTTACCTATGCACGACCATGTAACGCACGTGCGCTTATTCATGCACGTGTATTTGTCAACGTGCGCAATGAAGGGGTGCTCCACGCTCAAAGGTTTTCGCGTCGCAACCTGCGGCCAAGCGTGCACGCGCGCGTTCGTGCACGTACGTGTGCATTCACGCACGCGGTCTAATGCCACGATATGGGAAACATGTCAAAAAGCCGAATAAAGATTATTAGAGTTTTTATGCGCACCTTTAACTGCGGCACTTGGAGAAGTCAAGTGCCAGTTTCTTCGACACGAAACTTTAGCCCCCCTTCCCCCACTTACCGTAATAAAAAGCAACATTAAGGTGGACTAGTGGCTTAAGCTTATTAAATATAAATTGCAAGAACAAACAAGGACATGGACACGTAGATGGGACAAAGAGCTATTTCTGTTCTTTTTTTTTTTCATTTTATGCATTTCGCTTTACAAATTACTTGCCCCTTTCACTCAACTTATAAAGTTTACCCCCTCCCCACTAACCAGTATTCAAAATCTAGGAAGTGTGAAGAGCGACGTTATCATCGACTCAACATGCAAATTCCATCATCCAGCCGCAATAAGACGGGACGGGTCGTTCCCACCGCCTAATCAGGGGCCGTTTCGACAAGATAGCGTCGAATCCTCCCCTCCCCTCCTCCGCGTAGTGGTCGATGAGTGCGGTCGCAACGGGCGCACGTTCCCGGTCGCGCGCATGCACCACGCGCTATCGTCAAACGCGAGGAGCTTGCCGGGGGCCTCCAGCGCGCCACCATGTCGCCGCCCTAATACCGACCGTCCTCGTATCAGGGGCGCCGCCACTGCAGGTCGTGGTACAGGGAGGTCTCTCGGAGAGCGAGATAGACAAGACTCGCTTAGCGTATACGCTATCGGGGGGAGACGCCGCCGAGACTGCTCAGAGCGCTGTCGTCCACCGCTTAGCGCCCTTCTAGATTTCGTTCTACCTTACGATGGACCGCCTTGGACGCTGCAAGCCATCTCAGCCAACCCAGCGCTGTGAAGTCTTTCACGTAACTACAGACTCCTCGCGGACCACTGCGTCCCTCCCGAAGGTTACGTAACACGTATGTGGCGGATTGGCGCCGATGTTTCGTAGCAGCCGCTGCAGTCTATCGAAAGACGGAAGGAGAGCAGGAAATGGACGGCCTGATTTCGCCCACGGATGGAGCAAGGAGAGAAATGGAGGTGGAAAGGCGACGACGTTCTCCTCCGCGATGGGGACGCGGTAATGCCGGAGGATGCGAATGGGTGTGCCGGAGAAGGTTCGGGGTAAGTGAGTCCCGAGACCGCGTTCTCCTAACGGCGTTAGTGTGGAATCCGGACGTGGTCCTGTGGTGGGAGAAAATGCACCCTTTTACGTTCCCGTGCGTCAATACTCTTTCGCGGAGCAATAAAAGAACCAACCGCTTGGCGAATGACCAAGTCAAACTGTTTTTGAGAACAAAACGAAGGCCGCGAGGTGAGACTAAACGCGACTTTTCACACTCTCGGGCCATACCGAGTGTCACATCGCAGACTTCATTTTTTTTAAGTCTAGACACTAATTGATTTGGTCGTTTGCCGAGCTCCTTCCTGTGAAGTTGCTCTCCGAGCGCTTCGTTGAAAGGTAGGCACACCGGCTTAATTTAAGAGTGAAGATAACTGTTTTATTTGTCCATGGGAAGATGCTACAACTCAAAGAGGACCTTACCCGTACTTCTATCTTTCTCCATGTACTCTTTCTTATTGACCTTTGTCTAGGCATTCTTCCTTATTAACGTAAAATATGTTTTGGGCTCGCTCCCTCGCCCTCTTCCCGCGCGAAAGTGTGAAGCCAAAACGTACGTTCACCTGCTAACTTTAGCGAAACCTAAGTACGCAGGCCAAGTGACCCTCGAAACTCCTTCTGTGATAAAAAAAAAAAAAAAAATCATCAGAACGCGTTTGCAGACCAAAAACGTATTCCAAGTACTAAGGGATTTTTCTGTACCACCCAGCTGCAGTTCTGATATGCGAGGGAGGGAAGGGGAAGGGGGGGGGGGGTTCAAAGCTCAACACGATTTTTGTAGTTCTGGGGGTAGTTTTTTTTTTGTATTTTATATCACAATGCAACTACATCACAATTGTTTATGACGATCTCCTCAGGAAAACAGTGCGTAGAATTACGGTGGACGTGTTTATCAACAGATGGTTCCTGGGAAGGATCACTAGTTTCACTTATGTTTGTATGGTGACGAGGCGAAGCACGCAGGGTTCGCGGTTTCGAACTGTACAAGAAATATAATTCCGTTTCGGCCGTTTTAGCATGCCACTAGCATGCATTTCACGACGCTTTGGCGCCTCGCTTGAGTTGCAACGTGGTTGGAATATTGAAATAACAATTGATGTGCACACAGAGAACAGTGCAATGAGACTCAAAACGGCTATCTTCCAGTAACGTATGTTTGTAGCCCAACGTGTGATCGCACTGTCAGCCTCCGGAGTCCGTCTAACAATTTTGCACTTTGAAATCAACACATCGAACGCAAACTTCTTACCTTTCCATCTTTAAAATTCCTCTATGTTCGCTTCAATATGTTGTTGTCTATACTTGAGTTCTCGTTGTTCCTGGGTCATGAAGGACACCTGTGGCTCATCGGCCGCTCGTGGCCTTATCTTCCAAAGTTCTTCGCTAATTCCCAGCCCGTGAAACAGGTAACGAGAGCACGCGATGGACTCAGATTAGGAGAGATTTAGGAAGTGGATGCGTGATTTACGGGTTCAGCGCAGTCGGGGTCTGCGTCCGCAGACTGGCGACGACTCGACGGTCGACCAGGGCGAGTCAGCGTCGGCTCTGTCGCGCCGGTGCCGCCGGCTGCAACGCAGTGTCCGTCCTCGGCCTGGCGTCTTCCGTCCGGGTGCCCATTTGTCACGCCGAATGGAAAGGGCTGAAAGATACGCCGCTGTTCCGCAGGATCTACCGAGGAATGCAGCCATTAGATCTCGCCGTATCTTGACCTGCTCCTGCAATTACGCGATCAAATCCTGCTGCTGCTTAACGTGGCGCGACCACTTCGTTAGAGAAGGAAAGTGGCGGACGATTTGTCGCTGCATTTAGTGCGCGAGTTGTTTATGCAATTGTATGCGCCGAGGATCTACGGGCGAGAAGGAGACGAGAGGTGACGTCAGAACGCCGAGCCCTGATTGGAGTAATTAGTGGGTAGGTCTAAAGGTATCAGCCTTTGTTTTCACTGCACTCGTGGAACGCGATCGAATGCCAGACGCCGGCGTTCCACGTTCTGGCGCGTTCGACAAGTCCAGGGGAGACAAGGTCTACCCACTGATCACCACGGAACCTGTTTGAGGAAAATCGGATCGTCATCATTATATATATATTTTTTTTTTCACTGAGTGCTCGAATGGGAGTTTCTTTCGCTCAAGAGATGGCGCCATTCTGAATGAAGCCGTCGCGACTTCCTGGTTTTATATGGCGCGTCTTCGGTTTCGCTCCTGAAATCGGGACTGAGCAAATTTTGCCAAGATTAATTATTATTGTGTTTACAGTATTTTTCTTCAATTGCACTTCATTCATCGCCTAACGTGACTGTCGGGTCGCGAAAAAAAGGGGGGGGGGGAGGGGGAGGAGTGAAAACAAGGAAAGTGGAAATAAACATTTAAGCTTTTTTATTGTTTAAATCCAAGCTAATCGATTCCGTCAAAAAAAGCAAAAAAACAAAAGAGAAAAAAAAGGTGTTTTTTTGTTTTACAATATCCATAGGTTTATTCTTTGACCCATATAGACAAAAGGAAGAACAAAACCATGATAACCAAGTATCAAAAGAAAATAATGGTTTTGCCCTAATTCGTCTTCAACATATCTTAGTGGTCAGTTTAACCCTTTGAAGGACGTATACATTTCGCGATAACATTTCAATTTAAATATTTGGTCATGGCGGTAAAACATCCCAAAAATGAGCTTTAAACATTTTCCAGTCAATTGGTGAACTTTTATGTTTTAATAGAGGGGTACAATTGCGAAACTACTGTACCATACGAGATAAAAATAGTTGAAAAAGGTCCAACGTTTAGAGTTATTATTATACTTTTTTGTCGCCAGAAAGTTGAAATGTTCTGTAGTGAAGTGGCTTGAGACCGAAAATCTATTTAGATTTAAAACAGGTAAAACTGTTGGTAATCATGAGCAGCCAAATGTTCGTCGGAGTTTTCTGAGCTCTCCGATCTTGAGAGTTCCGCAACTCCTGCTTCTGTATACTTTTGTCATCAATGCTCGATTGCCCAGACCCCTCGTCTGAGGGTATGCTCTTAATTACGATGTCGGAGATTTCTTTGTGGTAATCGAAGACTCTTGATTACAGCTTCATCTGATACACACAACAATCAAAGCTGTGACAGCCAGAACGTTTTGTTACAAAAGAGTATTACGTTAAGTGCAAGAAATACAGATGATTCATCCGATTTCGCAAATTTATAAGCACAATTTTTTAATTAATTTGGATTTTGAAGTTTCTAGGTGAGGCGTAATGGTTTCAATAGTGCATCACCCACATTTCCTGCTAATCAACAGTTTATGAATGAAGATCGCTATGAAATAAAAGTGCTTTACTTCCTCCTGGAAGCTCTTGGCAAATGTGCACAGACGTTTTTTTTTTATTTACGGCACATGTTTTATAGTTGTGAACTGTTGATCAGGATATGTTGAAAGGGCATGCTCAACAGCATACTTCCGGCAAACTAAAGTGCATCTTTAGGAAAAAAAAAACTGAAATATTTTGATTTTATACCGAGAGAGGGCGCTATCAATCTGCAAAGCGCGGCGGTTTCATATTGATGCCACTCTCCGTTGCACTCTTAGACCTCTTTTCTTTTTGTGGTATAATTCTGAAACCACTATACCCCAAAGGTAAATATCTCTTTCTAGCCCTGCCGACACAAATTGTGTGGGTCCAGTTTTCATAACGCCTTCTTGATCACCATGGATTGAAGCATGCTGACAAAGGAACCAGCCAATCCACTGGCCTCTCTTTTTTTTAAATTGAGAAAATAGTAAATAGATGTATTATTATTTTGTATCGTTACTCCTCGCGCTTGAAGTGTCTCTTTTCAAGGTTTTAAGCACCGTAGAAGTCCGAACAATAAACACATACACTATTTAGTCGTCATCATACTGACCACGCCCCCTTTGCAAAGTTTCGTGTTTTAATTGGCTGGTTACTATGCGTATCACCTTAAATGTTGAAAGGACCCAAAACAGCTATATCACCATCATTCAATTGTGACAACTGGCTGATGCGAATAACGAATGATGCATTGAATATAGTTTTGTCATTCCAATAAAACACATTTCACTTTTTGTTTTTTCAGATTTGGCATATTCAGTAATTACAAGGTAACACCCGACTGTAGTGCGAAAAAAATTAAGAAACTTTCAAGTCAGCTTGACAGTTTCTTCAAGTTTTCCGCACCACAGTCTTAGGATTAATTATTACCAGCTCGCCTGCACACTCACTGTTTTTTCTATATCCGGTAGTGAATCACTTTGAACGTAATATATGTATATATCATATTGCTTATTCATAAAAGTAAAAAAGGTTCTTAACTTGATTTTGAATTCAGCTGCTCCCAGCATCTCCAGCTGCTCCTGGGCATCCTACTTCCGTGTTATTGAGTTGTTATTTTAAATTCTGATTTGATGCAGTTACTGGTGGTGGTGAAAATGTCTTTTTTGTAGGAGTTAAATAAATCTTCGAAAACATTCACAACTTGCGCTCCTAGTCGTTTCTTGTTCTCGTTTTTGGTGCTCCATCACAGCCCAGATTAACATTACTGGAAGCAAATCGCAAGTATTTTGAAACAGTACTTCCGCTCACGCCAACAATGCACAAAAACCTACACTTAAAAAAATGAGGTGGTCACGCTGGTTTCACAGAAGATTTATCATAGAAAAACACGGCAGTAGAAAATATCTGAAATAGTACAATTGCAGATGTCACTGTAAGTTATCCCAAAGGCCTAAATACCTTGGATGTTGAGCAAGCAACGCATTGATCAACTCTGTGCTGAGTCATATGAAATATATTGGGCTTGGTTCCAAGGGTTGACTTTATGCATTTCAACACCCTATTCGAAACCGAACGATACGGCATCATCGCGTGCTTCGAATCGCTTTAGGAGAACATTTGGCACGCCAACTGCGTTCATGAGTTATGGACCGGATCATCCCTTTCGTGTGCAGTTTTCAATATTTCTTTGTTTGAAGCTGAATTCTACTTTCAAGGGTGTTTTTCTGGCCATTGTGGTACTGAAGTGGAAGCAGAAAAAAACAAACAAGTGATGTAATAAGGGCTTAAGACCACGATGACAACTTCATCGTGACTCAATACGCAATGAGCATTTGCTCATCTATTATCAAGCGGAGCTCGCGTGTGTAAATGGTCACTCATATGCAAATGCAGCCGCATGAGGCCGACGTTCGAAGGCGGAAATAATATTTTTCTTTCTCATTCATAGAGAAAGGTTTCTTGTATTTTTACGACAAAAGTATGAATAAGATTTTCGTGCGCAGATTATGTGTGATAATTTGACTTAAATAAACGCCCGAGTTTCGCCGTTTATTCTCTGGTCGTTGGATTTCTGCAACCCTCAAGATATTACCTCTGAACTGGTATATTATTACATAATATTACCAAAGACGCTTTGAACGAATAACACATTTATTTTTGCTTTATTTTGCTATTCCCTTTTACCGAATGTGAGCGGATGTTTCAATCGATCACTTCAATTTCAATTTGTGCCGATATTGCCGCCTCCCTCCATAGACAACACACACACACACACACACACACACACACACACACACACACACACACACACACACACACACACACACACACACACACACACACACACACACACACACACACACACACACACACACACACACACACACACACACTTTTCACTTTTTTGTTTTGCATAATACCCCTTATTTTTACAAGTGCAAAACATAAATGCTTGTTTCACTTTATGGCTTTTCTTTAATAAAGAGCCGAATGTTTTCGCTGAGGTAATGCGTGGACATCCGTACGGTGTAAAGTCACTTTTTTAAAGTTGATCCTCCCCTTCAAATAAGTATTAATGAAGTCATTAAATGATTTTTATACTTTCGCTAAGTACTATTAAGAATCACTTCATAACGTTAATAACTGAATGAAGTTGCCTTAATTTTTGTCTCTAAACAATAGCAATCGCAAAAAAAAAAAGAGAAATATGAGCATTTTTTATTGCCTCAACTTGGAGCCAGAACAAGCGGCCACGTGGCCTGGTGCCAATCCGATGCCGCCAAAATTAATCATAGCCACACGCTGGGGGTTGGCAAAGTGGAAAACGAGTGCTGAGCTCCAGGCATTGCTAGAGTTTGGCTACTCTCATCACCGCAGTGGCTGGACACGAACCACTACCCGAGTGTCCGCCGAGGCATTGATTGTTTCGAGCCATTCAAAGAACGCCATTCGAGTGTTCAGCCAGGCATTCAATAAAATAAGTGGAGAAGTGGCCTCCACGGGCAGTGCGTTCATAGTTGGTACTGAATAAATGTTATACGTAAATTCTATTGTTCTTTATATGTCCTCTTCAAAGTAAAATGCTAAAACAAGTGCCGATATTACGTTCGCGCTCGCTAGATTGCTCAGTATTTGTACTTCCTTCTCAAGCTTGTTACCCCGAAACTAAACTACGGCGCTCGTTTGCACTCACTGGGATGTTTCGCTATCATTATTCAGGAGAAGCGCTGTAGTCACAGACAGCCTAGGAAATTCGGGGCGGGACATATTATGTTTACGCCTTCCTGCTTCGTGATTGGCTATTTAAAATTGTTATCGGATTAATGCTGAAAGCTGAATGGCTGCAGAGAGATAACAAGATTCTCAATGCTCGCCACACCCTGTGTTTCTTCGGTTGTCAGTGACTATGGAGCCTGCTGAAGAAATATCCTAGTGCACACTTCACCGTGACGCACACAAAGCACCAATCGCTGGAGTTTATTTAATCAGTCAAACAAATGACGACGGTGATCGGAAATATCTTTTAATGGCAGATAGTTTGGGCGAGCTAATTGACCATCTAATAATACACGTGCCAGACGGCGCCCTAAAAATCCTTTTCACTAAGCTCCTTTAAAAAATCGGCCAATCTGCTCGCGATGTTGAGTGCGCACGTGCCCTACGGCGTGCGCTGGTTCGCCGATTTTATAAAGGAGCTTAGTGAAAAGGATCTTTGGTGTCTATTACAGGGCGGGACGAGCACAAGTTTGACAAAGGAGAAGAAGCATAACGTGCACAGACGAAGAGTTATACGTCTGTGCACTTGTTGTTTCTTCTACTTTTGTCAAATTGCGCTGTTCCCACCCCGTCGGCAGTGCCGTATTAGCGAAAAAGGGGTGAACGACACCACTCGCCGTTTTTGTTGCCTAAACGGATTAAAGCGACAGAAATAATTGACGTCCCGATCGCTACAGTATAGGCGTGCGTAAAAGCACCTGGGAGTGCAGTCAACTTTAACTCGGTTTCACAGAGACGGGAGGCAATAACTTGATGGTACCAAGTGCCTGAAGCCCGATTCGCATGCCTCGCGATTTCGCAGTTTGCAACGTCAAGCACCGCAGATTCCGACACGCTTTTTTTTTTTTTTTGCCCGCACTAGTGACCGTTGCTACTGCGAAATCGAAGGTAAATCGCATCCTATGAATGGACGCTTTACACTAAGAAATTTGGTGTGTCTACTTTCCCGCGAAGAATTTGAAAGAGCCAATTGCACCAATCGATGGGGGCTGCTCGGTCAATGACTTGGAAATAGTATATGTACAGATGTAAAAGAAAAGAGGACACTTTGCTGTCACACATAGCTTGACGTTTTGCGTGCTTTCGTCACGCTTAATATCAGAGCGGATACTGCATACTTTAGGCCTAAACATAGTTTGAACCCCCTCATTCTCTGCTTCCTCCGTATATTGGAGGGATTACCTGTCCCAAGGGGTTTACCGGAAGGTACGGGCCCCACATTTCTTATGCCCGAGTCCCACTATACAGCGACAAACAGAAACAAACGACAGAGACAAGCATCAAACCAAAGACTTTCGCGATATGACAGGTTTTGTAGAATAAAAAAGGCTATGCTCACACACGAGCATCATACACGCAAGAGTATCCTTGGCAGGCTTGCAAATTACTCGTGCTTACTTCACTAGCACCGAACGACTAACGCCCACCAAAGGTACCATCGCGAGCATGCTGCATGTGTATGAAGGCTCGTCGCTGTCGTTTGTTTCTGTTTCTCACTCTAGTGGGACTCGGGAATTCGTGTGAATGTCCAGGCGCTTTGTTTGCAAGGCTCTGTTTGTTTTGAACTTCTAACTCCCAGCACGTGAGTCAGCGCCAAAAGCGCTCTTATTCGATGAAATGACGGAACTCACGATTCGAATCTTGAATCCTAAAACGAAAACCAACCCACGCTCGGAAACAGGTCTTTAGAGCGCATCGAGGCGGCAACTGCGCAATTCGCGCGCGGTTAGGTAAATTGCCTCGAGGTCCGATGCAGCGCACGCATCGGGCGCTCGAGTGTGTCTAGTATCCGCGGAGAAGGATCCCGCGTGCGGACGCGGTGAATCAGTGGGTCTCAAAAATAAAAAAAACCGCCGGCGGTGTCGCTGCTCACGGCACGTCCCGGGAGTTCTCGCAGACGTGACCGGAGTGCCGAGGGCGGGGGATATCGGATATTGGAGCATGCTGTAAGGAACGACGACGCCACCGCTGAAGGCGAAAGTGACCGACGTATACACGCGCGCGCGCGCACGGCGAGAGCGACGCGAACGGCATTCCGGTTCGTTCGCTGAAGCGAGGCTCGTGTTTGGAAGAGAATCGCGCACCGGAAGCGCAGTCTGGCGTCATCGCCGTTTCAAGGAACGGAAAAAAAGGCCCCCGACGTTTGACCAGCGCTGCTACTATACGCTCCACTATATGCGTGTCGGCGGGAAGCTGCAGTGGCCTATCGGAGAGCGCGGAGACAGTGACTGCTTCATTGCTGACGTCACTCGTTTTGCGCTTCTCGCAACGCGAAACGCGTATGCAACGTGCGTGTAAGTGTTCTGGTTAGGTTTACTAAAGGCGGTCGTCGCGAGGGATTGTTGTAGCGTAGTTGTGCGCGGATGGCGTTACGAAACAGGCAGCGATGAATGGAGTAGTAGTCCTTGAGTGCGTGTCCCACGGATGTAATTTTCGTTTTTTTGTTTTTTCCGTGAAGACGAGTCTCATTATGACGTTTGCGTACTGCGCGTTCTGCCGAAACTGGATATAGTCTAGTGTGAGGCTGTCCACGTGAAGTCACGTGTGTGCTTGACGTTTTCTCGAGAATTAATGTCGCATGAGGGGAAGCGAGGAACTGCCTACATAAAATGGAGAGACAAAATACAGCACCTTTCAAAGAAAAATCGTAGGCTTTAGCTGGGGAAAATCAGACATATTGGCATCTTAACTTTTGCAAAAAGAAGCAGGAGACAGAAACACGAAAGATCATGACTCATCGGTTCACCATATAAAACGAGCTCGTTCAAAATTTCAATTTCACACGCACCGTATTGAACTCAGGTATAACGAAATTCGAGCACATGACAGTGTAATTGCGACTTCCTTATAAATAAAATATAAAGCAGGAAGCGGGGTCACTTAGTTTCGGCCCGAATTTATACCGCCGACATCAGGCGCGGAGGTGCCGTTGGCTTTCTTCGGCTCCCACCAGACCGAGCGATGAAAGCGTGAAATATTTGGCTTGTTTCGTCTTCTGTTTCGCCTGTTTATTCTTCACTCCACTCGGCCACCAGTCCGTGCAGTCTGGAATTCGCCCCGTCGGGGAATCAGAGCCGGTACTTGGGCTGTCGCCGCCATCGCCGACGGGCCTTTGTATGGTAGCACACAGTGTCGGCGCGTCCGGCCACCCTCTTCACCGCGCGTACCTGTCGGCGCCCGGAACGCACGTTGGCTTGACCGGGAAATCCTGCGTTTAACTCGACTCGGGTCCCCGTGACTCCTCGGCCGACTCTGCGAACCACAGTCCACACGGACGAAGTTCTCACGTAGCCTACAATCACTGCCAGGAGCCCCATTTAGGTCCCTTTCTGGCTGGAAACCCCTGGGCACAGCGGGAATCTGCCATTCCTCGGAAAACGCAGTGTTACGTCCCGACCGAAACAATAGGACACGCAAGGGACAAGGGGGCAGACGGCCCGTGAGTCTGTAGGTATGCAGACGGTAGCCCGCTCTTTACACGCCATCGGGTCATCAGAGTTGTTGGCGCGGACTGCTGACCTCAGTGCGAGTGCATGCCGGCTTAGTGCGAAAGACTTTGGGGTAGCCCCGGAAAAAAAAAAAAAAAAAAGAAGAAGCGGAACATTAACCCCTGTTGGGAGACGGTTATCGATCAATATTTTTTTTTTACGCCTGCGAGGCATTGATCTTTCCACTAATAACCTATTTATTATTTCTGCTGCGTTTAGGCGATGGTAATTGCTGTTTACAGTAGTCGATTACGCATGCTGGATGTCTCTGTTATAGACGCCTTCCATGAAGTCATTGCCGCGCGGTTACGTGGTACGGTGCAAAACATCAATTTGGGCATCCATCTTGTGTTAGCACAAAACAAAAATCTTTATCAGAGCCGACACGGCTTTTGTATTTTGCCCAAATTAACTAATTAATTAATATGAATTAGTTAATTTTTGAAATATTCAATTTAGAGCGAAAGTTTTAAGGTCAAACTTGTAGAGCGTCCTTAAAAACATCCAATTCAGTGGTTTTTATCAAAAACCTTAACACTTTTTTTATGGGCTCCAAAAAAAGTTTGCGAATTATATAAAACAAAAACGCGTGACTTTGCTCATGTGCACCTTGTATTGCAGCGCTCTCAGCCGCGGCTTGAATAAACTAGGCTTGCGTGGTGAATATAGCTCTTTTGAATGGGCGGTGTTCACAAATTCGCGTTTTTTTGTGGTTTTTTTTTCTTTTTTATATAATTCGGGCACTTTTTGAAGCCCGGATAAACGAACCATGTTAGAAATAAAATAGTTTGTTGTTGGGCGAGTTGAAGGCTGCCCAACCAGGGCAGCCTTCAGTTTTTGGACTTGAACCTTTTGTTCTTGGAAGAACACGTCTGTTGGATGTATTCCCCGCGGTCTCGAAAGGAACTCCTGCCGTATGGCTCAGCCCATTCAAAGGTAGTTAAAAGATGAATTACTAAGTTTTGCCTTGAGTCCGCCCTCAGAAAGTCGTGTGCTCACAGGATCCAGGCAAGCTTTAGCAACCAATTGGCTCGACTATTGTCGGCGGGCTTCCCTTATTCGGTCTTGAGGAGTGTGGCGGAGACCATCCTGCAAAGAGTGAAGGGACACACTGCTAGAAAAAAGATGCAGTCAGCACTGAGGACTCTGAAGCCTGAAGCGGTACAATACGTGCACAACTCTCGCATAACCTCAAGAAGGTTGCGAAGAGACATGGGGTGCCGATTGTGTTTACAGCTCCGACAAAACTCGGGCAACTCTGCCCCCGCATTACTGGCGAAAGCAGACAGAAGCGAGGATGCAGCACAAAGCATGCCAGGCCGTTTTTTGGCTGCAAAACAGAGGTCGTTTATGAAATCCCGCTCACGTGTGGGAAGACATACGTGGGGCAAACGGGAAGGTGTGCCAACGACCGTCTCAGGGAGCATGCTCAAAATTTAAAGACTAATGACGGGGTACATTTGCCTGCACACTGCAGAAACTGTAAGTGTGAGCCACGTTTTTCTTCCACTGTAATTTTGGGCGGAAGTAAGGGACAAAAAGCACGTGAGCTGTTGGAAGCCTTCTTTATCAAAAAGAAAGGCGACCTATGTGTGAGCGATACCTCGATAAGTTTGTATAATGCTGAGAAATGCTTCCTTGATAAATTTCTGTGACGAGTGTGGGATAGTGACACGACGCATGCGTGGACGCATTGAAGTTGACGATATATCTGTATGTATTCTAAAGGTTCCCTCAATACAGTTGTAAGTTGCACTCGTGTTTGTTTCTCTCTCTTGTGTCCGTCTTTTTTGCGCAAAACCATGTATCCAAACGTGTTCGAAATCTTGACAAAAACCACTGACTGAATGTTTCTGAGGACGCTCTACAACTTTGTCATTGAAACTACCGCTCTAAATTGAATATTTCAAAAGTTCAATAATTAATCTTAATTAATTAGTTAATTGGGAAAAATACAAAAAAAAATAGCTTGGCTTGCTCCAAACAATGAACAAACTTATTCGTTTGGTTTCGTCTTCATAAAATGAACGAAAATATTTTTAAACCTTTGCTCAAGTTACGTGGAATACCTTGTATATAATAATAATGTTGTTGGTATGCGTATACAGCCTCAATTGGCATCTGATGCCCAGCTGTAGATGACCGTCCCGCAGTACTATAGGTAAAATGGTTATTCGGCCAGAAGTTGAGGGTCACTTCTGTACAGATTGGCTATAGTTTTTGACAGGTTTAAGCATAAGGTGTCCGAAGTATCTCATTATCGTTACGCAGTCAATGAGATTGCAGCATTAGCCAGTAAGAATGACCAAGAACGAATCACGAAGAAAGAAGCGTCAACATAATTAACGAGCCAACACCCTCCATTTTTTTTTTTTGACCCGTCGGTGACTTTAGGCGTTTTACATAGAATTGTGGAATGGCTCTCTCTCTCTTCTCATATTCATTAAGCACCTCATCCCACCCTTTTATCCCTTAATCCTTTCCCCTGTGCAAAGTTGCCAGCTAGGACAGAAGTCCAGGCTTACCTCTCTGCCTTTCGCTCATCACTTTAATAAAAAGAAATCTAAAAAAAATGTGGAATGGAAAAAAATTGGTATGACTAAAAACTTATTTTTTTTTTTTACATCTATTCTTTTGTTTTGGACAAATTATTAAAGTCACTTTATTACGAGAAATGTATTCGATCTTGTGATCCTTAAATTCTGGCAGGAATTTAACGTTCTGCAGACTCCCAGCGAAGGCCGACTTTCTTCCGATCGCACGCTTTCGCCATGGGCCTGCTATTAATTTTTCGAGCATGTCGGAAGCGCCACTAAAAGCCTTAAGCCTCAAAAACGGTGTTCTGCCTGTCGCGTCTTTGGCTTCCTGGGGAGATGAGAATTGATGATGAAGAACGCGGGGCGCGAATAAGAAACCAGTCGAGCACGTACTCCGGCAATTCGTTTTTTTTCTTTTTTTTTGTTTGCCACTTTCACTTTGCAACGAGGTGTATTGCTGATTGCCAAACGTGGCAGCTTGGAACTATCATCTCGCAAACACTGTCCACCGGTTTTTATGTGTATGTGTTCCCCACAGTGCTCTACAGATTGCTCTCGGGATTCACTGATTTCTTCCCTACAACGAGAAACACCTTCAGGGTGCATTTCCAAGCGCGGAATGTGGTAAATGTAGAGACCAACGGTAGAGTCGCGTACTATAACCTCTACTGAACGAACCCACGCAGTCTTGGAGCGTCCCTCCCGATCAAAGGGGCATTGAACCTTGGACTCCAACCACTATAGAAATGACGAATGATATAGCACGAACTGATAGGACATGTAGGTATAAACAGTGGACTTCCTGAAGAGAGCTTCAGAGGACATGTGCTCTCTTGAAGTCGATGATCGTTAAATAGTATATTTGCAATGCAAATCATGTTCAGTCTCCTTGTATTGGTGGAGATTAGTTTAAAGAAGGGGCGAAGTTCGTCTGTCTTAATGGCTGCGAAGCTTGTTATCCGTCCACAAATGCGAATAACTCACATAAAATATCGAAGTTTGAGATGTCCTGTGTCACTGATTTGGTGTACTTCTCAGTGTCAGAGATACTCAAGATCACTCAGTCCGACCATTGCGTCTTTTGACCATTGTTTATTGTCTTGGAATAACATTTTGTTATGTTAGAGTCAGCTTATCTTGAAAATATTGCTTCCTATTATAAGCAGCTTCTCTCTCTCTCCACGCCATTTTTCTTTTAATTTCGAGTGAAGTGTATGTACAATCACAATACGGCTGCGCTTTTGTGTTCAATATGGCGGCCCACGTGAGTGCCTACACCCGGTACGCAGGACACGTCATGCGAGTCGCTAAGAGCGGCCTAGTGACAATGGTGGGTTTTAAGGCGTAAAGAAATTATTTTACAGATAGTTGCATAACCAGCACCCTGCAGTGTTAGAGGGTTGCGTTTTACAGATCCGAGGTGGTATACAGGACTTAAGAGGTGTACCGGTCCGTGATTCCAGAGCATAAACGAAACTCCTAGAACGCGGACAAACTCCCGGTATCGCAAATCTCTTTTTGAAAAGAGTAAAACAAAAGCAGCAGGGACGAAGCCCATTCCACTGATACAAAGAATGTACCACTATATTTTAAAGTAGTTAATACGAGCAGCAGTCGCATCATTCCCCGATACCTCTTCCGCATGGGCGTTTCGAGTGGCACTGGATTCAACCCAACACCTTTCCGTCGAGTGGCGAATCATTTTGCGATCCCGGCTCTGCGCGTCACTTGGAATTTGCCCGTTTGCCGATTCTCTAGACGGGGACGACCTTAGGTGGCACCGCAGTTAACGGCACCGTCGCTTGTGCGCTCGCGTACACTGAGCGCCGATCAAAGCTATGGACGCACACCATTAACTTCTTCTGAAGTGTCACAGAAGGAATAACCGCACCTTCAGTCTGAGGCTTTTGAAGTGTCATTGGGGCTTGCGTGTTGCCTCTTTGCCTGCATCCTTTTGATTCCGTTTAATGGGGGGAAACGTTTAGTGTTCTGGATAAAACGGGTACAGGGCTGTCTCACAGACAGAGTTACTTTGGTCGTCAGATTTAAAAGAGTGGTTGGGTACGCGCGTTAAAGAGGAGGAGGATGGAGTAGTCTACGTAATGTGTTTGTACGCTAGCGTTTTGAAAACGAATAGATCGCAGAGATGTCATATAAAAAGCGTCGGGGTGTTTTGTTTAAACAAACCTGTGTTCGTCTTCCGGCATCAATGGTACATGGAAGCTATTATCTGTGAGAGTAACTCTGGCCCTGAAGGCAAATCTAAAGTTCATTATAAAGCAAAAAAAAAAAAAAGACTAGATGAATGGTAATTTCTATACCCTTTGTAACGGGCGGCAGCTTGCGCCACCTAGCCAAACATTTCGTCATCCCTTCTTTTTTTTTAATTTGTATAAATTTTGTTATAACACAACCCCCCCCCCCCCTCTTTTTAAAGTGATTACATTGCTTATTTATATCTGTATTTTTTTATCCTTCCCTAGATCTTTTCCACCAATCTTCCAATCTCCTCTTAGTTACCGCAATGCTTTCCCTATCCATTCGTCCATCCATGTCCGGAAAACCCACTGCCCCCTACAAATTTGTAGTCCTCCCCCCCAAACCCCCCCCCCCCCCCCCCAAGAGGGTGGGACGAAGCTCCGTGCACTTTAAAATTACATGTTCTATTGTTTCCGTTTCGCGGTTGCGTACGTCGCACAGAGTGTCTACTTCCTGGAATTTATCCCTATACGTTTTCGTTCGTAGCACCCCCGTTCTAGCTTCAAACAACAAAGAGCTCCCCACTGAATTATCATATAGCTGTTCCTTCTTTATTTCTTGTTTTTGTGCCCTGTATATTGTTAAAGCTGATTTCCCCTGCATTCTCTCTTCCCACAATTTTCTCTCAGTTTCCTTTACTCCCTTTTCTACTGATATGCTCTGATCGGTCCCATCTTGTTGAATTTATTTAAACCTCAGCTTGCGGGTTCGGTTCGTCCACTGAGTGTTTAGACTTTTCACATATAGATACTTGTACACTTTCGCTGCCTACCGTGTATCCTCAATTTCAGCTAGTCTTTCTTCAAATTTTACTTTACTGATCGCCTCTCTACTCTCGAAAGATGCCCAACCCATATCCCCCTGTACTCCTTCATTTGGTGTATTCCCATGTGCCCCCAATGCCAACCTGCCCACACTCCTTTGCTGTATCTCTAAACCTGCCTGAATTTCTGACCTCATACACAATTCCGCATTTCCAAATGACAGTCCTGGCACCATGAATCCCTTCCATACACCCCTAACGACTTCATATTTATTGTAGTTCCATAGTGCCCTGTGTTTCATGATAGCTGAATCTCGTTTCCCCTTCTTTATTACAATATCTTCATGGTCTTTTAGATACCGTCTTCCTACACTTAACCATACTCCCAGATATTTGTACTTTTCTACGCTTTCTACCAATGTGTCCTGTATCTCCAGGGGTTCCCCCTTCTCGTCGTTGAAAACTATTATACCAGACTTGTCCCTACTAAATTTTAGTCCTAAATTGTCTCCTTCCCTGCTGCAAATCCTAATAAGTTCCTGTATTGTCTCACGACTCTCTGATACGAGTACAATGTCGTCTGCATACATTAACCCTGGCAATATTTGATTTACTTTATGTATGCAGGGGCGGATTCAGTGGGGGGGGGGGGGGGGGGGGGTCCGGATGTCCTGACCTCCCTCTTGAATTCTGCATGTGTAAAAATTTAGCACGTGGAAACGGCAACGAGGGGAAGGGCCCCCCCCCCCCCCCTCAAGAAATACCTCCGTCCGCCCCTGTATGTATGTATGTGTACTTTGTACTTTATGTACTTTATATTTGATTTACTTTATGACTGCGCTCAGTGCAGTGTTTTTTGTCGCTGGACGTGCCACCAAGAAGAGAGTGACAGAAGGCCCCGAACTCTAGCTGGTGTCATGTTTACAAGGTCCGCAAATGCCTCCGCCGCAATGCCGCCGCAATGCCGCCGCAATGAGCGAAAGCCTGCGCACTCGCTTTTCCATCTCTGCCGCTCTCCCGAATACGGCATCGGAGAAATCCGCGTGAATACGAGGAGAAAAGCGCTCGCACTTGTTTCTCCCCGGCGCCCAGGTTGAATAACCCGAACATCGTCGGCGGCTGCTGCTCCTGCGAGGGAGAGGGGCATTCCTGCCTCGAAGAACCAGTTGTTCAGACGGGAGACCGAGCTGCTTCCGAGCCGAAGGCTGCAGCAGTGCAGGAACAGCAGCCGCCGCCGCTGCCACAGCCTCGGCCGTCCCATGGGCAGCCGCTTCGGCGGGGCCGGACAAAGCGCGGGGAGAGCCCAAAACGCGAGAACATTCTTCCCTTTCTGGCTTGCCCGCAATCGCGTAATAACAATCATACGGGCATCAGCGGCCTGCGCCCATAACAGCTATTTGGAACCTCGCGCGGAGAGAGACGCTGTGGCGCTGACGCGCTGAAGGTGGAGGCCCCGACACGTCTGATGGCCCGCTCTCGCCGCCTCTCAGGAACATCGGGATGGCGAACACATTTGCGAAGGCGCACTCCCAAGTGAAAGCTTCTGTCTTGTTTTCGAGTTACTTTCGGACATTTTTATGTATACATCTTATTGTGATATGACACATGTCGCTCGAAGTGAGACGATACTGATTGGGTGCGGACCATGCGCCAGCAGTCCATTGGACGCTATTGATTAATGACATATCGTAAAGTGCATTCGCCCTTCACGATCGCTGAGTGTTAAGCTTTTGATCAAAGAACATTCCTTTCTTGCCAAACAAACATTCCGTCGCCTCTAACTTTACCACACAGGGCTTGAATGACAGCTCGTAAAGAAAGTGGATTGGGGACTACGTCTGAGAAAGGGGTGGGGGTGCTCTTGCATCTGTCCGACAGCGGAGGAGCGAAGTTGTTCATCGTTTATGGTATTGGAAACGCGAGGCTAAGTAAAGTGCAATTTGTTCATGTCATATAGAACGCGCACCTAAAAGACCTGGACCATTACTACTGCATGCGTTGTAATCATATCCCGTCAAAACAAGACTTTCAAGACTTCCTCTTGTAGCTTTCGCGAATTGCTATTCACCTTTTGATAGTTTGGCACGCATATATCTGGGGGTTTAAGTTAATGGGACAGGCAAGTGGCAGATCGCCTGAGGGTGTTTTAACGTATCCGCCACTGTCTTACGGAGGTGTCATTAAAGCTACATCAGGTACTTTTGTGGAATGATAGCTGAGTGTGAATGCGCACCCCACCTTAGAGCACGTGGCTATGCAGCTCGTGCTGCCGAGCGCACGAATCCTGGGTCGCTAAACTCGTCGAGCACAAAGTTGGGCCCGAAGTTTGCGGAACGCGCTAATTGGGCTCTCGCGACGCTGACGTTGCGCCGAGCGAGGTGTCAATCATTAGAACGCTCATTTCTTTGAATGCGGCAGAATGCAGCAAAGTTCATCGAGGCGCGCGTGAAGGGCGTGAGGGGCGCGAGGAGCCCGCTGATTGAACGGCTTTGCCGATGACGTAGCGCCCGTTTGTCCCTACATCCCTACGCCAAGCTGAAATTAATGCTTTGCAGGTAGTCCCTAGGCGACCTGTTGACGCTCCAAATCTCTCCAAAGTTTGCGTAGAAAGAAAAGTGATCAGAAACCTCGTTTATCGAAGTTGTCGCTGACGTCAACGTGACGTTTCAGAACTTTGCGAGAGCCGTGCTTTGAGCCCGAAATCTTCACTTCGGATCGAGGCGACGTTAAACTTTGTCAACGTGGCGGTGCCGTACGCTGCGGCCGAGCTTATCTTCCGCCACCGTCGGCGTCGCCACCGAGACCACCGGGGCCCGACGACGACTATCGGCGACAGTACCGGCTATCGAAAGCCGTTGTGCGTTGACTCTGCGACGAGCTTCGTTCGGCGCCCGGATTTTGAGGCGGCGGACAATCGCGTCTACCATGACCGTGGGACAACAAGTTCTCTGTGCGCTCCGGTTCTTCGGAACCGGTAGCTCTCAAGGCATGGTCGCGACTGACGAGCATCTGTCAGTCTCCCAGATGACTGTGAGCCGGGCTGCCATCCCGCTCATCATCCAGCCTCGTCATCCCGCTCATCGACAGGGCTCGAATTGTCCCGAATGCCGTCGAGGTTGATGTCCCAGTTTGAAGGGAATCTTCGGCCGGTGGCTGAAATAATTTTGGCAACTCTGTTAGTGGCTAGGATGTGCAAACCATTGGCCCACCAACTATCGACCCACGTCTCCCACTATCTTTAGAACTTTTCTTGATATATGCTGTCAGACTTAGAATTATCATACAAATTTACTGTGACCCTCTACATGACAGCAAGATGGTGATATACCCTAGGGCATTTAAGCAAGGTTTTGTTTCGCCATGCAAAAGGGCATGCAGCAATGTTTGGGGGTGTTTTCCCCACTGCTAATCGGTGCACCATAAAAGTCGGCGTGTGAATACAAAAATGGTGTGATCTCACCTCCAGTCCCAGCACTGGCCCGCCGCAACCTTGGATTGTGTCTACACCGAGGATTCCAAGTATTCGCTCCTCCTTTGGAGTAAGAGGCGAACCTCGGGGTAGCCCTCCTCCCGTGCCCCTCCCTTCCTCACTTAGAATACCTGTCTTGCCCTTTGCTACTCTAACTTTCGCACTCCAAAACTGCTGCCACTCCGCCCGAGTCTTGTTCGCCGGCCCCTGGCTGTTTAGGCGCCGCACAAGCTCGGCCCACAACAGAGTTCGCCGATTTCTGGTGAACTCTGCGGTGAGCTCGGTGCAGGCCCCCGCCAATTGTGGGTGGTCCTTCAGAAAGCCAATCAGAATGTCCAATTGTATGGAGGACATGCGCGGTTTTAATGTTCTAGATTTTGAAAGAGCCGGCGAAGCGGGCGGAGCAGGTGGCGATGCCATTTTCTTACTCGTCTGTCTGGCTGTTGCAACGGTTGCACACGACTGACTTTTTGTCAATGTGTGCAGTGATGGAACTACTGCTACATGTTGCGTCAAAGGGCACAAGAAACGTTCAGTCAACTCAAATTCCACTGAAAATATTGTATGAAAAAAGTTTACATGCCTGCGTCACCAAAGCGACGAACTCGAAAACGAAACTGAAACCACTGAAACTCTCATCGAACCTGTCCCGCGTGGTGGGGCTTTGGTACTTCCGTTTGCTATAAGACGCATGAGAAGTGAAGCTGAAGACGCTGCAGACGACAGGCTTTGCTCGAGATTTTCAGTGTGGTGCTGTTTAAGTTGTCATCGCGAAAATTGAATGCAAAGAAACGATTTAGGTCTAATAGCACTTGCACCACTGATCTTTTAGTAGACTGTATCGTGGATAGAGGCCTGTATAGCTGAGGTCGAGCGGCACCGCCAGCAGTCATCGCTTGAAACGAGCTAATGCATGCCACGGGAGAAACGGGAAAACTCAATTTTATTACCTTAGTAAGCTATTCTCGACCATGAAACTTCTATCGTGTTTTCTGCAAATAACAGTAAATATTGTGGGCAAGAATATCAAACGCGTTAAAATACAAATCTTTTATTTTTAAATAAATGTGGTGTGGTTGAGGGTTGAGGGCGACTTTGTTGGGCGTAAATTGTGATGTGTTTAATAAGACAAGGGTTACCGAGAGTAATTGTGGAGTCATTCGTGATCTCAAAGTCATCAGAGCTTAGCAAACGATAAGTTAGAAGACCTTTACAGGGGACATTCGCATCGTTTTAACCGCTGTACATAGTACTTCTGGTGAAAGCTTTTTCTTGGAACTGCTCTGAGGGCATTCCGTGACAAACTAAAACTCGGAGCGTGCCGTTCAGTCGTTGAATGTGTCATTTATTTAGCAACCGAAGCAAGCGACGTCGGTAGAGTCGGTGGTGCTCTGGCCCATTTTTTAAAATCAACTTTCGAACGCTTGACGAATGTAGATTTGATCTCCAAGCACCCGATATAATGATCGCAGCACATCATAAAATACTCGCCCTCGAGCACCACGTACAAGCTTCAATATTCCTACTTTTGCGTGTTTCTCCCTTAGACTTGCGTGTATTGCCTGTTGTCAAGCAATGGCCACCAGTGATGCCACCGACGGGCTCCCGATCCACGATCCAGACTTGCACTGTGAGAGTTATAATGCATCGCACCCGCGGAGAACCGGCTCCGAACGAACTTGCCGAATGTACCGAGAGTATAGTCTGATGCTGTCGCCATAGATGTTGTAGAAGAGTACCGACCTCAAACCGAAACTAGCGCATTTCTGTTCTACGTGAGGGATGGGAATGCGAGAGTGTAGTCGCTGCCAACGTTTATCTATAAACGTTAGATGCTGCAATTTGTAACTTATATTTGCAATGACTTCCAATTAAGCAACTCGGCTGTCAGAGATATTTACAGACGGCGTAAGTTTCCGAAAAGAGCTGACTACAAAACAGCATACACTAGAGAAAATTGATGACACTGTACGCGCAAACGCTTGCTCCGTTTTAAGCATGGTATTATGAGTGAACCACTGAAAGGCTTAAATCTAGTTGGTTGGAATATCTAGCAATACGTTTCGTAAGACTTTTTATTTCCCTGGTGAGGGCGTCCAGAACGAGAGCTTTCTCAAAGAAAATACGACGGGGCGAAATAGCTGACGTTTAATAATGATTTTGCTCAAGCCTCGGGCAACGTCTCCGTGTTTAGCTTTCCCGGACGCTGAGTGAATGCGTCACAGGTTTCTGCTGTGGGAGCTTTGTCGACAAATGTTCCACTTTTCACCCGCACTCGGATGATGTGAGATAACGCGGCCTCTGATGTGTTTGTCCTGAGCTTTTCATTACGCACTGGTAGGTTTCAGCGTCTGTACAGCAACATAGTGACTCAAATTTTGCATATAAAGCACGGGTCGTCGATTCCTCCCTTCGCGAAATATCGGACGCTTACAATTCAAGCTCACGTTTGAGTTTGTTGCCCACGGGACGCGATTTCTAGCAGAAAATCTACTTTTTCTTTCAGTTCCGCTGTGCGAATGCCGCATCGTAGCAGAGGAACTACCGTCGTCTGCTCTCGGTCCTCGCCTGAGCGAGGCATCACGGGATTGACGGCGCTAGAGCTCAAAGACAGCGTGCAGCGAGTGGCGTGAACGCTCGATTCCCCGCTCTGTCTCATGCTCTCGTGCACCGCCTGGGGATCGCGGGGATTTATCGTACCTCCAACGTCAAAAGTTGCGAAGTTGAGCACGCCCTCGAATATGAGGGAGGAGGAAACTTTGCGGCGTTCTTTCGGTCACACCCCCCGCTACGTCAGAACGCAAAGAAGGTTTGTGTTCCACGAGTTTAGCGACCCTGGGTGCAGTTACCTCCCCTGCCAGTTTCAATCTGAATGAGCATGTATACAGCGCGCGTTCGTGTATCATTACTGCGTGATGCACGTTAAAGGCAACCAGGCTAGCGTTCTTTCTGCACCGGTTACATTTCTCACTCACAGCATGAATCAGTGTTGCCACACTCTTACATCCCTATCTCACGCTGTATCGTACGATTTGCTTCGCTTTGTTTCTTCTCTTCTTTGCTCCGGAGCATTTGAAAGTCCACCTCCGTCTCGAGTTCTTAACGCCGACCGCAGTCGTTAGTGGGACAGACAGGCGTCATTTTTTGTTCAGGCTATTTAGTTGTATTCTTCCCGCGATTGCGTTCCGTCAGCACTGAGCGCTCGAAACAGTGGTGCTACCCTAAAGCCGGGGTCACCACTGCACATACATAATAATAAAAAAAAAAAATACAGTGTGTAAACACGAGTCACCGCAATACCCCTGGTTCGAATGCTGCGTGCAGAATTTCTTCTTGGCTCATTGTCATACGGCATTCGAAACACGGATATCGAGGTGACTTGCTTCCGAATCGCTTTGCAGACTGTCTTCAGTATATGATGTATAAGCAGTGCGACCCCGGCATCGGTCACACTGGAAATATCTCATACAAAAGACAGTCTGTATACGTTGCCATAAGGCATGTTTCTTCCCTGTATGACGACCCTATTAATATAATATTGTTACGATGATTGAAGCAAACGAGCGAGTATGAAGCAAACGTACTTCGAACATGCGTGCTTGACGCGCGTCCTTAGATAATTTTGTAATCATGTTTGCAGCGAAACATGATTACAAACATTACAAAGGGTAAGGGAATTTGGCAATAAAAAGAAACTAACGTTGTTACACAGGCTCAAAATAAGAAGAATAATTAGCTAAAGTAGCCTTAAGCCTAAAAACAAAACAAAAAATCACTGATTGTCGTTACAGAATTTTAGGGACGAAAGAACCGTAAAAAGATGTAGGTAGGACGAAGTGTAAACTTGAATACTGAAGCACTGTTGTTTGGACTACGAAAGTTGTTATCTTTAAAGAGGCCATGAAATGAATTTTGGGCCGGGATAAATGTTTGTAGAGTGGGAGTAATTACTATTCCCATATCGTTCTATTGCTCTGCTGTGTGTGTGTCTTCTTTTACTGGTCCTTGTTTTTTAGCGCTTTTAATCCCGAAATGTACCACCGACTAGCCCAAGTGAATACCGTTTTGCCTATCGTTTAGTAAGTCAAAAGAGAAAGGTTAGGAAGTCAAACGCCTGCATTTCGGTACGAAATTCTGAACATTTTGCGAACTATTTCGTAAACCCTTTTCTTCTAAAGCTCCCGTCTTTTCACTGCGAAGTGGCCTAAATAAAAGTTCTTTCCTCGTTTGTTCACGCACCAACCACTCCGTTCATTCTTAAAGGGTAGCTGCAAAGAAAAAAATTGTATTTTTAAACAGCCTAGTTGGAACAAGCATGTCACAAAACAATTTTTCCGCCAAAAACAAAATTTTTTACAGCAATATTTAATGCGCGAGACTTATTTTTGTTTGCGGCTATTTCGTCTGTTTTAAATCGCGCGCCACAAAGTTGGTATTACACGTCACGTAGGGGCTGCTATACGTCACGGAGTGACGTATAACGGCTACTCTGCTGCGTCGAAAGAGCGGGAGTTTCAAATGTGGAGAAGATGTGACTCCGACTAAATTACGTTCAATAGCGTAAATATTGCTGGAAAAAAAATTGTTTTTTCGCGGAAAATTTGTTTTGTGACATGCTTGTCCCATATAAAAAACACAAAAAACACAACACACAAAACGCAACTGCGGAAACCAGCGAGCTCCGCCTTCAGCGCGAGCTCGCTGGCTTCCGCAGGGTTTTGGTTGCGCGTGCCTGCGCGTCCACACTTGTGTCATCAAGGGCAGAAAGCTCGCGCTGAAGGTGAAGCTTCCAGTCTCAGCTTAAGGGGGATTCAACCGCTCGTCACTCAGTGGGCAAATTTCGTTACACAAACCTGAGTTTCAGGAATGCACGATAGTGTTCATTCTTTTGGGGGTTACTTATGATAACGTAATGAAGGTTGTGCGGCCCTTGAATTTTTCTGTTAGAGCGCTGGAGATTTTTAATAAAATCCAAAAAATGACCGTTTTGACGTTTTTTAGCGCGTTTTGAGGCATTTTTGAAAATTCAATTATTTAGAAGACAAACGTGACAAAACGCTTGGCCGTACGTACTAGGGGTGCCTATATTCCTAATTTTAAGACCATGACGAGAAAGCAAAATATTGTTGTATTTGCGTATTTGTGTAAATAAAATCTCCCTGTTAATTTCATTTCCAACTTGATAAACGAGATGGCGACACTAGTACTAAATGCCTCAAACCGGAGATTTTCTTGCTGTTGCTGCTGTTGTTTTTCTCTCGAGCTCGAATTCGACCGCGATGTCTCGTTGCTCGTGGATCGGTAGCACGTGTAGCGAAAGCTCACGCTGTAAAGCTCACTGATCGTGGATTCAATCCACTGCCTCTGCCCGTTTCAATCTGGATGAGCATCGTACCGGCGTGCTGACATGTATCCTGTCTTGTACACGATACTAAAAAAAACGTAATCGATTACATTTACTATTACTCTTGGCTAAAAAGTATTCGATTAGATTACTTGATTACTCGACAGCAAAGTAATTGGACATTACTTGAAGAAGTAACCGTTACTTTTCAGATTACTTTATTGTGTGAAGACTTATATGTTTAGCGCTCATAACAATGAACTACTTCGAACCTTTATTTCACATTTTCACAAGTATTGAAGAAGAAAAAACGGGTTCCCTCTTCGTGGTCTTTGCACCTTCACAATGCGGACACAAGCATAGAATTCGTTTGAAGAAGTTTAATGATTTGGGCGTTCGCCAATTTGGGGGGGGGGGGGGGGGGGGGGAGCGGAGGGGGTTCTAGATCTTGATTGTCGCTCATTTTACTATTCACATGTGGATGAACTCGCATGTTATACAAAAGAGCAGCAGCTCCAGGCTTTGAAACGGATCATGTGTAGTATCCATTAGCGGAAGAGATCGCCCCGACCAGTTCTCAACTCGAAACCTTGCTTGTCACAAAGACTACGTAGGGGAAATAGGGAAATATTTGAACTGGTTTTGTTATATTTTGCATCCGCTTTAAACATTCTTTGGTTCTGGTTCTCCTACGGGCTGCGTGTAGGTACCATAAGCAGGATTGTTCTTTTTTATTATTTTTGTGTGTGTGTGCGTGAGGGGGCTAGTTTGAACGAAGGATTTACAAAGCTACATTCTGCTCCCTCAAACTTCGCCCTGAATGGCACCTTTGTCACGCACTGGGGCTTTCATGGGGCTTCCCAGTCCCAGTTCCAGCGCGAAAAAAAAAAGAACATTCCACAGAAATTGTACATACAAAGTGGTTGACCTCGTTTCCTACAGCTCCGAAAAAATCATTCTTTTTTTCTGTTCGAAAAAAGAAGCAAATTTTATTTTTTTCATTTCAGAAAAAGAAGGTGTGTGCAGGGGGTTAGAAGTAATTTTTATTACTTCAAAAGTGAGCATATTACTCTTGTGATTAATGCCTAATAAAAGTAATCAACTGATTACAAAATTACTTCAAAAAGTATTCGATTACAAGTAATTTGATTACTTGTAAAGCGTACGGTACACGTCTGCATGATCACTATTGCGTGATGCACGTTGAAGATGTCAGACAAGCAGTGGTATACTGCACTGTCTTGCATCTCCAACGAAGACACCAGATGCCCTCAGAGCTGACCAAGTTCTTGCTGTATAAACATAGACACAACAGAATTACAATTGACGGTTCCGTTGGTCGGCACTTTTTGAACGTTGCGAAGGTTCGAAGCGCGAGCTCATAGCGTTGGCAGCTGCCCTTGGTGCACGAGAGCTAGTGCCGCCGAGATGTGCCCTAGAGCAAGGAGCTCACGCTTGTAGCCTTTCCTGCGGTACAACACAAGGTGAAACAGAGTATAGGAGGTATTCACTGGCCGCCATATTTGAGGTCACTGTTTAGAGCGCATGCTCACAACGAGCTCGCATTAATAGGCTGCCAAGACCGGCAATCTTGATGGTGCGAGGTGGACGTTGCAAAATAACTGTGGAAGCTCGCCATCAGCACGTGCTCAGCATTAGCGCACACAGATATGGCCGCCAGTGAATACACCCTATAGTCATCAGCAGACTCCTAGCGAAAGGCCTGATAAGGCTGTGAAGGCGATACTTTTGTTGATTCTATTTTTTTGTGTGTTCTATGTTAGCGCACGTGGTCAAACGCTTGCATACGCTACAAGCGTGGCTCGTAAGCACTCTAAGATCGTGCAGTGTTGAGCAGAGATATCCTAGGGTGCCTCAATGTCCTTCTTTTTAGGGTGATGCCACCATTTGTATACTTCGTTTCACCTTATGTGCCAGCGAAGGCAAAGCTGGAAGCGCGAGCAAGAAAGTTCCGTGCGTTCAGGCTTTGCTCGAGCGCGCGAGCTGGGGAGAAACGCAAAAAGCGCTGGTCTCGCGCTTCTAGTTTTGGCTTCGCTCGCAGATAATGTGAAACGAAGTATAGTACCCGTTGCCGACAGCACGCGCTCACGGGGAAAATACAAAGAAATCGACGAAAACAAAATGCCACCATAGCACAGTCAGCGCCACAAACGCATGCAGGGACACGCTCTTTCACGCGCTTCTGAACAAAAAATAAAAATAAACGTGTGCGACAAAATGGCGAGATGCCACCACCCTAAGCAAAGCGCACATGAAGGCACCCTAAGATATATTAATATGTAGGGTGCCTCAATGTCCTTCTGCTTAGGGTGAAGCCACCCTTTGTAGTACCCGATGCCGACAGCACGCGCTCACGGGTAAAATACAAATAAATCAACGAAAACAAAATGTCGCCATAGCACAGTCAGCGCCACAAACGCATGCAGGGACACGCTCTTTCACGCGCTTCTGAACAAAAAAAGAAAAATAAAAGTGTGGGACAAATTGGCCAGATGTTTCCACCCTAAGCAAAGCGCACATGAAGACACCTTACTATTATGTATTTGGAAATAAAAAAAAAAAATAGTTGAATGAGTTGCAAAGAAGGCTAAAATACTTATTCCGAACAACATTTACTTTATGAAACATTATTTCAGATATTTCCATTCTCTGTAGACCTTGTTTGGTGGCTAGTGGATATGAAAAACAAAAAAGAAGCATGAATTTTATTATTTTGAGCAATTACAATATATTTTCTTAACCAACAAACAGGTGCTTACTCTGAGATGCAAATTGAATTTTGACGTTAGCGTTTTGGCGCCTCAAACAATTTTTTTTTTTGTAAATTTAACTTTTCCCGTTTTGCCGATTACTAAAAAAACCAAACGGGCCATCAATAGGTAGAAAATACGTCTACATATGGTGAGGCGTACGTTTCTTTTTTTTTTTTCTTCACCTTTCTAATTTTTAGGTAAAATCAAATGAACCTCTAAATAAGTTTAGTGTCTTCATAAGGAACCTCGGGAGTTCACTATGCTATTGTCCGTTATGAACACATCTTTCAACAGTGATCTTACTATGTCACGGTGGAACGAAGCGGTGCTACCTTATCTGTCTGGAAATAAATTGGGGTGTGTGTATGTTTATACAGCCTAGAACATAGTCTGCCTCAACGGGCGACTTGTCTCCCAGCTGTAGGTGATCAATTTAGCCAGTGCAGTACAACCGGTAGCCTGGGGTCTTTAACGTGCATCACGCAATAGTAATAATACACGACCGCACGCCGGTACGATGCTCATCTAGATCAAAACGGGCAGGGGTGGGAATTGAACCCAGGATCCCTGGGTTATACAGCGCGAGCTTTCGCTCCACATGCTCCGAGCTGGTGTGCTCTAGCCCACTCGGCCACCGATCTTTTTTTTTTTTTCTTTATTGCACTTGGCCACCGATCCCTCTTTATCTGTCTGGACTCAAGCCTTTCGATGTGTTTGCGTTTGTCTTGCAAGTGGCGTCAAATGCGCCAGTGCACGTGGCCCATGTCTCGAGCGGCTCTTGGAAGCAGTTGTCGGCGCAGTACTGAAATGACCGGCCCTTGGAATCGAATGGCAGTGGAGCACCCGCTCCTCGCACGTGTCTTGCTCGTTTCCGCAACAATGGTTGGCGGTACTTGAAAGCGTGATTTTTATCAAATGAATTTAGTCTGCACTTGCCGGCAGCGCCTTCAATATTTGGAATTTACGAGGATAACTCGAGTGCAACATGCCTTTGTGTACTTGGGTGGTTCTTTTTCGCTGACAGGCAGACAGACGGAAAGTGTCCTTTCTTGCCATACCCGTTGCCAATCTTGTCAGCTGCTGTGCACTTGGCGCGCGATTGTGGACGAGTAGTAGAGCCGCGCCACTTGCTTGGACAGAGAACTCCTTGGTACGGGTGGGAAACGGTTGCTTCCTGTTGCTTTGGACTCGACGCGCAGAAGTGTGGACCTCTTCGACGAGGTCCACACCTCTGGACGTGCAGAACTGTAGACCTCGCCACTAAATGAGCGATGCTTAGGGTCGGCACTCTGTCCCCAATACTGCTGTGGGCGCCGCCATCTTGGTGCTTGTACAGAGCAGACGCAACTGCCGATCGTCATGATTCAAAAGTGCAACTTCCTCGGCATTTGATTCGGTGTTAGGAAGCTCATGTAATATTGCTTTGCTTTGTCGCGAAGCGTTTAAACATTTGTCGAGGACGTAAAAGCGTTTCCTGTGATTTCAAATAAATTTTCAGATAACTGGCAGTCATGATTTTAATTCAGAATATGGACAAGTGTCGTTACCCTGAAGCGTAGCTTATTTAGTGGCACTAGGGAAGATCATGGCGGAACAGCGCAGCACTGAGCTAGATTTCAGACGCCATGTTCTTCTATATATAGTGCCACTAAATAAGCTACGCTTCAGAGTAACTACACTTGTTCATATTGTGGCTTAAAATCATGGTTGCCAGTTATCTGAAGAACTAACTGAAATCGCAGGAAACGCTTTTCCGTCCTCCACAAATCTTTAAGCAGTTCGCGACAGAGCAAAGCAACATTATATGAGCTTCCTAACATCGAATCTAATGCTGAGGAAGTCGCACTTTTGAATCATGACGATCGGCAGTTGCGTCTACTCTGCACAAGCACCAAAATGTCGGCGCCCACAACAATGTTGGGGAACAGAGTGCCGATACTCTAAGCGCAGAACATTTAGTGGCTCTAGTTCTTCCCAGAAGTGGCGCGCGGCACGTGTCTCTAGCATTTCCACAAAAATGATTGGCGCCACTTTTCCCAGGAGAGATGGGCTTTACTCCACACAACCTGAGTGCGGGTTTGCAAACCAGTATTTAGACGAAGAGCAGGACGATATACGACATAGGAGGTGCAAAACTGCCACTTTATTTCTTTTTTGTTTTCTAGCTTTAAATTAAGCGGTTTTTTTTTTTTTTTTTTTTTTTGCAAAACAACGTTTGCGTGTTAAATGTGGTGGTCGAAACGGCCGCAACGCCGCACCTTGTGCTTTCGATAATTTCGAACGTGGATGGAACTTCGAATTCATTCGGAAATCAGAACTTATTCTACGTTTGTAAGCCACTGCAATCTACGTATGTACTGGCTCGTATCTCGCGCCACCTGTTGGCCGCTTCCTCCAGCGGCGGACGCAGAGCGAAGAAGATCTAGCTCGAGGTCGGCGGCGAACAGCCCGTGGCCCGAGCCCACCCCCCAGCGCCCGACCTGCATGCGCAACTGTGAACATGCAACTCGTTTGTTCCGGAAAAATTTTGCGCCATCTATGAGGAAAAGGGTACAAATAAATAGCGGTTGAATCCCCCTTAAAACTAACTTGAACGTGCGAGTGCCGCCATAGCAGGAACGTATTTAAAAAGATTGTATAGTCGGGGTTGTGAAGTGCTGCGTAGTCTGGCACGTGAATACTGTCCAGTCGGGCTTCCATTATGATGCCCGACAACGTCTCCGACTGGTGTGTTTACCGCGTTCACAAAATGCGGTCCTTGGATTTCCACATGATGACGTCGTAGAAGTGTCATGCTCTCGTCGGTCGTGATCCTGGTGGTGTCCCAGCGGTGGTAAATGTGGCAGACGCCTGGTCTACTGCATGTCGCTCTCCAGTTTGGCAGTGCACAGAAGTTTCGGCAGTCAAGAGTCGGGATGCCGTTACGACAGCGACACTCGCGTTAGCTGGTGCTTTCCGCCAGCATCTCCACGAACAACCACAGGGATCGCGACATCCAACAGCATGGCACTTCGGCTTTTGTGACGTCATTTGTTGACATTTCGGGACCATTTTTGATGCATGGGTGGGATAGGACACTCAACACGACAGTCGGAGACGCTTTCGAGGCGCCGTACTTCCATAGACAGACGTAGCATGCACCTGAAAGTACAGCGCGTCAGGCTTGCAATAAATAGAACGTCCTTTCTCGCACGAGCTGAAACATGGCGACAGCCAGATGCTCACCTTGCTGTCGTTTATACCATCGCTTTTGATAGACTACAATTCCCATGGTCTGTGGGCTGTGGCGATGCAGTTAACGCGCAATGACGCAATGCCCTGGAGCACATCAGGAACATAAATACACATATAAGAGGAAGTTTGTCAAATGGCAAGATAAAGTGTTTTAGATGCGGAGCATCTCTTGCTCGGGTCTATGTCCCGCGGCGTCGGCGTCGTAGTCCGCACTCACACTACGCATGCGCAACTCTCCTCCTTTCTCTCTCCAACAGCTGCGCGTTACTCTCTCCGCTCTCTCTCTCTACCAGCTGCGTGCACTTCGCGTGCGTTGGCTTCTACTCACACCGCGCGCGCATGCGCAACTCTCCTCCTCTAGTCTCCTCTCCTTCAAGTGTGAATATAAGCAGCGGTAGCGCGCTGCGCGCGTTCAGTTCAGCGCTGTTGACTCCACTTCACTCCGTTCTTCCGATGAAGTGTGATGGAAGCAACAGTCCCGTCAGTTAGTGGGTTGGCGCAAGCAAGCGTCAGCACCACCCCACAACCTAACAGCATTAACCGTTTCACCTTCGTCTACGCAATTAAAAAAATTACACCATCTTCCCGAGGGGAACCATGGGGTGATGCGGAGCATCGCGGATCGTTATTAACGGTGTTATTAACGGTGTTAGTAACGTTGTTAGTAACGTTGTTAACTTGCGTGTTATTACGTTGTTAACTTGCGTTGGTTACCACACATCGCGCGAACGTTGTTGGAAACTCCGCGATGCTCCGCATCACCCCATGGTTCCCCTCGGGAAGATGGTGTAATTTTTTTTGATTTCTTTAATATACAATGTTCAGACAGAGCGATGCTGTTTCTGAAAAATAGAACACGGTGATACGACAGGTTCATTTCAAAAAACCACGTCAAGAACCTGTAGTACGTGTATGATAATGGTTTTTTGTTTTCTTTTAAGGGAGGCATATCTGTGGTGATTGTGCCGGGCTCGGAACATTTCCCTCATAAGAGATATCCTTTTAGTTCGGTCAATTCAACACTACCGCCACCCCTCCATTACCATAACTGTCATTAAATAGGAAAATCAAGAGCCAGGTGAAGTGTAACCTCGTGACTATAGAGGCTTTGCAGACGCACCAGATTACAGCCGCCATTGGGGACCTTCTCTTGCCTTACCGAGAGATCAAACCACTGAAGCAGGCTTTTTGACGAGCCTCCACAAAGGCCAGTGCTGTGGAAAATAACACAGTCGAATTTTAAATGGCATTAACCTGTCCTGCTGTGGTAATGATGAAGTGAAGTGGTGCAAATGAGAGGAAACAAAAGCTGAAGGTCGGTTACGGCAGTGCCCGTGAACAGCTGCAGCCGAGCGTCTATACTCGTCTCCTACATCCCACGTTTCTTAAAAAAAAAAAAAAAACGAGGAAAAATGCAAAAACAAAGCTGCCGGCATTCTTGCCTGGCGCTCGCTTATGGCCAATATCGGTCGTGAATTGACGCAACAGCGAAACAAATCTAGAACAGTTTCGTACTTGACGACGTTTAAGGTGAGAGCGTATGCAGCATTCAAATAATGCTGAAATACTAAGCACAGCGACGATGTCCCGGACTGCTAACCTCAAAAATGCAAAAACGGCCGAAATAAATAAATAAATAAAGCGCGTCGAATTAAGGGGTTGCTCGATGACGCGTCGCAAAACACCCTGCACGCCAGACCAAAAAAAAAAAAAAAAATTTTCAGGAGGTGAACACATTTTAGTATAGAGGAATACAAAACGTGCGCACACCAACAAGAAGAAGCGACGAACATTGCTCCAAACATCCGCCCTTGTCTCAGATCGCCGCTATCAAGTGGTCCCGACGCGGGAAGTAAATATAGCAGCTACGTTAACGTGCATAAACCCCCCTCTCTCTCACACACACACACAGTACCCCGAGCAGAACACGCTGCAGTCAACTGCAGTGCAGGCGGAGCAGCCGAGTCCCTATCCCGGGCTTTTTATTATTTCCCTCCTGTGCGCGCCGTCGCACGAAAGAAAGCAGATAGAACACAAACCTAAGCGGACCGCTTTCCTCTGCCGGAGCCTTTCCTTTCTCGGACGCCTGCATTTCTCTCTCCTTTTTATTGTCTCTATTTTCCCGCCGCTGCCTCCGTTTTCGATGTCTTTTGGCTTTGGAAACCTGTTAGTCTGGTCGGTTGGGTCAGTCTCGTGTGCGGAAAAAGAAAGAGACAGCCCTCCGCCGCACCAGCCGTGGCTGAGCACAGACGACAATTCTCTCCTCAGCATCGAGAACACTCGTGCTGCTCCAAGGGCTAGTCGTTTATCTTTCATTTCTAAGTTTTTTTTTTCTTGTTTTTTTTTTGGCGGGGTGATTTTGCGCTGTGCCCCTTACCCGCGTCGCACCCCTCTCTCTGTGGGACGGGATGCAAAGCAGCTAAAGCATCAGCCAACGGCTCTTTTCCTATTGAGATTCAAATCGCCGGTTCGCCCGGGAGAGAGCCCGGCGACACGTCGTCTGAGCGCTGGCCCAGTCGGGCTTCGCGAAGATGACGTGCGCACACTGTGGGACACTGCTAGCGGGAACGCGACATGTTCGCTTTTGTTTTTTTCACGTTTTGATTTAATATTATGTTATTTTTATCTGGTTATTGCATGCGTATTTGAGTCCAGACGGGAGTGAATGATACAGCGCGCAAATTAATGCATTGAACTTACTTTAGACCGGGTCCGCAAAAATCGGTCTTGTCAACGTGTCACTTTGCAATTAACTACAAACAGAGAAGCAGTTGCGCGGTGGAAGTTCGGAGTGAAAATATAAACGAATTAGCTTGAATATTTTGAAAGAGAAAAAAATAATAACTTGTTTCGGGAAATCCATGGTGACGTTTCGCAGACGATGCGTGCCGTCTGCCAAATGCTGATGACAAATGTCGCAAGCGTCGAGGGCGCGCCTGCGCCGAGCTTAGCAGACAATCTTCCGAAAGTTTTGACTACGCTTCATTCAGTGCGGCATGCTCATTATATGGCATACAATTTTAAACTACGACACTTTTCCTAAAGATAAACCATGATTCAAAAAAAGTATTTAAATCCCTCAGAAACCTTTTTTTTTTTTTTTTAAGGGGTAATTTGTCGAGGTTTCGATTTCTCTCCTGTCTGACGTTGTGTTATTTGTCGGCAGCACATCAAGTCGGCGAACACAGTTATGGCACTGTCTGCAAAACGTCACTGCAGATTGCCCGTGCCCGAAGAAGGTTCTTCTTTTTTCTCTTTCTTTTGAAGAAGGTAAATTCATTCGTTGATATTTTCCCTTTAACTATGACCACATAGCCGGACTTCTGTAGAAAACTGCAGCGCGATACGCTGAGAAGCCGATTACTGAAGAACGTCAAAGTGTATTTGAAGCATGAGTCCAAGCGCTGTACATGAACGCAGAAAAAGATGGCGAAAAACCACCGAGAACAGCATTTTAACCGGGCACAAAAGGAATATATACCACGGAGAAGCAATCACTGTCGCGACGCTTGCACTGTGAAACACACTTCTGGAGAGGAATTTTAGCGAAGGCATTGCCATAACTCAACATGTTCAAAGAAGGAGGTTCGATACACCATTTGTCTCGAACCCATGAACTCACTCCCTAACCCCTCGACATCGCTGGGCCCGCCACCTCTTGGCCGAGGGATGAACTACTCTGGTTGAATGTGGTCACGCGAGTTGATGCCGTCACGGAGTTTTCTGCCTGGCGCAACGCCGACGCCGCGAATGCAGATGGGAAATCGCTATAACAGCTTGAGCCATAAGATTTTCTCTTCTAAAAATATATCAAACAGCGGCAAAAGGAAAAAAATCAAGTAATTCATATTATGTTTGTGGCACACACAGTCGTTTCAAGTCTGTGCATTTTTGTCCTCTAAATCCCGGATCTGGTAGATAGGAACAAAACCGAAATAGACAGAAGCAGTTCTCAAATAGTTTTTTTCCCCCTCAAAGCGGGACGTTATAAACCCAAATACGCATCTGCCTTTTTTTTTTTTTTTTTTTTTTTTTTTTTTTTTTTGCTTGTGACATAATATACAGGTTGGCGCTGCAGAACCCAAGTATCAGGGCTCAATCCCCACCCCTGGCCGTTTCCATCTGGGTGAGCATCATACCGGCTTGCTACTGTAGGATGCAAGTTAAAGACCCCAGGCTTGCAATCGTAATGCACTGTCTAAATTTCTTATGTACATTTTAAACCATAATTAGTGCGCAAAAGACGAACACACGAGAGAAGACAAACACGGGCGCTTGTTTGTTTTCTCTTTTGTGTTCGTCTTTTTAGTGCTTTTAACCATGGTTCACAACGTTCATCACCAACTAGCAGAACAGCAAGTACGTTTACAGTTCTTATCTATAGCTAAACCAATGTCGCCATATTAAAGAGGTCCGACTGCGTCTAAACACGAACGTCTAATTTGCTTTTTATTTCTTTACATATACAGGCCAATGTACTCATATCGAATCCTAAATCCAGAACTAATCTTAAACTTAGAGAGGGGTAGTACACTGCGCCAGCAGATTCGATGGGATCTTTGAGAAATATGAGAAAAACAATTTTTTGTTTCAACATGGCGTGAATGAAGAAGAAAGCACAGTCTGCTTTGCGGTATCACGAAAGTAAATCGTTGTTTAAAACTCAACGACAGATTCAGAAATGGGTATATGGACGAGATCCGCCTGACGTTAAAAGCATCAAAGCGTGGTACGAAAAGTTTAAGGCCATGTCACACTGAGGCAACACGACGGCAACAGCAACACAACACGTTGTCCAACAGTCGGGCAACTTGTTGCTCGCTCGCTGCTGTCCGACAAACCTGTCAGATCGCTGCAACAGCAGCACAACACGTACGACAACTGTTGCCAAACGTATGTCAGCTTTCGGCAACAAGAAGAGCAGCAAGTCGTGTTGGACAACGTGTGTTGCCCTGATCGCTGGCTAAACGAATTTTGGGCCGGCAACACGACAACACAGATAGCTTCGATGGCAGAGCTAATTCCCTATCAATAACGTCTTACTCAAATAAAGGCTTGGAAAACGTCATTTAACATGTTTTAAGGCTTGCGTACAGCTAAAATAATTTGATGAATGTTTTAGAGCGCAGCTCTTACGCGCCCGTTTGCGCGTTGAGTGCCGTGGCCGTCGCCATCGGCGTAACCGCCGCGCTGAATTTGACGGGAAATTGAATTGCCGTTAAGGTTACGTGACGTAAATTTTCCCGCTGAATATAGGGGAGAAACTGAATCTGTTCATGGGTGAAGTGACACGGAGTCATGTGACGTTATTTTCCTTGCTAAATTTAGCGGGGGAACTAAATTGGTGCTGAGGTCACGTGACGTCAATTTTTTCGCTGAATCAAGCGGGAAAACTTTATGTCATGTCACCCACGGACAAATTCAGTTCCTCCACAAGATTTAGCGGGATAATTTAGCGGGGACATTTTCACTAACCTTAGAGGAAAATTCAGTGGGGAAAGTGTATGGGAGGAGGAGAGGAGGAGGAGAATGGGAGGAGGATGGAGAGGAGGGAGAGGGGAGAGGAGGGGAAAGGGAGAAGGGGAGAGAAGGGGAAAGGGAGAAGGGGAGAAAGTTAAAAAAATTGAAAAACATGTGCAACAGATGTCGGATAGATATGATGAACCTATGCAAAAACTAACCGCGCATGAAGTGGAAATTGTTGAAATCAAACGAAGAGTTTGCAAGCTTGAAGAAACAAACAAAAGCGAAGAAGTCACGAAGTTAAAACAAGATTTCAACCACCGTGAACCGTACGGTAGGTTAAATAGCCTACAGGTTCACGAAATTGCTGTCACAGAACATGAGGACATAATTGACAAGCTTGGAAGCGTTGCTGACAAACTCTAGCACCGCGGCTTAAAAAACGGGATGCTCAACAAGAAAAGTGTAAATGCCCCTGATAATGGTAAAATTCCTGAATCGCACCGCCCGAGATAAATGGTTAAAACAAGAACAAGTTGCGCTCGGAAGACGAAACTGATAACATCTACTTGCAATAAAACTTTTTTCCGAAGCCCGGGAAAAAGCGAAGTCACTCGAATATCCGTACACGTGACATAAAGGGTGCTGCACCTGCGTAAGAAAGCGAGATAATGAATGTACAATCCGGATCACGAGACGAACACATCTCGATAAAATAAAATAAGTCAAAAATGAATAAATACCAGACGTATTCCTCTTTTATGAATTGGTGGACAAGCGTATCCGCTACTGTTGAGAAGTGTTGTTCTGTTTTGCTGCACGCTTATGTTCGTAGTCTTAGGAAGCACTAGAACGAAATAAGCCGTTTGGTTGAACCATATCTTGACAAGTTGGACGTGATCGTATTTTCAGAAACTAATATCAAAAGTGAGGAGGAAACGTTGTATGTTCTAGACAATTTTGAGTTATTTTCCCACAATACAGATGACGGGGGGGGGGGGGGGGGGGGGGGGGGAAGGTGGCGTTATGGTTATGATTATTCAAAAACTAAAAGAAAATAAAACTTACAGAAAAAAAATTTAATTCTCCTCATCAGAGGCTGTTCACATACAAATTGAATGCAACGGAAAACTAACTTCCGTACTAGCTAGGTGTTTACAGAGCCCCTCGGGGAAATACGGATGAATTTATAGTTCATATAAACAAATAGGTTAAACGGAAACACAGATAATGATACAATTGTTGCTGGAGACGTAAACATAAGTATTAATAGTTTGAATTTGTTAGCAAATTTATGCTAGATAAGATGGCACTATACAGCTTGGAGACATTGATACAAGATTTCATACGGGAAGAAGTATCCGCGGGAAAATTGACCCGATCGTCCCCGACCAAGGAAGGGAAACCCGAGGGTCAAGTTATTGCAGTAAAAGTAGCCAACCATTATTTTGTAGCAACAACTATTGCAATTGTTTTAGGGCTAAAGAAAAATATTACAGTGAAGGTCACTTTATCAATGATAAAAGGTAGATAATTTACCTTTTTCAGAGTTTGGCCACGATTGCGGCGCGCCCTCGCGGGAAGCGCTCAAGACAGTATTGATGGCTCCGGGACCGTTTCTTCGTGGTTCGTGCCAGCGCCAGGCCAGTCATCGCTTCGCGCGCATCTCTTCTTCGAGATGGCTGAGCTATTGTCTACGATACAGACGACCTCGTTCGTTTTATACCTTCAAAGATGGATAGACCGCCGACGCCGCATCGGTTCAGTCGACTCGGAGTCGCTCAATCGTCACTTCGGTGTTGAGTCGTGCAAGCACCTGAAAAAGGGGTCGGCTTTTGAAGCAGAGTGTTTTGTAAGAAAAGTAATGGTGACCAGTTTTGATTGTGCGGAGCTTGTGAGCTCCGTTTATGAGGCCTGGCCACTACAAACAGCTAATTTCGCACTGCCCCCGAAGTTACTCAAGCTTACTGCGTTCCGTCACTTCGCCGTCGTGTGTACCGCACGAGCGCACGGGGCAACGCCGTACCCGGGAACGTGTAAACAAACTCGGACGGGGTGAAATCTCGGCGGTCTTGATATTGCGAAGGCTTGCTTACACCGTCAAAAAGTAGGAAACGGTATGGTACAAACAATCTCGCTTTGAATTCAGCATCTTTACGAAACTCCAACAAAGTGGCCCCTGCAAACAGAGGAGTTCATGGTTGGTCGCCATGGCGTTCCGTCAGGGTTCTGTCTCCATAGGACTTGAATCCATTTCGTAAGCATTTCGTATGCTTTGGCAATGACTGATATATATTTTACTATTATTAATATTTTTTCACTTTTAACGTGGCGATACGCGAATATGTGTAGCGCACGCCTGAAGAACGGAAAGCTTTATCCAGTTATTCTTTACTTGAGTACCGGGTACGGCATGATTGCGTTGTACAACCTCTCGTGCACACTTACTGTCGTTTAGTTAAAAGCAGAATGTCCCGCCATCAAGTTAAGGATCTGGCCATCTGACATGGGAGATTCACGTCATAGGCTTCTGAAACGGGGGCTTTTGTAAAACGAAGTAAAACGGGGTGTTTGACATAGGTGCCTTCGAGCAGTGAGCACCACCCGCAAAAGGCTGCTGGAACTCTATAAAAGTTTGCATTTTAACCATCTTTGCTGCTATTTGTGCAGCCTACAGCTGCGCAGTGGCATGACGACTATGAAGCCCAGCCGAACCAGCACTGCCTGAACGACTGAGCAGAGGAGATAACCTCCAAAAATGGCGCCTTTTTCTTTCCTCCCCTGTCTTAAAGTCGGCGCATGCGCCCAGTGATCTCTGAAAAAGGTCAATTATATTTAGGAAGTGAACTGGAGTGAAATGGCTAGAGAACAAAATCCAGAAAAACTCTATGATGATATTATGGACGCATTTAAAAACATAGATGAGAAGTCAACTCAAAAGAGCAACATAAAAAAACACGTAAACAACAAAATGCATTGATAACTAAGGAGATTGACAATTTAATAAAATAAATAAAAACACGGACATTGCTGCTCTTAGAGCGCTTTCCTAGTAACAAGAAATATAAAAACAACCATCGGGAAATTAGGAACAAAGTGACATATTTGATAAGCCAAAAAATAAATTATTAGTGGACCAAGTTTTACGAAAGGAAAGATACAGCACTGTGTTGGTCATTAGTAAATTAGGTGTTAAGGAGGAAAAAAGAAAAAAAAAATCAATCGAAGAAACAATAAAAATTAATTTTGGCCCTAATTGTGACAGAAAAGCTCGCCAACGATTTTAATATGGAATATGTACAGCCAGTCGAAACTCTTTGTAGTGAACCAACAGAAAGACAACATTATCAAATAAAAATTTGTCATTCATTATTTCTTCCAGATATGACTGAAAACGACCTACTAGAAATAATGGAAAATTAAAATTAATAAGGCAGTGGGGTAACATCAAATAAGGCCAAGGGATATATTAAATACCACATTCACGTGTTAAAGCCAGTACTGATCCAGCTGTACAATTTTATATAATCTCTATTGGTTTAAGGCGGCTTTAAAATGCCAATTTACAAAAAAAGGTAAGAAAATTAACTTCTTAATTAGAGACCAGTGTATATACTCTTGGTATTGAATGATATTTTGAAAAAATATAATAATAAAATACTTCGAAGTTTTATCACGAAGCATAATATAGTAATTAATACACAGTATGGGTTTAGAGAACGACAGGAACGTGTGATTTATTAGTGGACTCTTTTGATTACGTGTACGAAAACATGGACAGCGGGAAATATATTGGAGCCTTGTTTATACATTAGGGCTTTTCAAACGATAAATCATTCTGTATTATTAGATAGATTACATAGTACAGGGATTCGTGGGAGGGCATATGATTCGTTTCAAAATTATCTTCTTGATAAACACCAGGTGGTGCGTCTAGGTTCCAAATATAGTAGAGAAATTGAAGTCAACCACGGAGTACCACAGGGAACATGTACTCGGCCCATTACTTTTTAATTTATATGTTAAAGAGATAACCCAGGTCAAACTAACAAGTAAACGTTTTCTGTTTGCTGATGATACGGTAATTGTCTACGCCCACAAGAAATATGCAAGCGCCGTAGGGAAATTTCAGGAAGATATTTTATATATTCTTCAATGGTACCGTAAAAATCAAATAATTGTATATATTCCCAAAATCCCCAGTATAGTGTGCCTCGAAGACCAAAGGAAAACATGCAAACTGAAATACCAATAAAGATGCACGAGAATAATTGAAAAAAAAAAAAACGGTTCTTGCCCTGCACTAGAATACGTCGACAATGTAAAGTACCTTGGTATGTACATAGATCGTCATCTTAAATGGGAAATTCACGTAGAACAGGTATGCAAGAAATTGAGAATACTGAAGGCATATATGTTTCATATTCAAGGTATAGTTCCCCGTTCTGTACTTCGAATGATATATAATTCCTTGGGAAAATCGGTATTGCAATATGGAATAACTGTTGACAGGCACTGTGCCAAATATCTGCAAATAAAAATCGAAACTATTCAAAAGAAGATATTTAGAAAAGGTAGGAGAAAATAGCGAAGAAAATGATTTTAGTAAGCGTATGCAGAAAGATTTAGGAGTGTTGTGCTGAAGTGATCAATTGAAGTATGACATAATAACAAAATATTTTTGAAACAATAAACATAAAATAGACACAGTTAAGGAAATAATGTTACGTCCAAGCAGGATATATGTAGAAGCATATATAAAAACAAAATATGGAGAGCCAACAGAAATACTACGTACCTAAACTTTTTAACGAACTGCCCGAAGATGTAAAAATCCGCAAAAAAAAAAAAAAGAAACGAAGAAAAATCTAACTAACTAAAATATGGATGAATGATCAGAGCAAAAAAAGGTAACCAGAAAGGCAACTAATTAAAAATAAAATCAAAATCAACGAAGCGGACCCCTCCGACCGTGTCTATTATTATAGATATTTTGTTTATTATGATTTTTTCCGCCTCAGATTATAAATAAATGTTGAAATTATCCTTAATAATATAGAATTTATTGTTTGCTTTTGGTTTAAACTCTTAAAACAGAGTTAAATATGTATACGATTACAATGAAACTATTAGGCATGCCAGAGCCATAAATTTCATTTTAACACGAACGTGTGTTTACATGAGCGTACCTGCCGCACCCCACGCACAAGCCTTATTGGCTTATGTGGGCACAGATTGTAACATGTTAAAAACTGGAAATGAAGTGTATGTTTGTATGCACGAGGAGGAAAGGAGGGGAGAAGGAGAATAGCATACCCTCCCCTCCGTACCCTCCCCTCCTCCTCCTCTAGAGCTGCGTTCACATTTCGCATTAAAAAAATTGCAAACGTCCTTCCTTTTTTTTTTTACCGCGTAGTTACGGAAAGCGATTGTCGAAATGGTCACAGCTGCGGTCGTGAATGTTCAGACTGGTGTTAAAATTAGAACTGCTGAGAGACCAGCTCATATTACTGCTAGTGAAATAAAATGGCATGCCTATACTCACCCGCTGATAAAGTATAATAATACTAATCCTGGAAAGCCAAGATTCAATAATCGAAGCATTAAAACGACCTCTCTGATCATGATTGTTGATGCTTGGAACTTGGGAACAGCTGCTACCAGACACCTGGTTTGTTTCAAAAACACCCAGGACGTTTGGGGAATGAAGCGATCACATGCATAGCAGGCGGTAGGCAAATAGACAACAGCGGTGAAAAATATTTATTCCTCCGATTGTTATGAAGGCCGATCGTGTCGGTGTCAGTTTTTAAGCACTGTAAGTTCAGCTCAACACCACGCTACAAAAGACGCTTGCTTTGTGTATACTGCCGGTGCTAAGTCAATTTTACGGTAGAAGTAGGAATTGCATGAAGGAAAGGAAGGGACAGAAACACGGTGGCGTAAATTCCGAACACATCGAAGCGATCCCACTTTCCACCGTTAGGGTTATCTTCTTTTTCAGCGGATGAAGAACATTTTGATAAAATAAAGGGAGGAAAATACTCCCTGTGTCAAATTTTCTAATTCCAATCACTGGTTGATGTCGACACGTGGAAATTTCCGGCCCTTCGAACGCACCAGCATCTTGTAGAGTCACATTCCGAACGACTCCGCGCCGAGGGACCAGCTCACATTACTGCTAGTGAAATAAAATGGCATTCGTACTCACCCGCTGATAAAGTATAATAATACTAATCCTGGAAGGCAAAGATTAAGGAATCGAAGAATTAAAACGATCACTCTGATCATGATCGTTGATGCTTGGAACTTGGAAACAGCCGCTACCAGACACCTGGTTTGTTTCAAAAATACCCAGGACGTTTTGGGGTATGAGGCGTTCGCAGGCGGAAATAGACAGCATTGAAAAAAATATTTATTCCACCGATTGGTATGAAGACCGATTGTGTCGGTGTTGTAGTTTTTAAGTACTGTAAGTTCAGCTCCACATCATGCTACAAAAGACGCTCTCAGTATACTGCCGGTGCTAATTCAATCTTACAGTAGAAATAGGAATTGCATGAAGGAAAGAAAGGGACAGAAACACTTCATACGGTGGCGTAAATTCCGTGCAGATATATAAGCGATCTCACACTTTCCTCCCTTAGGGCCAGGGGCGGATTTAGAGGGGGGGGGGGGGGGGTCCAGATGTCCTGACCCCCCTCTTGATTTCTGCATGTGTAAAATTTAGGGTGTGAAACGAGGGAGAGGGGGAGGGGGTTCCTAAACAAATGGTACGCTGACCAACACCTGACCCCCCCCCCCCCCCCCCCCCTCAGGAAATTCCTGCATCCGCCCCTGGTTAGGGCTATCTGCTGTGTCAGCGAAGGAAGAACATTTTGATAAAAGAAAGGGTGGAAAATACTCCCCGTGTAAAATTTTCTTATCGCAGTCACTGGTTGATGTCGTCCGTGGCGATTTCCGGCCTTTCGGACGCACTGACACTTTGTAGTCTCCCATTTCCAGCGACTCCGCGCAGCACACAAACGAAAGTAAACAATCAAGATGGCGAAGTCTCCCCGTGTTGCCCCCGCCGCCAGCGCGGTGTGACAGAGTGGTCAGACAACAAATCGGCCAACACGGTGGCCGGCAGCAACATGTTGCCCGACTGTTGCTGTTGCCGCGATGTGACAGGGTCACCGGCAACACGATTTCCTCGAGTTGCCGGATAGAGTTGTCCAACTGTTGCCTCAGTATGACAGTGCCTTTAAGGAGACTAGTAGTGTCGGTGACATTCACCGAACAGGTAGGTCTAGTGTGACTAAAGCGGTCGTTCACGCCGCGCTAACCATTTTACATCGCATTCCTCTTTGGTCAACTATGGCCCTTGTGATACTTGTGATCACCCGTTGCTGCGCACCCATTCCAGTGCAAATAAATCGCTTATCACTTAATATTATTATACGACGTCTATAATGACATTGAATCTCGTTTACACTTACTTCTGAACTGTCGTTGAACTTATAGCTGGTGATTTATTTTCGTACAAACAGATTATGCTTTCTTCTTGAAGCTCAATTTTTAAGAAAATCACTCTTAGCTTTTCTGTATAGAACGTCAAAGGCATAAGTTGCGTCGCATATTTTCGATTGTTTTGATTTTTAACGCGTTCAAACGCTTTGTTAAAGCACATTTCTTCGGGTACGAATAGAAGCGGGAAATGTATTTTCTTCTCCGTTCGTCCGTCATGTCCTGCTTTCTTTCCATGCATCTCTCCGCTAAACTTAGTGGACGGAATTGACGTCAATAGGATTTCTTGTCGTGACACCACTACTTGGCACTGCGACTTCAAGTCACGTGGCCTCGTCGAGCTACGTACACGTTTACCGCTAAATTTAGCGAGAACATTAACGTCACGGTGTTGCCACGGTGTCCCGCGATACCAAGCGGGAAAATTAATAACTCTTTTTCCTTATTCAAATTAACTAAATAGTGTGTTATGAAATAATATTAAAAAAAAAACAAAAAAAAAAAACTAATGCAGTGTTCCTTACTACATTATATCAATGGGAATTCCTCCGATATAAAACCTATTCTTTCTGGTGTACCACAGAGTAGTATATTGGGCCCCTTCCTCTTTAACATATACGTAAATGATATAGTCAATATTAATGCAAGCGCAAAATTTGCGCTTGCATTAATATTGCGAGCATACTGTTTTCTGCAGATAATACTGATCTGTTACTCGATATGGCAAATCTGGCACTGTCTAGGTTACAAACGTGGAGTCATAACAACGCATTACAAATAAATGGGAATAAAACAAAAGCCATGCTTTTTCGTCCTAAAATAAACTCGTTACCATTACCAAGGACATAGTATTGAATTCAACCAAAATCTAGATTGCGAATTGTTTTGAACTCTTAGGTGTCACCTTCTCTGAAAATATGTCGTGGGAAAGTCATATAAACTCTTTTATTCTAAAGCTATCCCAAATTGTGGGCATGTTAAATCGCATTCATCGTTATATTTTACCAACAAGCGTTAAATTATTAATATATAATTCTCTATTTCATTCTTACTTAAATTATTGCCATTTAGTTTGGGGAACAACAACTTTAACAAATTTAGAAAAGTTACATGTAGTGCAAAAAAAAAAAAAAGCACTGAGGGCTATAGCTGCCGTCTCGTATGATTTTCACACAGCTGGCTTATTTCAGAAATTTCGCCTCATAAACGTGCATACAATATATGATTATAGGCTTAGCACTAGCCTCAAAGTAGAGCAACTTAAAGACACAATTTTTTTAACAGATCTTGGACGCTTACCAAAAATGTTCATAGTTACCCTACCCGTGGTGCTGAATGTTGGGAGGTGGCTACACCAAGAACAAACTATGGCAAACAAATGCTTAAATACACTGTCCCCAATCTACTGAATTTGTATATGGTTAAAAGTATGGATTGGGATAAGTTACCCCTAAGAGAAGTAAGATCACCCTTGTTCTCCAGCAGCTAGAGGTAGTTGCATTTCTTTGTAGTCTTTGTGCCTAGTTTTTGGATGATTTTATCTCTGCTACTCGTCATGCCTTAATGTAAAAAAAAAAAAGCCTAAAATGTGTCCTGAAAATGTTGTAATAGCGACAATCTTAGTACATTTTTTTTTGTTTTATCTTGATTACTGTTTTTCCCGGCTCTGTTGCTGCTTTCAGTAGGCGGTCAGGGACCCGTCAAGCTGTACCTGACAGCTTTTTTCTCTGATCGCCACCATCTTATGGTGGAAATAAACATCATTATTATTATTAAAGTTAATTCATTATACGAGCACAACAATGCAAGGAAGTGCTCATAGGCCAGCCTACTATGTCGGTGATGTTTTCCTCCGGCTACCCCTCAAATACAATTGTTTATATATATATATATATATATATATATATATATATATATATATATATATATATATATATATATATATGTGTGTGTGTGTGTGTGTGTATGTATGTTAGCAACCCGTGTTGCTAATGAGGCTATATACTTTAAAAATGAAGAATTTTCATGCTACTGAAGTGCGGAATAACCATAAGCACGTATGATGTCCAATCACGCTTCAGTAGTGAAGACGCAGTTGAGTGAACAGACTTCTGTTGAGTGAACGCCCGGTTCCCAAATTCATCGCGAGTTTGGTTGATAGCCCGTCGGCCCGGTCGGCCATTAGGCCTCGCTGCAGCCATCGTAGCTTTGGAATCGGGTTGCCATCATCGATGAATTTACCGGGCTTATCGGATTTTGAGCGCCGAATTCTTAAAAAGGAGTGCAGAGCTGGGCGTCGCGCCGTACGAGGACACACCACGCAAGCGCCGCGACGCGTCTCTGCTTCAGTCCGCTTCGACAGCCGCGGAAGGCTCTACCCTCGACGAGTAGGAGGTACTCCGCCGCTTGGAGGCGCGCATGAGCGACGAGGCGTTGTTTTCGCCCTTTTTGAACTTTAATTTGCAACTTTATTAGCTCTATAAAAACGACTTGTTAGAGAAATAATGACGGTTAACGTGTGATATGCTTTATTCCGCTTCAAAATTTCTGGGACGGCTTTCGCCAATCACGAAACCAGTGAATGTGACGTATAGTGAAAGGGAGCGCCGTTATGCGCGCGCTTTCGGCACCTCGCGGCGCCACCGTCGGAGGAGGTGTTTCCGAGTTGTCAAATTAAAATATGATGCGCTAATATTTTTAAACTCTTTCGTTGTCCGCTGGGTTTCCGGGACCACTAGCGTGGAGAAACCGCAAAAAAAAGTAGACGCTCAAATACTGTTGGAGGGCCCCTTTAAGGACACGGCTTTGGTGCGCTCGCCTTCTCTTCTTCGTCCGTGTCCTCGGCCTTGTTTGCTTACAATGACGACTTTATACACTCTCGAAGCCAAGCAGGATCAACGAATCGGATCCAAATTTCCGAGAGGGCGCCGTCTTCTCCGACACACAATGGCGGCGCGGCAACGTCCCCGGGAAACGACCGTTTCGCTTCGTCCCTCCGCCCCCGCCGCCCACGAGCACGCCTCGTTGGCCCTCGGCACACGGCGTCTCCCCCAACTCTCGCAGACTGACAGACACGAGAAAGAGTGGCGTGGCCACCTGACGCGCTGCAGCAGCAGCCCGCTGGGCCGCCAAGGGCGCGCCAGAGGTCGCTCCGTCCGGAGGTCAAGGTCGACGCAGACGAGGGCGCTCGCCCCGGCCGCCGCCGCAGCAGCAGAAACCAGCCACCATGCTCCGTCTCACCTTACCATGGACCGTAGGAAGCTCTACGAGCCATCCAGTTCAGGACAGCGAACGTTTCACCTGACCGCGCTCCCTGCGCGTCGCCGTTCCCCTCCAGGAGGTCACGTGATACTCAGGCGGCGCGGGATTGGCTTCGACAGCTCCTACGGCGTCCGTCGCGGTTCGTCGTAAGGTGAAACGGAGTGTGTGTAGCTGCCATGTTCGCTGCGGCGGCGACGGCGGCAATTTCGGGCGCGCCCGCGCCGCATCGCCCCCGTCTAGACCGCTGTGTCGACCGCGTGTACCTGAGACAAGCCTGCGGACTCGGCTGCTGTTGCTGCGTCAAGAGGCCGGCCACCGAACCCTTTTATATCTCTTTTTTTACTTTTCGGTGGTATTGTCGAAGATTCTCGCCGCGGATGTTTTCTTCTAGCGATATTGAGCTGGCTGCGCGTTCCACTGCTCGCTGTCACAGGAATGTCGCGAGCCTGCCGAGATTCGAGTTCGACCAGGACGTTTTTTAAACTTTCAACTCGAAGTTCGACGAAAGTTGGGCAAAGCGGGACCATTATGCAGACATGTACAAGTTACAAAAAAAAAGTAATTAAGTTAAGTTACTGAGTATTGACCTCAAAGGTAATTTGAGTAGAGTAGAAATTACTCAAATGGAAAGTAATTGAAAAAATTACTAATTACCGTAAAAAATAGCAAATTACTTTTGAAGTTACTTTTATGCTTTTTTATGGTAACAAGAAAGTACATAGGTTTTGGTCCGTTAGCGAAATTGGACTAGCCACATATGGATTGGCTTGCTTTTTCACAGAAATGCTTTAATAGCTGGTTCTGCTTCTGCGTGCCTAATTGTTTTGAACTTTTTTGTTCATTTGGTCAATGATGTACTGCGAATGTATCATTTCTACTTTGAGGTTTAGCACCGCTTGAGCTTGATTTTTAGACAGTGTTTGATTGTTTACAGTGTTGCGTAAAGTACACCTCAAAAGTACTTGAAGTAAAGTACAAAGTAAATAAGAGGTTATGTACTTCAAGTACAGTAGTAAGTACACCGGGTGCAATGTACTTCAAGTAACGTACTATAAATACAATATATTTCAAGGTAAAGTACAAGTACTTTTAACTCAAACTTTCATGATGCCCTGCTATTTACAGTGTGTTGTTTTTTTAACTTGTATGCATTGCTTTAGGGGTAATCGGAGGTGCATCAGTTTTTTACGAAAATGGCAGCAAATATTGTATAAAGTCAAGTTGCCACAGAATAGTAGTCTTACTCTCGCTGACGAGCTATTTGACACAATCGACTTATAAGGGACTTATTTGTGTCGGTCTTATAGTCGCCATTACTTCACTCACAGAAATGACCAGATGACGTCTCGAAAGAGCGCGTTTTCACACGATGATACGCCATTTTTTGTTTTTAAATTCAGAGAATGTACATTGAAGTCGAGAGCTTTACTTTCCTCGGAAAGTACCTGAAAATACTTTAGTAAAGTACAAGTACAAGCTCAGAAAATGTACTTCAAGTAAAGTACAATTTTTATAAAGAGTAGTACTTTGAGTACCATGTACTTACAGTACTTCCCAACACTGCTTGTTTATTTATTCTTTTTTATATAAAAACGTTAGGGCAATTACTAAGGTTTCTCGAACGATCTTCGAAGATCTGCATATTCTGAAATTTGGGGGGAAAGGCAACGGAAAAGTTCACCTTTGCGCTCCCCTTTAGCACGCGATTCTTCGAGCACAGCACAAACAACGGGAGCTCCAGATGAGGTTCGGAGCGGGTGCTGCATTTTGTTGCCTCCTTTGAGTGAGGATGCAGTGTGTACACCTTCTGTAGTGGGCGAGAGTTCCTACGTTGGGGAGAAGCGAGCCCTTTCTTCAAATGGATCAAGTCTCCTTGAGCTTCGGGACACAAAGAAACGAGTCTTCGGCACTAATCCCACAGTTACTCGGCCTCTCTTTCGTCGTGTCTGTTCGCTCCCCGCGCCTCAGTAACAGAGTTGTTGCAGTGGGGGCTCGTGAAAATTTTGGGGGGTTTCGGACTCTCCAAACGTCTTTCTCCCCCCCCCCCCCCTCTGCCTACGCCACATGCTTCCCCCTCTTTGCAAATATCAGCTGATCTTCCAACATTTTATCTCTTTTTGTGCAGGAATATTTGTTGATAGGCAAAAAACACCACTAAATTTCGAAAGTAACTTGTAATTTGAGTAGAAGTTACTCGGAAAAAGTAATTGAAGTAAACTACTAATTACTGAAATAAAAATGTTATTGAAAGTTACTAAACTACTCAGAAAAGTAGTTAAACTACAGTAACTTGAGTAGAATAGTTGAACTACGCACAAGTCTGCCATTATGTGCACGCGAGTAAATTGAAAACGAGCCGGTGTCGCCCGGCCGATGAAGGGTGCAGTGTTTTAACAAACTAACTAAATCAACAAAAGGTCTTATATCGTTTAACAATTTATAAATATTCTCTAATATATTGTAGTGGCGTGCTGAGGCGTGTTATGACAGTCGACAAAACTTCCTAATTCGCCTCCAATCCTTGCAAACCAAATTCCTTCCACCCCCCCCCCCCCCAGGGCCGCAAAAAAAAAAAAAAAAAGATTTTTTTTAACAGAATTTATTAGAACATTTATTTTCTTTCACTTTTATGCGCCTTCGTTTTGCCAATCTCCGCCTTTTTAGTTCAATGGAACGCCAACCCGCTTGAACGTCTGCTACTGCAGCACGTTTCGTCGGCGTTGGCAAATTGGTGAAACAGTAGTGAGTTTTAGTATTGCGCGTACGATTGGACGCAAGCGTTTGCGTTAGCGTTGCGTGTTCCGCACTGCGCGAGCGCGGAGCCCAAAACTGCGGTCTTGGATTGGCTCATGGCGACGACGCGCATGCGCAACGTGGAGCACACGACGATAGCGCACAGCGCTTGAGTTTGCTCATATACGCAGTACTAAAACTCTAGTAAGATACAAACCCATTTCGGTTGCGGCACTACATGCATGGGGACACTGAAGAGTGTGGTTTCCATTCAGAAATTACTGTTCGCGAGCCATGATCGCGAACAGTTCCTCCATGCCCGCTGAGTAGGAGAATCGAGGGCGCCTCACTAGAGTGCTTCCCGTTTCCGCCGCGAGAGGACGAGCAAGGAGCTGGAGACGCGAATACGCTAGCTAGCCGATAGGCACATCGGCTTCCCAGGAGCCCAGGCCGTGAAAACGCGTAAAATGCGCTCTAGACTTGCATGGTTTTGCGACACGTTGTGCCTGTTTTGGGGGTTTAAAGCATTAACAAAACGCTATGGTCTCACCTGAATTAGGCAATGCCCGTTCATTTTGTTGTCGGCGTCAATTCCTTGAAGTGCGAAATTGTGCTGGGAACTTTGCCACCGACATACTCTGTGCCGGAATAAGATTCGCTGTTTGACGTGTCGCCTGGGGTGACAATAATATAACCACCTTAACCCCTGATATGAGGACGCTGCGGACCTATCTTCCAGAAGCGCGAAAGTGCTGAACTTCGGTGCTGCAGTCAGGCTGTAATGTGGGCCTAAACTTTTTGAGTGTGCGGAAGTGAGCATGAACTTTCACGTAAAGGATCTGCGTGCTGGAAGGACCAATGAAGCGAGGTTGTGTAGCAGAAAATACACTTCTACGAAAAGGCGCATCCCTTTAAGAAAACCAGTCCTGGGAGGGAATAGTGTAGATAGTGTGCTGATGTGTGTGCCCGGAACCACGGAAGAAGACGAAGAGCGTGCAGGCGGCATGTGACACTTCTAATCTAGTCTAATTTGTTCATGGACGTCATCTTGTAAATTAAAAACATAACAATATCAAATCAGCTACTTCATAAAAAATTCCCCCCCCCCCCCCCCCCAAAAAAAAAGTGTACAAAAAGTGAAAGACGTTTACAACACCCTGTAACGCCGAATTAGAGCACAGCTCTTGAGGAGGAGGAGTAAGGGTACTAGGGGAGGGTATACCCCTTCTCCCTCCTCCCCCTCCCTGCCACTTCTCCTCCCTCCTCCCCCTCTTTCTCCTTCTTATGGGAGACGTCCCATAATGCAACGCGCGCGTCACCGCGGTGCATTATGGGACATTTCCCATAATGCACTGCGCGGTTACGCCGACGGCGAAGGCAACGCCGACGCGTTACGGTTACGCCGACGGCGACGGAGACGCCGACGCGTCACGCCGAAGCGTTACGATTACGTCGACGGCGACACCAACGCGTCACGCCGACGCGTTGCGCCGACGCGTTACGCTTACGGCGACGCCGACGCCGACGCCGACGCCGCTCAAGCCGGAAACGGGCGGCTAAGAGCTGCGCTCTAAAACGACGGCACTATCTAAGGAGTCGAATTTCGTCGAATTGTACCAAACGTTTTTGAAGATTCGCTACAAACAGCCGAACCTCGAGGTTCAAAATAGTTCGCGACAGTCTTAGCTCTGCAGGAGGAGTGAGCAGGCTTGCTCATTCTTCACGTGAAGAGAAGAACGATGCGAAGATTTAAAGGGGTACTCCGGCGATTTCTTCATGGTCCCCGATTTGCTTGAAATTTTGCTAAACTCGCCAAACAACATCGCTAAAATAGTATCCCAAATATTAGGTTAAAATAATGTTTTTTCACGAAGTTATTGAATTTACAATTTTGGTCCTCACCGTGTTTTTCAAAATGAAAGTCTCTAGTGGCAACAACGAAAAAGTGACGTCAGTGGAAGGCAGGGGTTCACTCTTTGGACTGTAGACTTTGTTCCCAATCGATTACACACAGTTTGATGGTGTCAAATGAAGGCTTTGGAAGCTCGCTTCAGCACCCGCGCTCCAGCACGGAACAAATGATTGGCATATTCTATTTTTTAGACTGCTTGCTCGACTGGCAAGCCTGCCAGTTATTTCGCAATAACTATTATGAATTTTGCGATACTAAATAGCATACCGGAAAGGGTAAAGGCCAGAGAGTCAGAAAATATAGTTAGTTAAGGTAGCTCAAAAAATCACCGGAGTACCCCTTTAACGTGAAACGTTCTTTGGCTTGGTGTTCGGCATCTCGTGAAGCCCAGATGAAAGCATGTCCGTGAGGCTCGACACTGATTGGTTCACGGACGGGAGAAAAAGAGTGAGGTGCTCGACGCTGATTGGATGACGGGGAGGTCATGCGACCAGAGGGGTAGGAGACCAGGAGTGAGGTAGGCGAGGAGGAGCTCGATCACCTGTGCGCGCTAAGGGAGAGGACCTTGCGAGTATGGAAGGCTCTGGAAGATTGTTAGGTGTATCAGCCCAATTAGCGGTAGTAACGCTTCAGCCCAATTAGCGGTAGTAACGCTCCAGACGCCGTGAACGTAAGCGTCTGGCGTTTGGAAACTCAATCGCTAAACGTTTGTAATGCTAGAATGTTTCTCGTATGCAACACAATTGCCTAGCATTTGCCATGATTTTTTGTTGTTTATTCTTTGAGGAATTTTCGAAGCACTAGTGCTACCGAAAATTTCTCTGGCCTTCATAGGCTACGTTTACATGGATGCGACTGCAGCGCATCGGATCCAGTTAACGAATCGAATCGGTCCATGTAAACAACTCGGATCGGATCGGATCGGATCCGATCCGATCCGCTGAGGACCGGGGTGGTTGAGATGGTCGATCCGAATCGAGACTCTCCATGTTTATGACCTTTTGCTTTCGGGCGGCCGCATCTGGAGAATTGCGCGCCGACGACGCCGCTCTAGCGTTTAGAAAACAATACCGCTATTTCTGGCAGCACAGCTATCTGGTAGGCAACGGTGTGGGTATAGGGATGACTGGCTAGACGGGCTATAGGGGGCCTGCAATACTTGGTTGGTAGCGTGTTCCTTGAAACGCAGTCCATAGTCACTGTCACTTCGGGAGGAACGGGGTGGGGAGGCAACGTCTGAATTTGAGCGACGGGCTAATCTTCTGTGGAGCATGGATGTGATCCGATGAGACAACGAGAGTCCGACAAGAGGGAAATCCCCCTTTCCGTCTACTGTAGTGTTTTCGGTAGGATGCCGATTACGAGTTGAGGAGGAAAGCTAAACATTAAAAATTGGAAAAAGCGTTTCATGACTCCTTGTAAGCCTTTCGGCCCAACCCTTGGCGGGTGCATACCTGTGTCAGCGGGCAATCCAAAAAGCAGCCAGGTCAGGGTACGTCAGTTACTGCTGTTTGGAGGTTATGCGAAAAGGTCCTATAACTGGTACGCATCGGATCGAGTCTCGAGGCAGGGGATTCTGGATATTTCTTGGCCAGCGTAGCAACCGGACACCTACGAAACAATCTGAAGTCACAGTTTTGCGTTGTGGTCCGTCGACACGAGGTCCCGCACTGGTCGACCGAATCCAGTAAACGTAATTGGCTGAAGTGGATCCGATTCCGCTAACCTGAATCCGATGCGCTGCGGTCGCATCCATATATATAGAAAATATGCCCTAGCTTTACGTCCCCCCTCCACCCTCCCTCTGCTTCCCCCCAGAAATATGAGAGACGGAAATACTTAAATTGGGTTTAGTGATAGATAACTGAGGTCACTAACGCCGGGGGGTCAAGAATTTGGTCAGCTTTGAGTTATGCGGAGCCATGAGCCTGGGACTCAGGCATCAATGCTGTTGATTGCCCAGTCTTTTCCTGCAGTTTGGACAGAGAAACAATTCGTTAATGTTCCAGGAGAAACAGTAAAAAGGAGCAGCAATTGGTCGGGTGTCCGTATAAAAGAGTACCATTGGAGGCGACAACAATTTAATTATTAGGCAATTCAGATTTCTCGCGGAATTCAAGTAATTGTTTTAAGTTTTATAGCTTGGTTATTAATCAAGTTTTTTCTTATAACATTAGCGCCATTCACATCATTATATCTGCCAATGTGATGCTAGTTTATGAACTGGATCTATCCTTTATGATAGCAGGAAACGTTCTGCATAGTGGTTGTTAACTCAAGAGCTTCCGAAAATATTTCTTAAGCCAAGGATAAGCCCAAGAGGACCTTCGTGGTAAGTTCGGTGCTCTACACCGTCGGAAGTGTCTATTTCCCTCCCCTACAGACTGGTGGCACCACTTTAGCAAAATCAAACAATGAACAATTGAAGAAATAAGTGTACTCTAAATAAACATTAGCGGAAACGCAGCCGGCATTGGTCAATCGGGTGGTCTGTTTGATACTTATGCAGCACTATAATGTGTTCCCACACGTATAATGAATAATGAATTGAGACTTGTTGTTTTGTCTGTTTTTGTTTCTCCGTGTCTCCGCTAACGATGGAAGTTCTTCGCCAGCTGGCCTGTGCTTTCACCCATTCTTCCCTTTCTTAAACTATAATATTGCTTAAAAAATACACCCTACACGAACACACAAGCCTTTAATTTTCAAAATCTAAAATACCTCATATATAAGGAACGTGCGAGTATAGAACTTTAACTAAATTAGCTTTTCATCTGCAGCACTCGCGAAATTTTCAGTACACTACTTCTGAACTCGCAATGCAAGAAAGTAATATCAGCGACTTCGCACAAAGGAATGCGCCATGCTTCAGTCTCGCACAATCTACAATTTACAATGCCTAAATTAGGGTGTACCATCTCTATTAAATAAATGTCTTACGAACAACCTTAACATCGAAACCATAAGCCATCGAAGTTTTCTGTTTTTATTTTAGTTCTTTCCCTATTAACTCACTAACTAAATTGAATTACAAGTAGCGTGCATTTCAATATAGTTTGTTGTCTTTTTTGCGCACGTTTCCCTTGCAATGTGTGTTTGGCATTGTATCATCAAAGCTGTTACCCTTTATGATGGGATCCCAGGTCCATTCGATCTGTTCTTCAACAGCTTTTTGTCTGTGCTTCCCTCTCAGTGCTCCTAAAAATACACAGCTTTAAAAATTAATTTGACAAGTATTACGTGCAAGCATTCTATCCGGGACCTGTGCATCCCCAAGGACATAAACATATCGAAGTCTGATAAAAAAAAAAAAAAAAAAAAACATAACCAACAACAACCCTTTTTGAGTTTTATTTAAATTTTAGTTGAAACATGTCAACCAACAGAAGGAGCTACGGTTCGTAAAACTATGTACACACACGACGATGGCTCGACTGTGTTAGAATTTTATGAAGGAATAATTCGTAGTTTTAGATGTAGGCCTTACTCAAAAAGAGCCGAGCCACGTGCACGCACTGTAGTTCATTTTAACTTATCTGTGTTCTGCTATTTACCTTTCTCAGTTACGAGTAAGCCTGTGTTTGAATTTCCTTTATTCTCATCTCAGTCACCGTTCTGTTTGATTTTACTTGAGTACGATAAGTCGGTTTTATGTCTTATGTCCGAGATTACGCTCGTTGACATTGACAAGTGGAGATATTGAATAATAAATGGAGCCCTTCTTGCAGGTGCCGTTCCATATGCTTGCGCTTTGCGTGTAGGTAATGCTGTACACGCGTCTATTTACTGAGTCTTTTAGTAGCTTTATATTATAAATTATTTAAATAGGCGGATGGAAGTAGAAAGAAAATGAAACCAGATTATTTACGCTGTTCCAAATTTTGTCCCAAAAATCATAATATACTGGGATGTTCGCCAAACATTTCTTCTTCACCAATCTATCTCAGCTGTTCCTTAGCCTCAGACAATTTAACGGTGTTAATGCACCGGAATGTTTGTATATTGAGCACCGTGAGAGGTAGTACAGTTTCTACACAAGGAAAGGCATTGGAGTTGGCATGAGTGCATGTAATAAGTAGCATGACGACACCTATGACATGTCATGTGCATATCAGACTAAGACTGTGAAGACTCTCCATCGCATAAGACTATAAATTTCACGAAGTTTGCAGAAATATTCTTAGCTTTCACGAACTGCAATAAGAAACACGGTCTGGATGAATTCACAATTTGATAAATTTAACCTCTAGTTCATATAACGTATCCTAGCGTCAACCACATAAGCAGTACGATTGAAGAAGAAATATGAATGATGCCACACTTCAATTAAAGGTGGCATAGATATCATCATCATCTATTTATTTCTGTTCTCATAAAAGAAACCAATTGTCTTTAATGTGTTACTAATGTATTAGCCAAAGAATGCGATTTCGAGCTAAATACACACCACGTTGAGTTCCGTCCTGCAACAATCATCCCAGCAATTCCTTCTCCAGATATATGTGGCGTCTAGCGAAGACATTTTAGCCGCGTACACGTTGTTCACGTACTTATATTGTGAGTTGTCGTTCACATTCGCGCACATAAAAAAACACTAAGAAAAGAAAGCGAGTTTTTAATCAACCGTCTCCGTCAAATGAATTGAAGGTAGCGTCGCCGCTGGCAGCGGAGTGGTCCCGCAGACGAGCAATGTGATGTACGGTCTTCCTAAAGGGCCGACGTCCTGCCGCATAAATTTGAATATAACGGTTTCTCGAGGCTGGCTCTGGCGGCTTGTGCGCGGGGAGAGAAGGCAAAGCCATCAAGACGAGTTTCTTTCGCTAGACATCCGCCGAGCCAACCTCCAACGGTCGTCGCCTTTTTTTCAAATTCAAGAGCAGAGCAGGCGAGCCGTCCGCGTGATCCTCGTGCCCCGGGGAGGACCGAGCTGGTGCTGCCATCTACCCGGACTCGGAAGAGGTAGCGGTGATTTTCTAGGCGGTCGACGACGGCAGGGAAAACGGTGGTTTACATAATTTCTACTTCTAGACAGAGATCGGCAGTATTTCAAATACGTATTTAAAATAGTTTTGCTATTATGTGTTTTTTTTATTTATTTACCCATTGAGGAATGTATTTCTCTACTGTATTTAAATATTGAAAATTGGGTATTTCAAATACATATACAGTCAAACGCCGTGTTCGAGGCGGGGTTTAAGCCGCACGTCCGGAGGCTTCCTGGCTCGTGACGACGACCATTCCCCGAAGTGAAGAACCAGACTTGTGCCCGTTACTTCAAAAAAGTAATTAATTACAGTTACAATTACTTGGCCTAAAAAGTAATGGATTACAGTTACAAATTACTCGCCGTAAAAAGTAATCGATTAATTACTTCGTTACTTTACTCGATTACTTTTACGTTACTCCAAAGGAATACGAAAAAAAAAAAAACATTATATGCTGCGTGTTCGAAGGGGAAAATTTTGGGCCTCATCAAAATTAAAACAGAAAGAAACATATTCATTACACTCTACCCAATATTTTAGGTTAATTTTTGGAGAACGAATCTACAAAGTTTTAAAGAATTTGAACAGGTGCTCAAGGTAAGCGAGCCTTGCGCTGTCCAACCGGTACAGAACTAAGTCCTATGAACATGCGACGAATGCACTTGGGTGGTGCATTCGTTCTCAATCCGAGTTTGGCGTCGGCGAGTTTCAAAACACGATTTCCCTGAAGATATGGTTTTTCTATGTTTTCTGCATTTTGCCTAAATAGGGGCTAGTTTACCTACTAAAACGGACTATCTGTGAGACCAAGATGCGGTACTTGCCTCTGGGAACATTTCAAAGACTCCTCCTTGATGAAGGTTGTTCTCCGACTGAATGAACCACTTGATCTTCTTTCTTGATCACCAAACTTATCAGAACCAACACGTCACACGAAATATTATCGCACAATCTCTCAGCTGAACTGACTTTCCCGTCTAGAAATTATTAAAAACAGGCCAATTTTCAGTGAACAGCACGCTTCATGTCTTTCACACGTTTACAGGCGGCTTCACAACTCCAGTCTCCAAGTGAGTCACCGTTTATTCTCAGAAAACTCGGGCTATGTTTCCTTTCCCTAAAATTTCGGTCTAAATTCCCGCAGGCCCAATCCGCTGACGAGAACCCTAGCATTCTCGTTTCTAAGTAATTGGCCCTCTCTCTCTCCCCCCCCCCATCTTATTCACAACGCTCAAAAAGAATACGGGCTCAGCTTGGATGTCCCAAGCCGTTTTGTTGCGCTCCCCGACCAGCTTATTGTCTGCTGTCGAAAGTTACTGTTTAAACTGACAGCAGGGTTGATGCTAGATTTTTCTTTGTTCCAATGAACTGCCACCATCGCATTCCTCCTGTTTTTGCCCTACGTATCCGCTAGTGTGAAGTCAAGCAACAGGAGCCACATAGCTGGTTGGCCCAGCCAGTATTCAGCTTTCACAGCGCTGTCAAGGATGAGCAGGGTCGAGGTCTCATTAGAGCTGCCTCTCTGTTTGCGGGGTGAGCGTGTGTATAAACGGAAACATCAACAAGCAGAGCACGGTTTCGTTAACAAAAATTGTTTTGGGGGAACAAGGCGCGGAGGAGTTGGGAGGAATGAAGGAGGGTAGAGGAAAGGGGGGGGGGGGGGGAGAGAAGGGAGCGGACGTACGCACCACGGTCACTCTGTCCACGGTCCCACTCGACACGAACCCCACGCCACGGTTTTATGGTCCATTCGTTTTCTGCTCTTTTGTAAGCTCGCAGCCGTCCGTTCGTTTTCCAAGAAGTCGAAGCCTGTTGCCTTTCTGTAGAGTGTCAAATCCTCCCAGCCTGGCTGACCGTACGAACGAGTCGAGAAACGGTCTCTGGCTGGGCTGTCGTGCTTTCTGTGAATTCCTTTCCCTCACCAGAACCTCACCAGAGTCTTGTGTTACCATGCTAAAAGCGCGAAGGCCGTTGCATCGCCCTTCTTCCACTCTATTTCTCCCTTTGACGGGACGGAAGAATTGTAACGAGTAATTTCAGTAATTCATTACAGAAAAAAGTAATGAGATTACGTTACAAATTACATTTTAAAAAAAGTAACGGATTAATTACTAAATTACAAGAAAAGTAATTAATTATAAGTAATCCCGTTACTTGTAACGGATTACTTCCAAGTCTGTGAAGAACCCAGGGGTCCAGTGGAGGTGGGAGAATTGGTAACGTAACGAACGGTTTAATTACATGGTAGCGATACAGTCGTCAAATCCAAGAGAACAACTGAGCAGCCTCACGCCCCGCCTTATATAGGGGTCCGTTTTCTCCCTCACTCTCCGCCAGGGCAGCAGGTGCGACCGCCAAGTGCGTTGCAGCCAAGCCCGCCGCGTCGTAGCCAGAAGTGCGTCGTAGCCATGGTTCTCCGCAGTTAGGCCAGGCCTCTCTCCCCTTCCGGAGCGCACGAACCCACACGCACACACACACACGTCCCGTTGACGTCACGGACGCGTTGAGACTCGTTTTGGGCAGGCGTCGACAGGTGGGCGACAGTCCAGAACACGTCGGGACTCGTTTCGGGACTCGTTTCCGCAGCGTTGAAACTCGGAAAAGGTTGCCGAAGGTTCCATTCTTAACAGCCGCTACAACGAACGCTTCTACTACGAAATAGCCTGTACAACGCTTTAATAGCCTGTACATCTGCTTTATTGGGGTCATTAAAGTGCGCGACGGATATAACGAAGTGACGTGTATAACGAAGAATTATCGCGGTCCCACACGCTTCGTTATACAGGGGTTCACTGTATTTCAAACACTGCCCCAAATACAATTTCGGGCAATGCATTATTCGCGATCAAACGTGAGAGTGGGCACTCTTCGCGAAGGGAGTCATATGCAAAGAGCACAAAACCTGCTGCGCTTTGCACAGAATAAACATCGAAGAAAAATGGACAAGGAATCAATGGGATGAGTACAATTATTGCCTTGTTGATTGAGTGATTCAATTTTTTAAACATGTCGTCTTAACGACATGGTTGAAAAATGCTCTGATGCATCAACTCCGCCTTTTAAATAAATCTTACGCTGAATACATTATTTTTCCTAATGGTGCATCCGCCTATAAAGTTTTCGCAAAGAAACAGCCTTTTATACCTGGGTTAAATTTAGTTTAAGATGGTAGCCCTTGAGAGCAAAATGTATTTAAAAAAATTGCCCCCCCCCCCCCCCTTTTTCTCTCCCCCAGAAATGAATTCTACGCCACTGCTGTAATAGATTAGTTTTTCGAGTACATTGGAATTTTAGTTTACTACGTTTCAAAGGTATTTCTTTTATATTTATTATTTTTAGCTGCAATAATCGCAGAAATTTAATTATTCTTGCTTCTTAATAAAGTATCAAATTTCGGGTTGAAAAAACGGTACACGTCAAGACGCTGTGTTCACAAGTAATACGACTGATACTTTACAGCAGGTATGCGCAACATTACGGTTGGAGGACCAAGTTCGAAGTTCCATATGACGCTTGCCAGTATTGAAAGCGAGAGCCCGGAAAAATAACTATCCGCTCAGTTTGCACCTTTTTTTTTTCTTTTAGGAGAAAGGTAGGAGGACTCGAATAATGACAATCGGATCACATATATCGTGGCAAACTTTCTGGGAAATTCACTGGAATAAAAAGCTTTTAAGAAAATATCAAAATTATATTTAATTTGCGTTCTATGATACCCATATAATTACAATCCTAAAAAAAACATTACGTTATTTCGTTTAAAAAAAACAATAATCAATAGAAATTGAAAATTTAAGGAATGTGGTTTCAAGGATTCATTGCAAAAATTTTGTACAGCCGTTGAATAAAGATTATACGTGTCCAAAAGTTTAACAACTGCCTATTGATATTCTATGGCTGTCATCTAAAATTCTCCCGGGGAACATTGCGATGTTAGTTGTTGTTCAGTTGAAATTCTTAATTTAATGCATGCGCCGAGGCGTTGATGTCCAAGAAGAACAATGTTGGATTGTCAGTCCAACATTGTTCTTCAATCATCTGATGGTATAGATGTACCAGTAACTGAAAGTGCAAGTGTATTAAATGATGTTTTTGGTTTATCATTTACAACCTCTGATGTTAACCAAGTACCGGTATTGTCATTTTCTGATCTCTGCCTATGGACCCAGTGGCAGTTGACGCGATTGGTATTGCTGGCATTATTAATAATATGAAGCTTTCGTCCTGCGCCGGAATAGATGGGATTAACAGCAAGTTCTTAAAAAATTGTAATATGTATTGTTCAATAATTCTTTCAAAACTTTATATGCAGTCTCTTAACCATGGCGTAGTCCCGAGCGATTGGGTGGTTGGGAAGGTGGTTCCTTTACATAAATCTGGCCAAAAACAAAACCCATTCAATTATCGACCAATTTCTTTAACAAGTGTGCCATGTAAAATATTTGAACACGTCATTTACTCACGGTTGATAAATTATCTTGAAACTAATGACTTTTTCACAAGTTCACAACATGGCTTTAGAAAACATTTATCATGTGAGACGCAAATACTATCCTTCACGCATGATCTCCATATTTCTCTTGATAATCATAATGAAACCGATTGTGTTTTTTTTTTAGATTTCTCAAAAGACTTTGACAAAGTTTTCCAGAAACTCCTTCTTCATAAACTACAATCACTTAACATTGACTCCTGTATATTAAATTGGATTCGTGCCTTTTTAACTAACCGCCTACACTTCGTTACAGCTAATAATACAAATTCGTGTACTGTTCCAGTAACCTCGGGCGTCCCACAGGGATCAGTGCTTGGTCCGCTCCTCTTTCTTATTTACATTAATGATTTGGTGCAGAACTTGTCGTCTTCTATTTGCCTCTTTGCTGACGATTGGGTAATTTATCGGAAAATAACTGACATATCTGACTATATTCTTCTACAATCTGACCTTAATCGTATATCACTGTGGTGTAACCAGTGGCTAATGGAACTAAACATTAACAAATGCAAATCGATGAGAGTGTCACGTGCTCAATCGGTGTGTCATACTTATCATCTAAACAGTAATCCCCTCGCTTCAGTGTCTGTTTACAAATATCTTGGTGTTCATGTAACTTGTAACCTTTCTTGGAAGATTCATATTGAATACGTAATTAACAGTTTTAACCGTATGTTAGGATGCTTAAAAAGAAAATTTTTTCCTCGCTCCGTCTTCATTAAAACTAACCATGTACAAAACCCTAATCCGTCCCAAATTAAAGTATGCTGCTGCTGTGTGGTACCCCGCTCACTCGTCACTAATTGCTCATGTTGTATCCGTTCAAAACCGCTCAGCTCGTTTTATATTGACAAACTATCATCGCACTGCCAGCGTTACAACCTTGAAAAATATTTTAGATCTGCCGTTACTAACTCACCGTCGAAAAATTTCTCGTTTATGTCTTTTTCATAAAATATTTCATCAAAATGTTATCCTTCATCATAAACTAACTACTCCATCATTCTACATATCTGCTCGCATTGATCATAGCCATAAGGTTGGTATTCCAAATTTTAAAACTTCCTTATTTCAATATTCTTTTATGCCACAAACATCTATAGATTGGAACCACCTTCCAGCCTCGATTGCTAACATCACTGATATTGTTATGTTTAAAAATGCTATTACTAATATGTGCAATTTATAGTTAATATCTTACAGCTCTCTCCCCTCTTCAATGTACTTACCTTGAGGGTATTTGAAAAAAAATAATTGAAATAAATAAATAAATAATTGAAGATGGTATCGTAAGAACGGTGTCACGCATAACTTCAGACGTATTAGGAGCATTGATTGCACAACATGCCTATTTTCGTGCGCGTTGCGGGGTTGCTTAGCCTTCATTTGCTCAACCCCAATGCCAACTCTGCTTCTTCGGGCACTGGAACGTGTTTCAGAAATTGGGTAGAGGAGAACCTCACGTTGCGTTTGCTGAATACTGAAACATTTTCTTGCCGCTGACGATAAAAATAGAAGGCATTTTGTTAAGTTTCGATTTTCGATCAACACTGAAGATCGATAAGCCGATTCTCGGCAAAACGAACATCTTTTAGCGCTACACAGACTGAACAGTTCTGAATATTGCACGATAAAATGACGGCGCCGATAATGACAACAAAAGAAATCACTTTCCACCTTAACAAAAGACAAAAATAAATAGATCAGTCAGATACAAGTGTCGGCGTTTTCTATTGGCGGCAGCTACGGGCTGCAGGTGAAGAGCACTCTTCGAGGGTAGGAGTTGCCATGGCGGCCGGAGGTTCTGCTTCAATGTTTTATCAGAACCCAGCAAAAGGTAGCACGTTTGTTCGTAAATAATACCATAGACTGATGTCTATATCTCAGCAGCGATACGCCATTAAGAACGAGCAATCAATGGTGAATTAAGAATAGGTTCATAAAAACTATCGTCTGCGTCTCTCCGGGTTTTCTTTTCCATACACTCGCGCCGAGTTCACGTCAATAATGCATGAAGAAAGAGCATGAAGATATGGATGACTGTACCGTGACGATAATCAGCTTTGGCTGTCTAAAGAACAATACTACAAATCCGGAACCCAACCAAGCAAGAGAATAGCGCTCATGTAGGTCAGTTCATCGATCCGCGGTTTTGCTCGGAGATTGGCCAACGGCTCGGAGCCAACCGTGGTTGCTGCATTGTCTGCTCTGAGGACGATCGATAAGAGATGACGTCACAGCTCAGGCTCAAGGAGTGTCGGCATCTTGCAGTCGGCTCATCAGCTTCCAGAATATAAGAGCCCACGTTAACCACTTCAAACGCTCGGTACGACCCTCTCTGGATGAAAGTTTCACAATGAAGGGTGAGTAAAAGTATTACATATACTCCACAACGAAAAGACTGATAACCCTTTTTTATCGCATTGGCCAGCACTGTTGCTCTTTCACGCGGGTTGCAGGAAATGCGGTTTATTGCACAGTTATTCGCCTCAGTCGCCGACGACGACACGAAAGGGATATATCCCTTTGTTGCATAGTGGTCACTACAGTGGACAAAGTTATCTAATTTTTAAATAAAGTCCCAGGCCACATAATACACGTACGCATGGTGTCCACTTCAGTGGACATATGGGTTTTCGATTGCCACTCTTAGATGGCGCCACCGTTCTACTGGTGTTGACATATTCAGCATCTAAGATGGCAGCTTCCACAAATTCCAGATAAGGCACGTGCATCCTTGCAAAAGCGTCGTAAACTACAGAAAAAAACTTATTACCCCTCTGTTACACACTTTCATGCCTTCGAGGAAGTCTTGAGGTGTAATCTGTATAAATATGAGTGTTCGATAAGTCTTTTCATTGTTCAGTAAGTGATCTATTTGTGGCTTGTCCACTCTGGTGGACACCATGAACAGGAGCATTGCGGGGCTATGGGCTATGCCCAAATTCTTTTTGGTCGCGGCTCTGTAAATATACTGCAATGGTCCTATTTTCTGTAGTAATGAATAAAGCACCATAATTCTACATATTCGAAGAAAAAAGAAACTATATTTTGTTATTTTTGTTTTAGTGGCCAACGGCCTGCTACCAAATCGCCTTTGAGGGAAGTAGACATTGATGTTTTATTGAATATTCCACTATCTGACTCAGGAATCAATGTCCTAATTAAAGACGGTCTGCCGTCAGGAAGTGATGAGGATCTTTTAGAGAGCGAGGATGATGACACCGATTATGCCATAGAGGATGATCAAGTCAGGTGTGTTGATATATCGTAAGATACCAGCCAAAGTGATGAAAGTGATGATGAGGATCGCGACACGGCAACCCAAACTCCGTCTACAAGAAAAAGACATCGAGTTCAAAAGGAAAAGCCAAAGTTATGGTCATGCGACGAAACGCATTTGAACCCCCAGTGCATGCTGTCCAATGTAGTGGACGTTCTGTAATCAAGAAACAACATTCCTGAAAGCTAAGAAAAAAAATCCTGGGTCTCAGCTCAATACCAATGGTCACAAAAACGCAAAATTTTATGATTTGCATGGACAGTTTTAAAGTATGCAACAAAGGGATATATAACTCGCTCATAACCGCCAGTCCCTTTCCCATATGATAGACTGGCACGAATGCATGGTGGGACATGTCAAATAATAAAATTGTCACCTTATTTTGTTTTCACGAGCGATTATGCAGATTTAGGTGGCGGCTAGGTTAACCGCTCTTATATTCCTTTTACAGATATGTCAAGATACAAAGTTATAAAAAGTATCACGCAACCGTACAAATGTCTTTTAAGAAGATGTAACTATATCAGTGACGTCAGTGTGAGCAAACAGGTAGGCCTTGGAAATCAAACTCCAGAAGAAATTAGGATAACGTAAAGGCGGAAGGAGAAAATGTTGACTGTTTCTTTTCTTCCGTCTTTATTTCTGTTCAAATCGGTATTTTTTATATATATCAACACATCCCTTGCACAATACTATCTTACAATTTCCCTCTCTGCAAGGGGAAACATACCACTACCATCTGTTTGTGAACCCTTCAATGCCGCACGCAAGTTACAATGCGCATTATGCGACTTGTAAGAAAAACAACAAAAACAATTATTTGAGTATTGATGAGTGAGTGCAATTAAATCGTCTGAAAACATGGCCCAGCCAAGAAGGCAAAAAAAGATTCTCCGTCGACATAGCACAGCGAACCAGCTGAAGTAATGCCATCTCCACGTAATGGAAGCTTACTTCCCCGCCAAGCACGAATGCTTTCTCAGAAGCCGTCTTTGCGCCAAACTGGTCTTCAGATGCGAAAAGGTGACGTAATAGTAGACATCATCGTTTGGACGTCCACGTGATATTCAATTCAGTTATAGACGTTATTGATAAAACACGTGAGGCTCGGGAGAAATAGGAAGAAGAAGGAAAAAACCCATTTGTATATACACTGTAATATGGGCCGGTGTCTAATTGGCCAATAAAAAGAAGCGATATATTGCATCCCGGCAGTGACAAGACGCATCTACTTCTTTAATAGAAAGTTGTGGAATCCTGTTGCAGACGGCCTTCAAGCCCTGATTGTTGAGAATCACTTCATCAGGGTGCTAAGCTTAAGATGCGATTAGAATCAAAACGACTCTTCTATCTGTTGTTTCTTGTTTTGTCTGCCGCCGCTCTTCGTTTGTTGTCTCCGGCACCGAGTATGTGCGAGCTACCGCGAGCGTCTTTGACCGTGGCGCTGAGCTGTGTTATTAACGGCGCCGATGGAATATTCAGTCGGTAATCGGGACATCGTTGTGCGCGACAGGTGCGGGTATAAGAAATGTTGAGAGACATGTGCTCGACTATAGCCCGTGGTCTTGCAGCACAGGTGACTTTAATTTCTAGTTTTCATTTTTTATTTTTAGACTCCTAACGGTAATTCCAGACAAAAATACTAACCTGTTTGTTTCTCCTCAGACACTGCAGACGATGTGGGTGTGAGCCAAGGTTAGAGCGCACAAGTCTTTTTTAAGAAAGGAAATGAGAAGGTGAAAAGGAAAAAAAAACCGAAGTTTTTTTGTATAAAAAAAGCGGCTGGCCAATGCTTAAGTGTGCCATCCCTTTATCTGCTGAACAAAGAAGTTGTGATTCTTGAAGGCTGCGTGTGATGAGTGACAAGAACCTTTATCTTGTTGCTTGGGGGTGTCTAAAGGGGATGGTGATCGACAGTTTGACGATGTTTGGTGTTACATTGAATCAGTTGGAAGTTGTCGCTTGTCCGTGCCGTACGTGTGTCCTTTTTCGTCCTGTTTTAGTTCGCACCTTTTAATCTCTTAATAGGTAATCTTCTTCTATACTTTATTTCACTATAAGTGCGAGTGAAGTAAGTGCTATAAGCGCGATCATGTTGTCTTGGCCAACGCTTTCGCTTCACGAATGCACTTGCGTGGCAGTCACTCTCAGAACGTTGTGCTTGCTCTTGCTACATCTTGCCCTTCGCTCGCACTTACAATAAAAGCGACTAGAAAAAGAAAATTGGTTTCTTAGGTACTTTTTGTTGTTGGTGCAGCGGCACCATTTACTTAGTTCCAGACTTGCCTTGACAAGGTTCAAATAAAGATGAGATCATGTAGTTTTGCTTCTGTAAGATTTTGCCACCCAAGTAACAATGCATTTATCAAGATTGCCTTAATAACCGCTTGCGTCACCCTCTCGACGGTAGCATTTGTGGTCTACGATGCATTATTTAATTGTGGGGTGCTTGGTCGATTTTCATAGGCGGACCATCGTGAAGGATGCATTGAATTCCTTACTACAGGACTCTTTCCCTTTTTATCCGTTCTACCTTGAAAGGCGAAAGGTAAAAATTCAAATTTGTTGTGGGTAGATCGTCAGCCGTCCCGCCTCCAGGGCGATCTTTCCCCCTTCGAAGAAACTTCGGAGTGTTGCGAACTTCAAACGTGCGCGGGCACTGAGAAAGGGACGAAATGTATGGTGGCTATAAAAGAAAAGTAGAGAGGATCGCGAGTCGCGATGGAAATTGTTAGAGAGCCTAAATTGAAGAGAGGGTCCATCTCACACCACGGGGAGCGTTTGAAATTTAATGGCGGACACCTGCGGCGATCGGTCGCAAGTGCGCATGTGCTGCGTTTCCACGTTGCGAGGGGGAAGCAGCAGGAAAGGCGGAGACGTTTTCAGATGACCAACGCTTTGGGGACCTCCTCGCAGCTCGTATTGAAATGCGGCCCATAAACCACGGGACCCCAAATGAGCAGTTGGAATTCTTTGTAGCATTTTTGGGACCGCTCACTCGCCTGCTGGCTGCAGCGCCCCTAGTGGCCCCCAAAACATTCAATGCGAAATTTTCATCGCCGAATTTAGGCGCACCACTCATTTAACAGGTGAAACGTGGGCAATTGATGTAGTTGAAAAAGAAAATACAGGCGCTGACATGGTGCCGTATGCGCGCCATGTCAAAGAAGGGCTCAAGTTGAGGTGAAAATCTTCGCCACCGCCAGGAGCACTGCAGTCTGCAAGCGAGTGGTTTTCATCGCAAACCTGTGCAGAGATGGCAGTAATGACATTACTCTAATGGAATTACAGTAATTAAATTACTTTTTGGAGAAATGAGTAATGTAATAAATTACTTCACTCGGCTAGTAATTTAGTAATGTAATTAAGTACTTTCAGGCAGTAATTTCCAGATAATTACTCATTACTTTTGAAATTACTTTTCTTCAACATTAGAAAATTCGTTTGCAAGCTTTAAGAAAGAAGAGACAAATTATTTTGCATGGTGAAATGTTGTGAAAGAGCGTCAGAGGAAATAATCGACGGCCACCTGAGCGCAAAGCCTCGTACGAAGGGCTGGACAGACGCACAAAGGAGAGCTGAAAAGGCGAAGGAGAAAAGCTTGTGTGTAGACGTCGGTGATTTTCACCTCGTGCTTTTGAACATACTTTCACGGCTTCGTCTCTTGACTGCCTGGCGCTGTTAATATATATGATTCGCTCGAGAAAGCTGGCGAGCGAATCTGTTGCAACAATTTTCTGTTCTAGCCGCTAGGTGCCGTCTACTTCACAGAAGATGTCAATATTTGTAGGAAAAACTTATATGCTTCTTCTACGGCATTCGGAAATCTACCGGTTCTTTGTAGGAACAAGCACTGATACCCGTGCCACACGGGCAACTCGAATGCCATTTACAACGAATGACATTTGAGCGGACGGCCAATCAGCGCGCGACACTCCGGGCGCAGCGCATTCCACGCGCGACAGATTGCGAGCTGATTCGCCGATCACACAAACGTCATTCGTTGTAAATGGCATTCGAGTTGCCCGTGTGGCAGTTGAAACAGTTTCAAAGCTACATTATTTTTGACAAGTAATAACTACCAGATGCGCTACAACGAACGAAGAAGGCCGAGATGTCCATAGAAAAAATCATAAGGGGTGCAGGCGAGCTGGTGAATATTAACCATGCTGAATTAACCTGAGACCGTCCCTTCTACGTTTTGATGTTTCTTCTCTACCTGAGTCTCAGGTTAATTCAACATGGCCGAGATGTTGTTTGCCATCCACTGAAGAGAATAGCGTCAGCTGGGCCGGAGCTTCGTCGCACACTTTATTACTCTCTCTCTCTCTGACCTTTTCGGGCCTCCTCTTCGATGCGCGGAAAGACTCCTCAAGTTTACGAGCCTCCGCTCTCCCGTGCGATGGAACGTATATTGGCAGGCTTGCTTGCCGTATACAGCTTTCCATAAATGTGCTTCAGGGTGCTTTCACTACTGTGTTTGTGCAATTCGCACGAACATTTTCTGGTTGGACTATGAGCGCGTGTGAACTGTGCTTTTTGTAAACAGGACTACTTCTGCTGTGCTTTAAAATGGTGTCTGCTGTTTCCGCTGTAGATGTACAATTTGTCCAGTGCACTACAAATGGTAACCTGCCTCACGCTGTGCTGATCATGCGACAACAGGCCTGTACGATGCTTACTCAGATTGAATCGTGCAGGAATAAGGATCGAACTTTTTGCAGCACGAACTATCTGTACGCGTCAAACACGTAGGAAGAAGCGTGAATGGGGACTGACGTCATCATATTCGCCATTCACGCTTAAGCGTGAATGGGGGATATGATGACGTCAATTTGGTTGTTTGTGCTCGCACACATCGGCGGCTGCTGGCTCGTAGAAAGATCGTACGCCACTTATTATATACACACTGAAATGTTTGGTTCAACATCCCTTTTTAAATGGCGCATCCGCATCTGAGGCTATAATTCGCCAAGCGCTTTAACTATTAAAATACACGAGTTAAAAAGAGGAACAGCACATGTCAGCGGTGATGCAATAAACTGTGAGCATGTGTGTCTATAATTTTAAAAGATATGTCCACGACTTAGGGGTGGAAAGTAAATTACAATTGGTGTATAGGGTTGGTATTCGTAATATTACTAAAATATTGTTTTCTTTTTTTAATTAGCGGTTTGCTACTTGGCAGAAAGACTGAAATTTGTGCTTTTTATAAACTTGTGTTTTTTGCTGTATCGGTCATACGCAGTGCATTCAATGATGATGTGTGTAATTATTATAGGTTTGCTACATTTTTCACATTCTGGAGCAGCCTTCACTTTCGAGATGCGCCCATCTGTGAGACGTGTATGACCCTCACAGCACCAGCTTATAAAATGTTACCTATCTTGGGAACTCTCCCGTTATTCTCAGAAAGCTAGTGATAGGATGTGGTTTGTTTCCCGTTTTATTTTTCCATTGAAATTGACACTTTGCTCGAATGCAACGCTTCAAAGAGTGTCATAAACTTCATAAGGTATTTTATGTATACGTGCTTCTCTGTCATTATCACAACGTGAGGAAAAATCGGCCACTTTCTTTTCGTGAAGGCGAACGTGACCAGGACCACTGCATAAAATTATTTTATTGTTCAAAGTTGTGGAAACAAATTGTCCTTCAAGAAAACTTAAGCTGGAGTCACACTGCTCATACATTATACAAAAGACAATCTGCAAACACGAGTCACCGCGAAATTCGTGCTTCGAATGCCGCGCGCCCAAATTTCTCTTTGAATTCATTGCCGTGCGGCATTTGAAGTACGGATCTTGCGGTGACTCGCGTTCGAGTCAATATGCAGATTGTCCTTTGTATGATGTAAAAGCAGTGTGATCCAGGTTTTAGGTTCGCAACATGCTTCCGTGGCATGTCACATAAGTGCGTTCGAACTCGGAGAATCAGTGAATGAGAGGGGAGACGCCCGACGTCAAGTGCTCAGGCACCGGTGTCAGGTTGTCGACCCTGCAGTGGCTAAATGGGACCCCACAAGCTCCAAGAATTCCTTCCTTATAATTTCAAGGCTCAGAATAAAGTCATGATGATTGTTAAAGTACCCCTACTGGGTTATATGTATACTATATGCTGGCTAACATGGGACTGGATGGAGCGTGCTGTTGGCTAGATTTCCTCGAGCGCTCCTCCCCCGGCTACGTGCCTGCTCCGCGTATACCGAGCTCACACACCTGCCGGCGGGTGAGAATGTAACAAATCTGTGAGTCTGATCGTAGAGCGCACACTGGCGTTCTTAAAAATCAAAAGTACAAATTTTCGCTTATTATTGGGCTTCTTCGGCATGACTGACTCCATCTGTCGTGTAGGCGGTAAGCGAAGCGTCAGGTTACAGAGGAAGGAGAGTATCAAGCATGAACCAGGGTTTGCGGCTGTTAAGAATGGAACCTTCGGCAACCTTTTCCGAGTTTCAACGCTGCGGAAACGAGTCCCGAAACGAGTCCCGACGTGTTCAGGACTGACGCCCACCTGTCGAAGGCTGCCCAAAACGTGTCTCAACGCGTCCGTGACGTCAACGGGACGTGTGTGTGTGTGCGTGTGGGTTCGTGCGCTCCGGAAGGGGAGAGAGGCCTGGCCTAACTGCGGAGAACCTTGGCTATGACTCATTTCTGACTACGACGCGGCGGACCCAGCTGCAAAGCACGTGGCGGTCGCACCTGCTGCCCTGGCGGAGAGAGAGGGAGAAAACGGACCCCTATATAAGGCGGGGCGTGAGGGCTCCATTTGTTCTCTTGGATTTGACGACTGTATCGCTACCATGTAATTAAACCGTTCGTTACGTTACCAATTCTCCCACCTCCACTGGACCCCTGGGTTCTTCACTTCGGGGAATGGTCGTCGTCACGAGCCAGGAAGCTCCCGGACGTGCGGCCTAAACCCCGCCTCGAACAACTGGTTGGCAGCGGTTGGGATCGGACCATGCGACATCGTGCTACATCTGCGGGTGAGCGTTTGGACTTTGCTTTGAGATTCGCCAGGCTTCAGATTATGGGTAATTAATTTTGAACTGCTGGGAATCCTTAGTGTTTGACTCGTGCGCTAGGTTTTGGTATAACCTCGCGACAAGTTTTAGAACAAAGCCAAAGCTAAAGAGCAGCGATCATGGATCTGATGAGGTTACTGAGAACAGATTTACTCTGTTTATGTGAAGAATTGGGTGTGGAGGTGGAGCAAAAGATGAAGAAATCTGAGATCAGTAAAGCGATTTCAGAGAGCGCGGAAGCAGAGGAAATTAAAATTGCGTGGGAACTGCTTCAGAACGCTAAGAGTGAAGCTGCAGCAAGAGAGGAACGAGAACAGGCTGCAGCGAAAGAGGAGCGAGCGCTGAAAAGGCTAGAGCTCGAAATTGAACAACAGCGATTAAACTCGCAGAACAGTAGAGTTGGGGCTCCGGTACGAGCAAGTGAGACCGAGTCGTATCAAATGAAGAAGCTCATGCAGCCGTTTAAAGTTGGGGAAGACGTGGGCCTATTCTTAGTTAACTTTGAGAGGACATGTGAGAAGTTGAGCTTCGCCCCAGAAACGTGGCCGCAACGGCTTTTGACTCTGTTGCCCTGTGAGGCTGCAGAGGTTGTCGCGCGCCTTAGTGCTGGAGACGCGGACGACTACGACAAGGTGAAGTCCAGCCTTTTGAAGCGGTACCGCCTTTCTGCCGAGGCGTTCCGTCAAAGGTTTAGAAACGCATCCAAAAAGAGCAGCGAGGGCTACTCGGAATTCGCGTACGGGCTTAAAACCAACCTGATAGAATGGTTGAAGAGCGAGGAAGTGTACGAAAGCCGAGACAAGGTAGTCGAGTGTGTGTGCCTCGAACAGTTCTTTCGTAGCATTCCGCAGTCAGTCAAGTTCTGGGTGCAGGACAGGGTGGGAGTCGACTCTGTCGAAAGGGCCGCTGAGCTAGCCGAAGAGTACGCAACGCGTAGAAAGCTGAGCGGAGAGGAAAGCGAATCCGGCCGGAGCGAACAGCGCAAGACCTTCCGACAGGGGAACGGCTCGCGAGAAAACGGGCCCGAGAAGCCCGAAGCAGGACAAAAGGTCCCAGAAAAGAGCGCAGAACACTCGAACGGAGACGAGGCGCGGAAAAGCCCAACAGGGCAGTTCGAGGCAAGGAAGCCGTTCCTGTGCTACAACTGTCAGGAGCCGGGACACACAGCGGCCAGATGTAAGAAACCGCGGGTTGTGTTCTCGTACGTGAACGGTAGTGACAAGGATCTGAAGCTTCTTCGTCCCTATCTTCACGAGCTCCAGGTAAACGGAAAGCCGTGCAGGGTGCTTCGGGACAGTGCAGCGACCATGGACGTTGTCCATCCGTCGTATGTAACGCCATCCGATTTTACGGGAAAGGTAGTTTGGATCAAGCAGCTGCTTGAAAAGCACAGTGTCTGTCTGCCTATGGCGACAGTAAGGATAACTGGCCCGTTCGGAGAGCTAGTGACAGAGGCGGCTGTCTCGCGGACAGTCCCGTTGGAGTATCCTTATTTGTTTTCTAACCGGTCAGATTTCCTGCTGCGCGAAAGGGGTCAACAACTGGGAGAAGGGCTAGTTCAGTCATGTACGAGGTCCAAATCGCGTCAGGTCGCCCCTTTGTTGACGAGGGATCCAGAGCCAGAGGCAGCTGACGGGGAGCAAGCACTCCCAGAGGTGGAGGCAGAAAACCGGGATGAGAGGGACCAGGTTGTAGAACAGCCTGACCTCGTAGCACTAGAAAGCGTACGCCGTCCCAACGCGCCGGCGAAAAAGGCGGAGGAAGACGGGATCAGTGAAAGATCTCTCGTAGCTCCGGCGTCGCGTAACTTTGGTCCTCTGCTACGAGTAGACAGAGTGTCTTTGACAGTCGAGCAGAAGAGCGACCCTAGTGTGTCAGGGTTTCGCTGTACAGCTCAGGAGATTGCTAGGACCAATGTGACGGGGAATGAAAGAGGCGGATTGTTTTATCGGCGCTATAAAGACCGCATTTTCACGTCTAGAAATCACGTGAAAATCGATCACTACGACTTTAGCGTAAGAAAAAGGAAAGGCAAATTTAACGGCAATGCCGATGGGTTGAGCAGATATTTCTGACATCACGAAATATAGTAGGGATGATCTCAGAGGTCTTCGTCATCCACGGGAATGAGGATCTAAGTGGGGGCACTTCGTTGAAACCCCAAAAGGACCTCACAAATTGCGAAAAGTTTTTGTCTTTTGTCTTTTGTTCTTAGTGACCTCGTTGGAAAAATGAGTTTTTTTGGCGACAGGGGGTCTCGATACCCGGAATTGTACCAAATTTTGGTAATCCGTAATCCAGTCTGGCGGGTCTTTGGCGAATTCCGAGCGTTTGACTGCGGTGTGGCGTGGTGTTGTGGGGGACGTTTCCGCTGATGCCTCCGTTGTGAGAGGTTTGGGAGTTTGTTTGGTGCTTGCAGCGTCTTCTCAAGGCCTACTCCAAGCCCACCTCTTCAGGCCAGCGATTGTACCACCGGCCATTCGAGGTTTCCCTGGCCCCGGAGGGGCTGTTAAGAATGGAACCTTCGGCAACCTTTTCCGAGTTTCAACGCTGCGGAAACGAGTCCCGAAACGAGTCCCGACGTGTTCAGGACTGACGCCCACCTGTCGAAGGCTGCCCAAAACGTGTCTCAACGCGTCCGTGACGTCAACGGGACGTGTGTGTGTGTGCGTGTGGGTTCGTGCGCTCCGGAAGGGGAGAGAGGCCTGGCCTAACTGCGGAGAACCTTGGCTATGACTCATTTCTGACTACGACGCGGCGGACCCAGCTGCAAAGCACGTGGCGGTCGCACCTGCTGCCCTGGCGGAGAGAGAGGGAGAAAACGGACCCCTATATAAGGCGGGGCGTGAGGGCTCCATTTGTTCTCTTGGATTTGTCGACTGTATCGCTACCATGTAATTAAACCGTTCGTTACGTTACCAATTCTCCCACCTCCACTGGACCCCTGGGTTCTTCACTTCGGGGAATGGTCGTCGTCACGAGCCAGGAAGCTCCCGGACGTGCGGCCTAAACCCCGCCTCGAACACGGCCGAAGAGGAGGTAAAAGGGTGTAAAACCAGTTGTATCGTGAAGGGAAGAGTTACAAGCGAAGGTTATAAAAGAGTGCTGTGTCCCAGTTGGTGCGGTTTGAAGAGACGTACATGGATAACATGTCGGTAAGTGTCCGGTTCAATCGTTCAGTTAATCCATTTGTTTGAGGATGATAGGCGGTGGTCACCTTGTGAAGTATAGAACGTGACTGTAATACTTCGTCCATGACTCGTGATAGAAAGCCGCGTCCTCGATCGGTGAGAAGCTCACTAGGCGCACCATGCTTCTTGCCAGAGAAAATGAGCGATGTCTATTGCAGTGCAGGTGGAAACTGCTTCAGTTACTGCATACCGAGTTGCATGGTCAGCTGCCACCGCTCTCCAGCGGTTCATGGCCGATGACAGAAAAAAGGAACCGAGTAGGACCACGCCGAGGCGTGGGAATGGGGTTTCAGGCGGGTGTAGTGGCTGCAGGACGGTCTGGCTAATTGCAAGGGTGGTGTTTCCCGGCGCTGACTGAGGTTGCAGGAGTGAACGTATCGTTTGACACTTCAATAGAGGTCGGGCCAGTAAAACCGCTGCTTTAATTTTTCGTAGGTTCGGACTGCTCCTATGTGGCCAGAAGGTGGGGCGTCGTGTAACTGCTGAAGGATGCTTGCCTGCGGGTGTTTTGGAACGACGAGGAGCCAGGGTAGTCCGTCAGGTCTGAAGTCTTGTCTGCAAAGAACATGATCATGGAGACAATAGAGGCCGCAAGAAGGTAGATTTCTTGCAGCCATCACGCCATCAGTGATGTCTTGGAGAGCCGGATCGGGATGCTGTTCATGCGCGAGATTGAAAAGGTCAGAGATGGGGAGCAGCGGATGTTCGAACTCAAACCGTTTGGACAGTATTAAATCCTAAATCGGCTGATGCATTAAATATTATTTATATATCATGTAATTCACTATCTGACCTCGAAAGTGCTTGTGTTTTGAATTTTGCTTTATCTGCAGTGTTTTTATGTGAGAATACGGCCCTGCCTATTTTGGATACGTTTTTTGAACGTGACCAAATGAAAAGTATAACGATTAATTCATCTGGGGTTGTAAAACTAATTGATAACGTGAAGGTTCCTTCTTCGAGTGGTGAAGACGAAATTAATTTATTCATATACAAGCATAGCCTCAAACATTTTTGAACATAATATTACATTCGAACATTATTCGGTTTTTAGAGGAAAATCTTTTGATTACCAGCATGGGTTCTGGAAGGGTCATTCCTGCGAGACTCAACTCACAGGATTCATTCATGATATCCATCTTTGTATTGACTTCGATTCCCAAATTGATGTTATTTTTCTTGATTTCGCCAAAACGTTCGACCGGGTCCCACATAAGCGTCTGTTGCAAAAACTTACCCATCTAAACTTAGATAGTAACATCATCCTGTGGATCAAAGACTGGCTTTCTGACCAAAGTCTGTACACGGTCGTGAACTCTCATAGTTCAAATTCTATTCCTGTGTCTTCGGCTGTACCTCAAGGCTCCGTCCTTGGACCCTTGCTTTTCTTAATATATATTAATGACCCACCTTCATGTATTTCCTCCCGCATCCGTATTTTTGCAGATGACCGCGTTGTATACAGACAAATTTCTAAAAAAAGAAGATGGCATGCAACTACAACATGACCTCACTAACCTATCATTGTGGTGCTCGACTTGGCACATGTAGCTTAATCCTTCTAAATGCAAACTCATCTTATTTGTTGGGAAAGAAACCTTTTTTTCTCATACTTATTTTATTGATTCTAACGTTGTTGAGTCTGTTTCCTCTTATAAATACTTAGGTGTTCACGTCGACACGCATCTGTCCTGGAAGGTACATATTCGGTCACTGTTACCATCGTGCAATCGTTCTTTGGGCTACCTAAAACATACACTTCGTTGTGCTCCTCCTCACCTAAAAAAAACTGCATACCTTTCATTGATTCGCACGAAACTTGAGTACGCGTCGAGCATCTGGGATCCTCACCAAGCATATTTGATCACTGAAATAGAAGCTTTTCAAAACCGTGTCGCGCGCTTTATTTTTTCTGAGTATTCTCGACATTCCAGCGTCACCTTATTAAAGCAGAAAGCCGACCTTCCTGAACTGGCTTTAAGGCGCAAGCTTTGTTGCTTATGCCTTTTTCACCGCATTTACTATGCACCATCTCTCAGCCAAGGCACCTTAACACAGTCGCATTTCATTACATCTCGTCTTAATTACTCATGTAAGATTGACCGTTTCACCTGGCGCACTTCCTTCTTTCCTAAAACAGCAGTGTGGTGGAATGATCTAACAGAGCGCATCGTCACCGAGACTAACCCTGACTGTTTTCGTTCTCTTATCAGCAGCCATTTAGGTATTGTATGACTTACGATTTCTGTATGTTTGCACTACTGTGCAAGATTTCATTTTTTGTTGCTTCATTTACGATTTCTTTTATGTTTGCACTGCTGTGCATGTTTTTATTTTATTATTTTTTGTGTTTCATATATGATGTACTTATCCCCCCCCCCCCCCCTTTATGTAATGTCCTTCACAGAAGGACCTTTAATGTATTTCAATAAATAAATTAGAGCTGATATCTAGGTCAGTCCATAGTATGGCGGGATCGGCAGTTGGCATCTTGATGTAATTCGCAGGACTTGTATTTTATGGTACAATCATATTCCTGCAGGCGGAGTGCCCATATCGTCTGATGCGACTGACTGATCTTTTAAAGAAGCGAGCCAGTACAAGGCATAATAATCGGTGACGATAGCGATAAGGAAAACTGAAGGTGTATAGAGAAAATTCGGCGATTGTCCATATGACGGCTAGACATTCTCTTTCTGAAATTGAGTAGGTGCGTTCCGCTGGGGAAAGCAGCCTACTGGCATAGGCAATGACGTGCTCCTGGTTGTGATGATATTGCGCGAGGACGGCTCTAATGCCGGGGCCACTTACATCCGCACAAATTTTTGTAGGTGCTGAGTCGACAAAATGACCGAGGATGGGATGTGATGTAAGTGCAGCCTTCAAGTGTGCAAAATATATCTGCTGTTCATTGTGCCATATAAGAGACTGGTTTTTCTTGAGTAGCATGGTGAGCGGATGAGCGATCCAGGCAAATTGTCACATAAAGCGTTGAAAATATGCACAAAGGCCCAAAAGTATTCGGACGTCTTTTGGTGATCGAGGTATGGGGGAATTCTAAACAGCATTTATTTTTTCGCGGTTGGGTTAAATTCCGTTTTTATCGACGAGGTGTACCAAAATCTTTGCTTGTCGGTGGCCAAACTGACATTTGGATGAATTCAGCTGTAATCCTAGTCCTACGTCTCGAAATATCTGCAGCACTAGACGCCAAGCGTTCACGGTGGGATGGAAAAGAAACCGAAAAAAATAATATCGTCTAGGTAACACTAACAGATTATCTCTTTTAAGCCTTTCAACAGACGGTCCATCATCCTTTCAAACGTGGCTGGCGCGTAACACGACCGAAGGGCATTACTTCAAATTCAAAGAGGCCATCGAAAGTGATAAAAGCGGTTTTATCCCGATCGACTTTATACGTTGATCTGCCAGTAAGCGGGCTCGGAGGTCGATGCACGAAAAGCACTCAGCTCCATGTAAGCAGGTGAGGGAGTCGTCTTTGCGTGGGAGGGGATGAACTTAATTTTTAGTTATCATGTTCAATCGGCGGAACTCGACTCAAAAGCGCCAAGACCCGTCTCTTTTTTTTTTTTTTTGAAATTAGGACAACTTGGGCTGACCGAGGGCTTGAAGACTGTTGGATAACATATTTAAACAGCATGCTGTCTACTTGCTGAATAAAGCGGCGTTCAGAGAGGCGGTAAGGACACTGATGAATGGGGACCTCCAGAACGGTATCAATGCGATGAGTAACGGCAGTAGATCAGCCTAGAGGATGATGCCGAAGGTCAAAAATGTCAGGAAATCTGGAGAGTAGAGTGTGGAGTTGTTGTTTTTTGGTCTGAGTGCAAGTTGGCGTCCACCATTTTCGTGATTTGTGAAGATCCAGGGTACTGCAATTGCTGTGGAGCAGTAGCTTGTGAGCCATCTTCTGAAACGACTGAGATAACGTATTGGTTAGTCGGGAAGCTCGTAGCTATGGTCGTACCCTTAGCTAAGGTTTGAGGAGACGTAAGCACACCCCTGCTTTTGTGGGCCAGATCACTGTTTTTGTATATATTTCCTGTGAATAAATATATTACTATTACTATTACCAGGCACTTATCCAGGGGGGAGGCCCATGGGCCCGCCCCCCCCCCCCCCCGAAATCTTTCATTTTGCTGGAACCTCCTCTCCCCCCCCCCTCATACTGCATTTTGTCATGGGCGGGCCCCCCCCCCCCCCCCCGAAACAAAATCCTGGCTACGTGCCTGAGACGTACAAACATTGGTTACCCAAAGTTGGGCTGTGAAATTGCATATAGTGGTGACTGAGTTGGTTAGGGCCAGTTGCTTCGATAGCAAGATGTTCATGTTCAGTGCAATTACGTAGTCGCCACTTTCTGCAGGTATAGGCCAGTCGTGACGTCCAGGGAGACAGTGGAAGTGGCGGAATTCTTAAAGTTTTGGCACAATATAATTTATAATCTATAGGTTCAGAAAGTTCACAAGTGTTTGAAGCACCGAGTTCAATTTCGTTTCTTTTGCACAGTCAATAAGTGCTGCGTGGAAAGAAAGAAAATCCCAGCCCAGGAGGACTTATGAAGACAGGTCGTCAGTACCGTGAAAAGAGCAAATGCCGTGTTGCTATCGAATGTAATGCGTGCACCGCACATACCGAGTGGCAAGATAATGCGACAGTCTGCGCTCCGTAGTTTTTGTGTCCTATGGGGTCAATACTTTCTTTAATTGTCGTCGAACATTTTCTCGCGTTATGGAAATAGCGGCGCCTGTGTCCACAAGTGCATGCGTCGGTATACCATCAATATAAACGAGCATTCGGTTACGGGCGGTGCCAAAAGATCTGTGAAGAGGATTTTCGGACCATCCGTGAAAAGCCTCACCTTCTGAGGCTGCATGGTTTAGTTTTCCGAGCGCCTTGAAGTGAAGGACGGCGACGACGGGCGACGGGGAACGGGCGACAGGGATTGTCGGCGGTGTGGAGAGGCGAGCGATGATCATGCGACGGGGCATGGAATGCGCTGCCTTAAAAATTGCGGTGATATAAAAAAAAAGGCAACTGACCATTGTATGGGCGACGATTGGTAGCCGTAAACAGACGTTGTTCTGTGCTCCAGTTATTGCGTCAGTAGCGAGTGACATGGCCTGCCCTGCTGCAGTTGAAGTAGATAGGACAGTTGTCAGAGGTGCGCCACTCAGCAGACCTCTCAACGACGACGCGGCACTCACCGACGCGTGGCCATTCGTTTCTATTCAAGACAGAAAAAAAAAAAAAAACACGTCTACAGTGCACGAAACTCTGGATAAGCCATATGATTGAACATTTAGTATTGATATAATGGCAACTCAGTCACCTGTGTCAGAACTCCAAACATAATTAAGGTGTCTCAGTTCCGTTAGAATGCTAAACAGAAAAAAAAAAATCCCATTAGTCGCGTAATTTACTGACGTGACAGACACAGAATCGGGCGTCTAAACATGACGCGACTTCGTTTACATAAATTGACCGTTCGCTGTCAACTATTTTCGGGTCGTTCTTAAACGCCCTAAATTATTGCTCTCGCAAGGAAAACGAAAAGAAAAAACAAAAAAGTTGCAAAATCCCAGCTAAGCTTTCTTTGTTTTTTCTTTTCGTTTTTCGTTTCTTTATGTTTTTTCAGAGGTTTAATAAAGTGTATGAAGTTTCCCAACTGTGTCCCTCTACCCTGGGGACAAACTCACCCGCTTGTTTTTGAGCCAGGCACTCTTGAAAAGCTTTTGCTTTATGGGTCATTTGTAGCCACCGTCAATTTTGGTTTTCACGCTTCCAGCGCGACAACGATATCGTCTACATATCCCTTGATGTGTTTTGCCGCCGCCGAAATTATACGAACTTGCGTGGTGCGTTAGAAGGATTGCTGTCCCCCTCCAGTGTGGTTGTTCTTGTTCATATTTGTTTTTGTGATTCCCGGTGTCATCACGAGTGCCTTCGTAAAACAGCCTCTGTCCTCTCTGTTGCGACTAATGGGGCGATGCCACCCAGGGATGGAATAGGGATGCGCAAGATTTTGTTTAAGCATGCATAAACAAAGAGTTGAAGAGGATGCTTCTCGTTATGCGTTCACTTCTCCAAACGTATAATTAACTGTCATTTATAAATTTCCGGCACTTCTAGGATTATTTCTTGTTACATCCACTAATGTGCTCCAACCCTGAATATCTAGCGTTTAGCACGATATTTGAAAAGGCGCTCTGCAAATTGTTATCTCTTTTCTTTCTGGCTAATGTTTTTGTTTCGTTACGAAATTGAAACGAGATCTGGGAAGTTGTTTTAGTATTTCAAATGGTGGTCATTTTCTTTTTTTTTTGTTAGTTAAGAGTAATCGACAACGCTTCGTGAAAAACAAATCTTAGAAATACAATTTTTTAAAGAAATATTGAATGTTTAAAATGAACAAGAAAAAGATCAACCATAGATATCGGCGCCCAACCTCCCACTTTTTTTTTTTAGTAGGTCCTTGTGGTCTTTCTTTTTTATGGTTAAACAAAAAAAACAGCAACAAGTAATTGAAATAAAGAATTGAGAGCATCTGAACAAAGACCCATTCACACAGGGGTGTTTGCTTGAGCTTTCTTTGGTTGCGTTAAAAGGAGGTACGGCGTTTTCGGTTCTGCTATTTTTATTCAAAGTCAGTGTACTGTTTTCTTTTTACCTATAAAAACAATTTGCGTGTTTTTTTATTAATTTTTTACACCATAAAGTGTTTCCTTTCTTTTCGGTGATATCTGCGGTATTTTCATTCAACCCAGAACTCCACGTGGTAAATTGTTTTGCTTGTCTTTTTGTCAGCACTGGGAGGATATTTAAAAATGAAAAATGGTTGATTTAGCACTGTGTTGTCACGGGGAGTGTGCAACTGCAATATGAAATGTGACAATCCGGAACCTATTATATGGGTCCTTAAACTTAACGAGTCAAATTTATAAAATAGCACTTTTGTCACTGTAGCGTGTACACCGTTAAACAAACTATAAAAACACGTGCATGGACAATTACAGACAAGATAGATATCCACATTTGCACTACCCAAGGTGAACATAACAAGGAACCTTTCATTTCATCGGTAATCTATATTTCAGTTAGGTTGTACAATTTTAATAAATCCACATCTGCTGTTTTTGAGATTATAAAATATCAGGGCATGCCCGTTATTTTTTGTTTGTTTATCACGGTCAGGTTACAGAACGACTTCTCAGCATTTACCGCATCCCCTTTCGACGCTTCGCTTCCGTATAAGTTCCAAACTGGCAAGCTGCAGATCCGGGGTACTGCACTAGCTAAAGCAAACCAATCAGTAAAAAGTCAGCGTCATACTTCAACCGGTAACACATTTCGAAACACTGCCTATTTTAAGTGGTCCCGGAAGTCTGGTCTCCCTTATCATTGGTTCTAAATTTGAAAATGTTCTCATACATTGAAAAGTTATGGCATATTTCGGACACAACAAAAATCCAGGACACATTTTCTAAAGAGCAGGGAACTTGGTATACAGAGCCCGTTTACAAAAGAGAACAAATATCTCAACTCAAAAGCCGGGGTCACACTGCTTATACGTCATACAAAAGACGGTTTGTAGACATATTTGAACGAGAGTCACCGCGAGATCCGTGCTTCGAACGTCACATGGCAATGAGTTCGAGGAGAAACTTGGCACGCGGCATTCGAACCACGAATATTGCGCTGGCTGATGTATGCAGACTATAGACCTTTTCTGTTTCCTGCCGTTCTCAGTCACGTGGGTTCCGTATCTGGTATGCGGGGCGAAAAAATAATAAAACGTTTGAACCTGGAATATGCGAGAAAATATAGCTGAGGCAAATCAGGAATGTGTGACAATCACGCATTTTTCGTAAATACCTTCTAGCTTCGGGGAGAGATCAAAAAGACGTTTTACCGCATACCAGAAGTGACGATATTCAAGATGGCTGCGCGCTTGTGGAAAAGGTGTATAGTTTGTATGATGTAAGAACAATGTGACCCCGGCTTAAAGGTTGCTGATTATTAAAACCTTTCCATCCTGAAGTCGGGTGATTCCACCCCGCCCCCCAAGAAAAAAAATTAAAAGAAAATGGATCATTTTTGCAATATTAGTAACCTCTTCCAGTTACAACCGAATTCTGTTAGCGAGTTGATTAATAAAATTCAATCATTAACCTTGTAACTAATCGTCTTAGCTTGCATATTCCTAACAATAGGAGATTTAAACGAGTGCGCGTGATTAAAGTGTGCGTTAGCAGTTGTTAAAATTCAGGAAACTAAACTTTTCTTCGCGCTGTTCGGTAGCAAGTTTAAGCTTCCAACACACAAGTGCGAAGGTCTTCGCGCAGGCTGGACTCCATCGAGCAAATACGCAGCAAACAACCCAAGAACTTTGCCTGGCGGCACGCTCACTTTACGCGCAGCTTTAACAACAGCCACTGCTCCGACGCCGTGCGCAAAGCGAAGACTGACGGTCAAAATTCGTCTTCTGTACTCAGCCGGTTCGCTCCACGGATTCCAGCGTTACTCGAGTCCTGATCTTTCAGCAAGCGCAATAGATCTAAGTTACGTACGCTAAGAAAGGCACGTCGCACACCGACACATGCACGTTCGACCGCGTGGCGTTCGCGGATTCGTTTTCTCATAGTTTCAGACGGGCGGACTAAAGTGTCAAGATTTACAACTCAATTGCGTGGTGCAGAATTTAACGTCCTGAAATCTCACTTCAGCGACCTATTTTGATGCTGGCTAACAAATCTTCACTTAGAATGAGCGGGTTAAGACAAATATATATATTTTTTTAATTTTAGATTGACATTTACTTGATTATTGCGTCACACTCGTGACCTGGTGAACCGACGCCCACCAAGGCTGATAGCGTCAGTGGCAAGGTAGTTTTGTTTATTCAGGCGAGTGCTTTAAATTATTTTCAGTATAAAATGTTACCTTGTTTAAAAACAGAAATACCGCTTGACCGTTACAACGCGGGTCTCAAGCCATCATTGAACGAAACAGGTCTCCGCCATGTCTCGCGATATACAACACAAAACAGAGGTATCCGCCTCAAAATATTTGTACGAAAACAACTACTTTATCCCCCTGTGCATTTCCCCGCTGACCTTTAAAGAAAAGTGGGTTATTTCAGCCTTGGAGGAAATGTCATCTCGTACCAGACACAATTCACCTAGGCTGGTTGAGAAACTCCGCGTATACGTGTTAGAGTCTCCACCGCTTTGCGAAACGCCAAGGCAGTCGCGTAGGTTTTACACAAAATCCCCATAGACATGTTGCCATTTCAGCTGTACACATATATAATGCACCCTCCGTTTTTATTTTTCCTCCGTTTTTTACTGACTTGCAGATCATTAACGTTATCGCAAGACGAAGTTGTAGATCGCCTCCATGTATTAAGAAGCCGCACACCAGCAGCGGCATTAGCGGCGCGACGGACGCCGACTGTGCGAACGTGACCGCCATGTTTGGGCCCCATTTAGGCTCGTCTGCTGTCCAAGGGCCGGCGCCGCCGGAGCGTCCTCCGCTTCCGTGTCGTTATATAAGGCCGTGGGCAACTTGAAGGTCACCGTGCAGCGCCTCGGCTTCGTGGGGCATTTATGACGGCATCATGCTAATTCTGATGGCCGATTTGCATTGGGTTCGGCCGTGCACAAGGATGCTAGTCCGATAGCGCTCGCTACTGGATTGCACTCGTGTCAAGTGTAGATCTGCACCGTACTGCCGATCGAGGCCTTCACGCACTCTGTGTTTTGTCTGTGGAGAAGGCTCGTTGCACACAGACTCGTTTTCTTACGTTACGTTACGAAAAGTCACCGGAAAAAGGTGGCTTCGTATTAAGCGCGACTATCAATTCAAGGAGATAGCCTGGCACGCCACATTCTGAACACAAATGTTTCGGTGACGACGAGCTAGGACGGTGAGTTACCGTGGCAACCCAGGACACAAGGCTCGTCGTAACGTAACGTAAGGAGTTGAGCTCGGTTCAACTTTTCAAACAGCACCGTTTTCTTACGTTACGTCTAAGTCACCAAAACATTCGTGTTGAGAATGTGGCGTTCTAGGCTATCTCCTTGAATTGGTTGCCACGCCTAATACGAAACACAGATTTCAAAGTGACTTTTCGTAACGTAACGTAAGAAAACGGGTCTGCGTGAACGAGCCTTTACTGTGCATATTCTACGAGCAGTACACGAGCGTCGCGATCGAGCGGAAACGAGTGAGCACAGCTTCATTATACTTCGTTTCACTTTATCTGCGAGCGAAGCCAAAGCTATAGAAGCGCGAGACCAGCACTTTTTGCGTTTCTGCCCAGCTCGCGCGCTCGAGAAAAGCCTGAAGGCACGGAGCTTTCGTGCTCGCGCTTCCAGCTTTGCCTTAGCTCGCACATAAGGTGAAACGAAGTATAACAGCAGGTTTTGGCCACCAGAAAGGAGGAAGGATATGACGTCACGTGCGACCCATGTATAGTATGGTGCCTGGAGCGCGTCACCGACTGGTGTGTTTAGAGTCCTATCACGCCCATACATCAAAAGTGGTCCGGAAGTGGCAACGAATGACGTCACACAGGCCGACTGTTACATGTTGCGATCCTGGCGGTAGGTTGTAGAAATGCTAACGAAAAGCTGCGAGTAGCACAAGCGAACGAAAGTATCGCTGTCGTAACGGCGTCCCAACTTCTGGTTGCCGAAGCTTCCGTGGACTCCCAGACTATAGCTGTGGTGTGTGTGGCGTCTGCCATACTCACCACAAATATTGAACGCTGCCAGTATCGCGACGAGCGACAACATGACACTTCAATGACGTCATCAGGCGGAGATTGAGGAACCACATTTTTGGACGTTGTAAACACACCAGTCGGAGACCCGTTTCAGGCACCATACCAATTATCCCCGTGCGCGACCGAAAGCGTTGCTGTGGTCGGTCTTCCACGATTGGCCGAACGCTGACTATGACGTCAGAAAGGGGATTTATCATCGACGGAAATAAGAGGAATGAAAGAACTTTAATTTTGACGGTGTTGGCAGTGTTCCTTTGAGAGCGCAATGATTTCTAGCTTCCACCATGCTAATAACAAACACCATCGAGCTTGTTGTTTGCAAGGTAATGACGTCACAAGGGGGAACCACAGGAGGGCGCCACCAAAACTTCTCGCCGCTAATAGCAAAGCACCGCAGCGGCTTGACATCAGCGCCGCTTGTTGGTGTATCTTCGTTTCAGCTTAAGGCCAGACGCAGCCGATGCTATACAAGCGCGAGCTCTGGGCTTTTGACGTCCCTGCCAAGCACGCGCGCTTGTGCAGTGCAAACAGCGTTCAGGACGACATGCTCGCGCTTGTATCATTGGATGCGTCTGGACTGAAGCTGAAACGATGTACAGTCAGCGTTAAAGCCACTCAATAAGCTGCGCTTAGAGTATCGGCACTCCGTTCCCGGACATTGTTGTGGGCGCCGCCATTTTGGTTCGTATGCAGAGCAGGCGCAACTGCCGATCGTCATGATTCAAAAGAGCGGCTTCCTCAGCATTATATTCGGTGTTAGTAAGGTCATGTAATATTGCTTTGCTCTGTCGCGAACTGTTTAAACACTTGTGTGTGGGGGGCGGGGGGGGGGGGGGCGGAAAAGCGTTTCTTGTGGTTTCAGATAAAGCTTCAGGTAACTGGCAACCATAATTTTAAGACACAATATGGCTAAGTGTCGTTACTTTGAAACGTAGCTTATTTAGTGGCACTAGTCAGCGCAAAAAGAGGCACTGTTGCAGCGCCAAAAAAATTTGTGGAAACGACGTTTTTGCGGGACGTCAGTGTTCCTCAAAATTGGCAGAAGCTTGAATTTTGAAATATTTGCGAGATAGAAGATATAGAAAATATCCGAGGCTCTTCGTAGGCGGACAAATAAGGTATTGGCAAATCGCTATGATATGGGAACAATTAATGTGATTTCCATGGAATGTCGTTCGATCAAGAAATACATTGTTTTTAAAGACCGTGACGCGTGTAATAGTTTAATGCCATTAATGCTATGATGATGATTAGGCTCCTCTATAGCCACCTATTGTTCTGCCGTAGTCGAAAGATAGAAAGTGCTTTAGAGGCTTAACACGTCCTTACCAGTATTCAAATGCAATGCTCCGAGTAACTGCGGAAGAGGAGGAGACAAGAGCGCGCGGGGACGTCAGAACGCCGAGCTCTGGTTGGAAGGATTAGAGGGTAGACCTTAAGCTAGCTGCCTTTGTCTCCACTGCACTCGTCGAACGCATTAGCACTTGGAACGCCAACGTCAGGCGTGTGGCTTCTGCATTCAAACGCCTTCGACGAATGCAATGGAAACAAAGGCAGCGTATATAGCTTTACGTCTACCCATTAATCCTTCCAACCAGAGCTCGGCGTTTTGACGTCCCCGCGCGCTCTTGTCTCCTCCTCTCCCTTACTTTCGCGGCGCATAGCACGAAAATTGTTCTGTGGATTGAATACAGGAAATGGCGCCGGCTGCATCAAAATTATCTTTAGAATGTCGAGAACCGAATGCCCAATTTTGAGGGGAAGGTAATATAGAACCTGCATGGCTCTTTCATGTTCTTATCTGAAAATCAAACTTGGGATGTAAATCGTTACAAGTAATCCATTACTTGTAATCCGTTACCTTTTCAAGTCATCTTGTAATCGCCACGTTACTTTTTTTTTTTTTTTTTGCGGCAGTAATTTGTAATGGAATAGACCCTTTCCGAAATTCAGTCTGGCCACTTTGATCACTATCATCATCTGTGGAACGGTATCTGTGCCATACCAATGGCGGCCTTCTAGTGACTGATAAAGGAAGACGTTGAAGATGCTCCTAAGCGGATGATGCGAGGCCTGCATATTCGGGGGATCAGCACGACGCGACGTAGGAATGGAACACAAGAGCTATACGTAAGCTTTTATTTCTAATAACTCAGATTCAGCCAATCTGTGGGCGGCACACAATTGGCTTTAAAGCCCTTTGGTGTATAAAAATTTCTCGAGGCATCTGAGCGGGTTGGAGCTTTGTTCCGAATGCAGGTTCTTGGTCACCATCGAACTGAAAGTGATCGAGAAAGAACTCACACTGAACAATTCCTCGCGTGCCGTTGACTTGCGAAAGTGACGGTGCCGATACAAGTTTATCTCCGCCATTGATATGGCAAAACCTAAACTGCTTTACGAACCACCAGATGGCACTGAATTTCGGAAAGGGTCTATTTCGTTACAAAATATTGGTAACGGATTACTTTAATTACTCGTTGCTTTTTTTTTTTTTAATAGGAACATAATACAGATGCTGGAGCAAAATAGGTGTACGACCACCCGCTTGACTAAAGCTCAAAAACGAGCGCACGCGCCCATGCATTTTTCAGTACTGCGTGCAACTATACTACAGTGTACTAGAATACTTGGTTAGAGTGTTGGGACCGGAGGGGCTCGCCTGAAGCGCGTGGTATTGATCGCGACAGGTGTCGACACTGGCGCGTTATCCAAAAGGTGTGCGCATGCACGGCTGCACGCGCGAAAATATGAATCTTTGGTGCCGCTTTGGTGGAGTGCATATAGGAGGGGATTCCGCACTCTATATATGCGGATGATCTTACGCTGTGGTGCACCAATCGGAGGAAGGAGGTGGTGCAGGGTACGCTGCAGCGAGGGATCGAGATTATTGAGGAGGCGCTGATGGGTTCGGGGTTGGAGTGTGCTCCCGAAAAGTCGGAGTTGCTCGTGTGTTATGCTGGGCGTTGTAGATGGGATGAGATGCGGCTGATCGCCGGCGGGGGACCCGTCCCGAGGGTGGACGCTTTGCGGGTTCTGGGGCTATTTGTTCAGGAGAAGGCGGGTAATTCGGTCATGCTCGGGAAAATTCAGGGTAAGGTAGCGTCTGCTCTGCGCATGATCCAGAGGGTGACCAGCAGGAGGAAGGGTATCCGCGAGGCCGGTGTGATGAGGATGGTTCAGGCTTTTGTATTGAGTCACATCATGTACGTGGCGCCCTACCTTCGCTGGAGGGCGGGGGAGAAGAACAAGCTGGATGCCATGGTGCGCAGGGCCTACAAATCTGCGTTGGGGCTGTATGCCTTCACTAGCACGAAGAAGCTGGAGATGTTGGGTGTGCACAATACGATAGGGGAGATTGTCGAGGCGCACAGGGCTTCGCAGATTCAAAGGCTGGAGCGCACTGCGGCTGGCAGGGGGTTTTGAGGCGTGTCGGTCTGCTGGCGGAGGATGCGTCTGACGGCGGGGGACTGACGGGAGAGGTGATGAAAAATGTCAGGGTTAGGCCTGTGCCGAGGCACATGCATCCTGTGCGTGATAAGGGACGAAGGGAGGCCAGAGCGCAGGCCCTCTTCAGGTTGTACGGGCGACAAGATAGTACTGTATACGTTGACGCTGCCCTTCGAGGGGTAGTGGGGGTGGCTGTGGCTGTGAAGGCGGGAAGCGGGGAGGTGCTCTCCGCTGTGAGTGTTAGAACTAGTAATATTTGTGAGGTGGAGGAGACGGCCATTAGTTTGGCGGCCTCCCTGCCAGGGACCAAAGTGGTCATGAGTGACTCTATGAGTGCGATAAGGAACTTTGCGCGTGGACGCGTTGGGGTGGTGGCCAAGAGGCTGCTGCGTCCGACGAGCGCGGTGGACATTGTGTGGTGCCCCGCTCACGAAGCGGGCAACGTGGATGCTGACCGAAGGGCCCGAGAACTGCTTGGCCAGGCCTTCGGGGGCGCCGCGGAGTATTCGCCCAGCGGCTTTGGGGAAGTGCTAAGGACCAGGAGGGAGGACCGGCGGGTGTTCCCGCTGCCCCTCGGGGATTTGGTTAGGGAGGATGCCGTGCTGTTGCGGCAGTTGCAGGTGGAGTGCGTGTTTACTCCTGTGGTGGGGCGCCATGTGGCGCCTGAGGTGTACTCAAGTGATAAGTGCGTGCTGTGTGGTGCGCGGGCGACTGCGGGGCACGTGTTGTGGGACTGTGAAACTCGGCCGGCGGAGGCGGCCACGTCGAGTGGGCTTCCGCCGGACATCAAAGCCGGGGTGATGGCTAGTAGCCTGGACCTCCAGGTAGCGGTCGTCCAGCAGGCCCGGCGTCTACTGCGCAGGCAGATCCGACCTCGGACCCCCTGCGCTGGGGCGTCGGATGGTGTGGGCCGCACCGGCTAGGCTTGACCTAGCTCTGCATGCAAATAAAGACGTTTATTCCTCCTCCGGGTGCATATAGGACTTCTGATACAGCTACGACCTGCCAGCGGTCGTACCGCGGCATCAATTACGCTGCGGCACGATCATTAGCAACATGATGCTTCAATGTATTGGACGGTACAAGCTACATTACTCTTCCTTTACATAAAAACAATTGCGACTTTAAAGGCTGAACTCCATGGGACGAATTATGTGACGAATAACTGGTGAACGCCGCCCGACGGCACGCTCGTTTTGCGCGCGACGTAGCAGCCACTGTGTTGATTCCACGCGCAGAGCAAAAGCCGCCGGCCAAAATTCGTCGGTTATTCGTTATTCGCAGCATATTCGTCCCATGGAGTTCAGCCTTAAAGAAGCGGATTGCAAGTTGTTTCAGCTTAGAATTAGCTGCGACTTTCGGTTTGTCTGATGGTGAGCATTTTAAATGAAATGCCCATTTCCTTGGCCGCAAAGGCTTGTCCGATCGCTGAAGATTCTTCTCCTAAAGATCTCTTTTGGCTCTCTCCTTTGGAACGCCGAAAAGGGACGCCGTTTTCACTCCTTTCACTCGGGTGAGGCCCTATTTGCAACCAGGTGCAGATCAAGATTTCTGTCACTGTTTTGACGACGGCATTTCGGCACTACCCTAAAGGCCGGTTCAGACACTTGCGTTTGACTGCGTTGCGTCGAGAACCGAAAGCGAGTCACCGGCACGTCTGTGCTTCGTATGAAGCGTGGAATACAATTCAAGGAATCATCTTGGCACGCGATATAAGCAGCAGGAATGTCCTGGTTTCTCGCTGCCGCAACGCAGTCAAACGCAACTGTCTGAACCAGGCTTTACGCGTTCACCATCTGCAAAATCAGAACACAAGATTCAAAGCATTATACGATCGAACACACGGAACTATGAAATCGTGGTCCCAACACGCGCACCGCTCGAAGTGAAAAACACACGGAACTATAAAATATAGACAATTGCAAGCATGGCATCACGACTGGTGCCCCAGGCGTGCAAGCACGTGTAACGTGCGCGTGAAGATAGCTTTGGCAAGTTTAAAATCGCATTAGCTTCCCCGCACGAGCAGAGAAATGTCGGCGGAGTCGCTTTGCTTGGCCAAGGGCGTGTCGCTCGTGTGGGCAGCACGTGCAAGCTTGCCAGGTATATATACTTTGTTTCACCTTGTGTCGTACCACAAGAAAGGCTACAAGCGCGAGCTCCTTGCTCTAGGGCACATCTCGGCGGCACAAGCTCTCGTGCACAAACGGCAGCTGCCAACGCTATGAGCTCGCGCTTCTAGCGTTCGCTGCGGTACAACATAAGGTGAAGCGGAGTGTATAAAATCGTGGTACCGACACGTGCACCGCTCAATGTGAAAAAAAAAGGCGGTCTGCGCGACTTTTTCCGGATAACTCGACTACAGCGCCGCCACGAACTGTCAATACACGCGCCCTCACGAGCTCCCGTTGCCGAGCCGCTCCGGCCCCAACACTACCCAAGTATTCAAGTACACTGTAACTATACTCCGTTCATGCATGAGCTGACAGTGCGTCAAAGCTAGAGGCACGAGACCGCAGCTTTGAGACGTTGCGCAGATGCTTGAAAGAGGCGCTTCAAAAGGGAGCTTTCGTAGATCGGCTCCTTACCTTCGAATTTCCTAGCGGAGATAGATGCTGCTACTGAGCATGCGCACCGCTTGCTTTGTCTGCAGAATTCGGGGATCATTTTCGGTCGCCGTAAGCTAGTAGGATGGAGGGTGCGGTTGCAGCTCTCGCTGCCTTGTCAGCTTACAGGTGAACGGAGTGCACCCACATTCTTTCTCTTAAATACAATCTTTTATTTTTACGAGGACTACCGTAATGCGGGCCAGGCCGTTTCCCCAGAGATTGAAATTAGGGGGCGTTTAAATTTTTTTTTTTTGAGGGGGGGGGGGGGCATTGAGAATAGAGGAGTCGTTGCGAATTAAGGGGGTGCCTTCAGAAAAACAAAGGAGGGGGGGGGGTGTACCCCTCCCCTCCCCTAGGGGGTGTGTAGGGAAATCACTGATGCGGGCGTAAGAGGAATGAAAAGTAGTATCGCAGAACATCAAAATTGTTTCTATTGTTTTCTCGAGAAATGTACGGAAAAATGAACGTAAAAGTAATATGTCACGCAACGAGTAAAGTAATCCTTTACTTTTCAGCCAAAGTATAATTTGTAACGGCAATCCATTACATTTAAGGCTCGGTAATTAGTAATTGTAATCCGTTACTATTTTTGAGTAACGGGCACGAGTCTGTTTAAAATAAAGAAGTAGCTCTTCGAACTTTTCTAGTTTGCTCTTAAACTAAGCTGATAGTGCGGTTTTATTTATACACGCTCGCCGAACCAATGAACCGCCTCCCTTTCATCGCCTGACTTCGCATCTCTGTGCATGGGGATTGGCGGAAGCTTGAGCACGTGGCGAAAGGCCGACGCACGACTGGTCCAGCGACCTCGTACCTTTCACTGCACTCTCAGCTTAAGGGGGCACGAGCACCCGACGGCGTACGGACATACGGACATGGCGAGCCCCTAAAGGTGTATCCACACGACGGACCGGGCCGCGGACCGATTGATCACGTGATGCGCGGCCCGCGGGCCGCCCGGCTGCAATGAGCATCCACACGGCGGACCAAAAGAGCAGACGACAGAGCGAATGGGCCGGTCTAACCCTCGACCTCACAGCTCCGCCAAACGCATGCAGCGAGCTGCTTTGAAGCTATTTGTAAGGAGCCAAGATGGAGGTTGAACGAAAGAGACGTTTGGCCGCGGTGGCCTTGGCGTTGACTACTGAGGACGAGGACGACTTAAGTGAACCGAAAAAGGCATGGGGACATCTTTAGATGATTATTTGAGCAGTCGTCGCGACTATTGTCCCACAGAGCGGGGAATTGCTCCATGAGCGCGATGAAGTAAAAAGTTGCATCGTCGCACAACAAAAGGTTCGTCTTCTTCGTCTTCAACAGTTTGCGCCAAAAGAAAACGACTTTGGATTTGGATTCCAATCCAAACAACAAAAGTCAGCTTGTTGCCAGACTTAGCGCTTCAATTATACTAAAAACACCGCGGTCCGCCGCCAAGGTCCGGGCGAGAAAAGTCGCTAGGCATTTTTCAGAAGCGCGGGCCGCGGACCGCCGGCGGACCTCAAAAACCGGTGACGTAAGATCACGTGATGCGCGGCCCGCGGACCGAAACAGCAATTTGGTCCGTCGTGTGGATACACCTTAAGGAGCTTCGCCCCTATAAAAGAGGGCGAGGAGGACTTTCCGCCAGGCTAAAGAATATTTCTGCTAGTCCCCCTTTAAGAGTGAACGGAAAAAAATGACCCGATACTTTTGAAAGCCCGCTGTCACAGAGCGCGAGCTCACGATGAGCTTCCACAATGCTTCCGCAACGTGCAGTTGAGACCACCAAGATTGTAAGTCCTCTTAGAAGATAAGTGAGGTATCGTTGTGAGCCTGTGCTGTAAGCGCTCCGCTCAAGTATGGCGCCCAGTGAATAGCGCCTATTGGGGAGGAGATCGAACAGTCACGCCTCTAGCGGTGCGCTTCAGCTGTGGGGACAACAAACCGTATTTTCTTGTTTGTTTTTGATCCGAGAAATCGAAGATGACGATTCGAAGGCCACTCCTCGTGCGACCAAAGCACTGGTCAGAGCGAAGCGCTCGTGCCCAGACCGTGCTCGGCCAGGTTCAATTTCTTTGTTATGCTGTGTTGGTAAACACCGGGCTGTGGGGACAACAAGCTCGATAAAGCGCCCCCTATAGTTCGATCTCCTGCCCAATACGGATTTGAATTGAGAGAGACGGGGGAGACGAGAGCGCGCTGGGACGCCAGAGCACCGAGCTTTGGTTCGAACGATTCGTGAGTGAACGCAAAGCCTTTGTTTTCACTCAGTGCTCGAACGCCTTCGAACGCGGAACGTCGGCGTTCGGCGCTCACGTTTTCCTCGAATTCGCGTTTCAAGCAAATAATGAAAAACTGCAGGCGATAAGTCCTTCAGTGTTTGTATCCTGGTACAAGAGATTTTAGGATAGCTGCTGCTTGCGGCTGCAATCACCAAGGTCAGGACTCAAGAGACAGAAAAAGAAAAGTAAAGGAGCTTCCCCTTATAAGGGACCATGAAATTAATTTTCTGCTGGGATAAATTGAGATTGTACTAATCGTATATCGTTTAGTGCGCCAAAATAAAACTGTAGTGCACGAGCGTAAAAAGCCTAACACTTGCTTTTCGCTACAAAATTTTTGAAAATATATCGGACAATTTCGTACTTCCTTTCCTTCCAAAGCTCTCCGCCTTTTCAGTGTGCTACATCCGCGGTGCCCACGCACATCAGAACCGAACCCAGCTCACGCATCGGACACGAGCACTGAGTAACTCGGACGTATGCGCTCGTCAACAATCAGTTCGTCGACGAAAAGTTTAATTTGCGTTGGTGGCCAATGAGTGCCGTGACGGCACTTATCATCACTTGACAATGACGAGTTCCATGGGGTGCTTAAAAAGCACGGTGGAACCTTGGAGTCATAACCTCCGGTGCGAAAGCACGTCACGACCACGTGATCTCTCGTGTCGCTTTTGGGTTGAGGATTACAGCTAAGGAGAAAGAAGTTTAAGAATCATGTCACTGTCCCTTTAGCACTTCTTCTAAGGGAGCACTGTCTTGCATCTGATGTCCTTACTCCGATCTTACAAACCAGCCTCAGTCTCATGGACGAGCAGATCTACACCGTGCCAGATCCATTTACCAGATCCGCAGGATTACAAGATATCATGCTACTTTCTTTTGATTTAGCATAAAATGCTTGTGTGATTGTAAGAGTTATGCCGAGCACGCTCCAAAGTGTATGAATAAACTTCAGCAAGATATATCAGTGAAGGTGTAGCTCTGCAGGTATAAGTGTGCAATATGATTACAATATATGTAGTTAGGAACCCAGAATAAGGTGCTATGGTGCTATCCTATGAACCTGCATAATTTTGCTTACTTATGCTGACCCCAGACGAGACGAACGGTCTCAGCATTGCTTGAACATATTTATTTACATTTCACCCGAATTGCCCGTCCGACCAATTTGTTTTTTTTTTTTCCGATTAGCAGGCGGAGAAATTATGTCCTCGCGTAGATTAATTCGTTCAGAGTAGTCTCCAAGACGTCTGAGAAATGCTCTCAAGCCATAACACCAACGTGATAAGATTTAATATAGTGCGTAATGACATTCGAATTCGCTGATGTTCTAAATGTGTAAGACTCTTATATATCCTTTTTATTAAGAAATGAAAGCAGACGTCTTCTCTGCATTCATTTATGTATACGTCTTGCTCAGGTGACCTTGCTTTTTTTTTCTTCCTGATAATTATTTTGACAATCAGCTCCTGTTGGAAATTTTCGTGACATGCATGGAATGACAACATGTTTTGCAAGGTTGTAAATAATGAAAATGGAACACTACAGAACCGTTTTGACGGTCTTGTTCGTTCCTAATTGTGTGGCGGCATTGAACAGTGATTCCGTTCAGCAATGTCGCCATATGATTCAATGTTTTCAGCGAGGAACAAGCAGCGAAAGGAACTCCTTTCGAAGCTTATCGATATTACCGCTACGTGGTGTCAATTTTGCTAAAATCGCGAATAAAATTCAAATAACTACAGCCGCCCACAAAAACAAAGGAACATGTAACCAAAACGAAACCTGTTTTCTAATCCCGCAACATTGTCAAACGCAAAAGTGTTTCACACCATTTTCTGTGTGTATACGTCCTGAAATGGGTCGAAATACACTCAACCGGACGAAAACGTTCGCGATACCTAACCCACTCAAAAGTGCTTAAAACGTAAAAATAAATTATATATATATATATATATATATGAAGAAAGAAAAAGACATCAGAAAAGGACATTCTGAACGAACACGAGCTATTAAGTTATCCATATCTATATATAATTTTTGTAGGAAGCCGAGACAACCCAAGCGTACAGAAACAGCCGCGCGTACAAAGATTCCGAAGCTATTTTCCCCTCAAAAACACACACTCACAGAGAGAGAGAGAGAGAGAGAGAGATGGAGAGAGAGTACTGCCCGGTTTAAGCCATTCGCGCGTTCATCGGAATTATCATTTTTTTAATATGCATTTCTTCCGACGGTGTTTAGTTCAATTTCAATTTTCTTTTTTCTTTCTTGCAAAATCTTTTTTTCTTTTCTATCCTTCGAACGACGCCCCTTTTTCTGCCTTACCTCGGACGACGAATAAAGCCACCGCTCCTCCGAACACACGGGCTTCAGCTTGAAACAATATAATTCCCAGCAAACGCGGCGCCAAATTATATTAGGTCGTGACGGGATAAGCCGCCTGCGCTTCATTAAGAATGCAATTGAGTGAAAGAAAGGTGTAGGTGAGGCTCAGAATTAAAAACAAACACAAAAAAGGAACAAGCGAGCGAAAAACAAATCGCGCTATATAGTATATAGAGCTAGTGCTTCCTCCAACTTATTCGTACATTCCCGCCGAAAGGTTGACTCGCGTTCGCGACGTGGCGCAAGTTAGTTGCTCGCAATAAAGATCGTTTTTATTCGTGAAAATTGGCATGCGACTGCTGTTTACAAAGACGCTAGCGTTTGCCTACACCCGGTCTGGGCATTGCACGTACGCAAAAGCCAGTTTCGCGTGAAAGGATGCTTCTGCGCATGCGCAGTACCGACAGCAGCGCCCCCGCAGTAGCGTGACGTCAGAGCGTTGTGTTGGTGTATATAGTGCACTTGTAAAAGTTCCCGAATACGTCACTATAGTTGAGTGCTGCTTTCCGCGGTTGATGCGTTGGCTTCCAACCAGGCACTTATTTAACATTGGTGAAAGTCGATTGGAGGAATCAGTCCTAAAGACCAAAACAACATAAAAAAAGATTATTATTTTCTTCTATGAGTGCCATTATCGGCTGCGTTTACGTGGATGCGACCGGAGCGCATCGAAGCGAGGTTTGACTATTTTGATTGGTAGCAGGTCGGTAGAAGAAGAAGTACGAAAACGGGCTGCGTGCTATTGGTCCCTGCTCGATTCGATTGGCTACGATCGCATTCATGCACACCTGGCCAATATGGTGCTTTATGAAAATAAATAGTAAAATAATGTGTTTTTAACTTGTGCCAACGAGCAACGTGTTCACTACAACACTGTCTAAAATAAAAAAAAAAAAAAAACATGTGGAAACACATGAATACAAGCTTGCTAAGCAAATAGAGCAAGCTGCTCTAACTATGATTCAAATAACATTCACTCCTGCAAGGCATATTTAAATGTAATGAATTCCAGTAAAATATTCAATTCACTATTCCCCAAGCACACTGCATACGGGACAACGGTGACAATTACTCAATTCCTTTGGGATAAAATGTTAAAAATCGATTACGATTCTAAAATGCGCCCTGAGTTTTAGATTTGGTGTTAGGAAGCTCAGGAGATATCGATTTGCTTTTTTCGTGGACTGTTTTGGCATTCCTGCATGACAGAAAACAGTTTCCTGCAATTTCAGACAAAGTTTCGCATAACTGGCAACCATGATTCTAGGCAAGATAGGTGAATGAAGTGTCGTTACTCTGAAGCGCGTAGCTTAGTGGCTCTAATACAGACGAAAAAGAGACTACTGGCAAAACTGAATGAGAAAGAAGAGAGCCATGCAAATTGCAGGTTTCGGAAAACCACGACAAAAATAAAAGAGGTTATAGTTCTCAGTTGGAGAAGTTTAGTTTATACGCGCGACAAGAATTGCGGTAGCAGGAACGCGGACACAAATATGACGAGAGAACTGTTGATTGCATCGTTTTCACACTGTCAATGTGAAAGAATATCCCATGGGTCCACCTAGGAACACTTTGATGGAAGTAAATAAATACTCCCATTGTTCCACGAACAGACTCCCGTACCGATGGGAGTTCTGTACTTACCCCCTTGCACCCCCCAAAAACCTCTGGCCTGCATGGGAGTCAACTCCGAACTCCCATCCCGCGGAGTATATCAAACTCCCAGAAGGGAATGCGCTAGAGGACAAGCGATATGCTCCCATCTGGGTATATTTTCGTTTAGTGTGTAAAGCCCTCAAGGACGATGAGCGGACAGAGCGCCGAGAGAGGCTCCATGCACTCAGAAAACAGGACGCACACCCTTTGCCGGATGGACCCTACTCCCGATGGGACTGGGTCTGCTTCAGGCGACTACGCACGGGAACCGCCATGGTACCTAAACGTACTGCAATGTACGCTTGGAACAAGCAACGACTGAAAAGGTACAACGAAGAAAACTCAGACCCCGCAGACGACACGGACGAAAGTCTCTGCCGACACTGCAAGGTCGTGGCCTCAGAAAATCACGTTTTCTGGGACTGCATAAACATTTTGGAGAAAAAAGAAGAAATTTTACAGACCATTCCCGAGGATCAAAGACCCAAGAGCTTGGCGGAATGGACCAGACCATCCGGCTCACCCAAGCATCGAAAAGAACTATTCTACTCCCTCCTTCGGTTCATTAAGGAGGCTCACCTGACTCACTTCATTTAATCCCCATCCCCCACCCCAGGACAGCACCGACGGCTTAAGCCCAGCTGACCTGGACCTGATGTTTCTTTCATCTTACTATTATTAAAGACATTTTCAAACAAAACCCCAATTATTATTGTATATTCAACATCTAATTCGTTTAGTTATTATTATTATTATTAGTATTATTACTATTATTATTTGTAACGATACACAGCGGTGCACAGCTGCTCGGTGCGCGTGGAGCGAACCATCGCGCTCTACAACGTCCGAGATCCCGGGTTCAATCCGCTTTTTTTAATTTGTAATGACTACTGTCTAATTTGTATTTAAGGCTTTAGGTTTGCAGTCGTGCTGCGGCTAAATTGTTGTTTTACACCTCTGAACCCGTAAAGCCCCTCAAAAAGGTAGATGGATTTTTTAATTGTTAAAAGGCATTCAATTTGTTTTTGTCTTGCGCTAGACGTAAGTTTAGTCAGCACGGCATCGGGGATCTAATAACTATACGTATCTAATAACTACATACACCGAGTCTGACACTTCCATAAGCCTCGGATACAAATAAGATAATTAGGTAAACAACCCTCAAAGGGCAACTATAGTGAAAACAGAAAGCAAGAGCAACAGCCTGAGGAGCCTGCAGATGGCGAAGAGGGATCCGGAGGATCGAGTTATTTAGGTCAGATACCAAGACTATCGACAGCACACTCTGCGTGGGCAGGCAAGGGTCATCGTGATTTGGCGCGCAGGTGCAAGGTTCTCTCTAAGATATATATATATATTTTTTTTTTCTGAAAATTTCAATGGGAAAATGTCGGCCGACGGAGTTTTCGAACACATGAGGCTCTATGGCGCCAGAAACCGAAAACGGGCAAAAATGGGCTCCATTTTCCCATTGAAATTTTCAGAAAATCCCTTATAACTTTTGATTAAGTTATCCGATCGGGCTGAAACTTTGGCATCTCGTTGTGACCTCTAGCTCTACCTTTGGGCGGAGAAGGAGCGTTCGGCGATGCCTAGTTTATTTTTGCGGTAAAAAAGACCGTGTAAATTTTCTTTTGTGACACTCTGTATATATATAGAACGGCAATTGGGATAAAAAGAAGGCACTAGAGAGAAATATGTTCACAAACTATTTGCCCTTAAGGAGGTGGTCGTCCAAGGTCGCAAAAAAAGAGATCTGCAGATACGTTTCGAGCCTGGTAGGCTCTTCGTCAGTCCAAACAGACGAGTACGAGAAAGAACACTTCGCTTTCCTTTTCTTTCAATCAAAGAAAAAACGGCCGCAAAGAAGAAGTAATTGGAAAAATGCTTACCGTTAAGCGGGTATCTACGCAACTAAATTATCGCTTAAAAGTTTAATATATCCCGATAAAAAAGCAGTAAATGGTATTGGAGTAATTAAATATAATATTATTAACGCTATTATTATCACAAAACCAGTTTTTCGGCCATGTGGTTGGACATATGCCAACTACACCTGGGCCGGCTTGCTAGAACAGCGTCTCAGCTGAGACTGGGTGAAACAAAGCACTGCAAAGGCTGGGGCGCGCGAGCGTCTTGAGACGGAACTTAAGTCCCGCTCAGCTCGTGCGCTGGCTTTGGCAGTGCTTTCTTTCACCCAGTCTCAGCTGAGACGCTGGTTCTAGCAAGCCGGCCCTGGTATCATGTGAAGCCAATGAGAGGCCCAATGCAAAGCGTTTGCTCGTGTCACGTTAAACGATGAAGCGAGAAAAAAAAAAAGCAACAGTGCGGCACCGATTAGAAGATTTCAATTAAATGTCCATAAAAAAAGACGGCAATGACCCTTTCGAACTGTTAAGGCCCTTCAGTACTAAAGTATTAAATTTATAAATAAATCCAGATTCTTTATTTTTTTTTTATCTCTGGTGGTTCGAAAGCCCCCCTGAAGTATAATAAAACTAAAATCAGAAAGTCCGTTATGTCCGTCAGAGTTTAAGTGACGAGAAACTGGTCCGGCAACGTGTTTACGTATGTGACTTTTATGTAGATTCATGCGTTTTCTTATGCTTGTCGTCTTAGTTTCTCCTATGTACTGAATTAGGTATTTTTTACATTGAATCAAATAAATCACATTTTTCGAATTCGGAAAATGTTATTTATTTGAGCTTAGTAGAGTAGATACCCGCTAAACGGTAAGCATTTTTCGAATTACTTCTTCTTTGCGGCCGTTTTTTATTTGACTGAAAGAAAGGGAAAACGAAGTGCTCTTTCTCGTACTTATTAGCGCCGAGATGGCCGAGATGTTTCGGTGGCGCCCTCTTATGGTTTCCAACCGTGACGTCACGACTGGGATTTGCCTCGCCGTGACGTCACCAGTTGTTATCCTGGCTACTTACTATCAGGTGCGATGACGAGTTCGATGGTGTGTTTAAAAAGCACAGTGAAAGCTAGGAACCATCGCAATCCGAAACTAACACCGTCAAAGTTGACAACCTGACAATGCTCATATGCCCATGGTTTGGCCAACCGTGGAAAGCTGACCGCAGCGACACTTTTGGTCGCGCACATCGCTAATACGTTTCAAGCCTACCAGGCTTGAAACGTATTTGCAGATTTTGGCGACCTTGGACGACCATCTCCTTAAGGGCAAATATTTTGTGAATATATATATATATATATATATATATATATATATATATATATATATATATATATATATATATATATATATATATATATATATATATATATATATATATATAAGGAAGAGAAGTAAAAAGACACTTTAGCTTCTTCCGCTACAGTTAACCTATAAGTGACACAAGCATCCATGGCAAGCAGTTATGAGCATGTAAACGGTTAAACGAAGGCGTCGCGTCAGGGGAAAGTCTTAAGTCAGCTCGCACAGGCCACGTAGGGTGGCAGGGCAGCAGCAGTAAGAAACCTCCTACAACAACGTTGCAGGCTGCAACGTTGCAGTTTCGTAGAACAACCTCAGGGCCCCCCACTTCATCTCACACCATAGGTTGACTATTGCAGTTTCCCCTGGCTGTATTGCTGTTCACAGCCGCGGTCGCCCTACTATAACATTACACAAAAGAAGTCTGCAGACACCGTCTGAGACGTGTTTCTTCCTTGTATGACGTGACATTGGTCACGCAAAAACTCTCTGCAGACATGTTCTATGCATACATGTATACCTATAAGAAGCAAATATGCTTGGAACGTGCTTGGTGTGCGTCCGCAAAGAATTCTATCACTGTGTCGTCAGCGAACACTGTGTCTGTTGTGTGATGTAGTACGAGCAGGATGACTGTGGCTTAAAATGTCTCGCACAAAGGGTAGCGGGGAATCGGTGTCCGGGCGTGTTAACACACTGCAGCTCGGAGCACGTGGAGCGAAAGCTCGCGCTGCAGAACCCAGGAATCCTGGGTTCAGTCCCCGCACCTGCATGGCCACTGTGATCTGGACAAGTATCGTAATGACATGCGGTCGTGACTCGTGTGACATTACTGCGTGGTGCACCATAAAAACCCCGGGCTGGCAGTTGAATAGTGCAATGGATAAAATGCTCGTCAACAGCGGAGAAACCACACGCCCACTGGTACTTGGTTAACTTCCCACCGTCTAAGCATAGACGCAGCACAAATTACAGCCTACCCCTTCATCTCAAACGATATGCCGCCAACTGCAGCTGCACTTGGCTGTATTGTGGTTTAAAAGGTCTTGTAGGGGCGTTACTTTAAAACCCTGCAGTGGGCTGTTTAGTTATCGTTCTTCTAGTTTTATGTAGAAGTATAAGACGGATCCGCGTATCCTGGCAGGCAAACTGCACGCACAGTGGGGAAGAAAGACTGCCGCGCAACAAAAGCCCCGACAACCTCAACAAACACCAAGAACAGCAACAAACAACAACAGCGGGCTTCGGCGCGGAGCACGCGCTCTGATTGGTTGATAGCGCCATACGTGCAAATCACACGCGCATAAATCTCGCTCGTGCATCACGCGAGCGAGCAGGCGCGCGCGGATCTACACACTCGCCAATCGGCGTGATTCACCCCGTCGGGGAAACAACCAACGAACAGACAAAAAAAAGCCAAGACCGATCGAAACGCCAGCGGCGCAACCAACCGCTTGCAAAGATGCTCGGGGAGAGTACGGCACCAGAGGTTCCTTGTTTGTCTGCATGATTTTCTCCGGGCCGGGAAAGTGCACAGAAGCGTCGGCGGCGGCGGACGGGAGACTTTTCAGAAAGTTTTTCCTCCCGACCCTTCGAGACACGTCGTCGGGGATTCAGCACGAAATAAATTGCTTTCGGAAGCTGCCGCCTTCGCTCTGCGTGTCTTTCCTTTTATTTTATCTTCTTCCGTTTGTTTGTTTCCTTCGTTGATTTTGGTTTCCCCCGCACCGGCAGTATTTCAAAACCCTTTTGCATATATATCTACGGTGGACCGAGGAATACTATATATTCGTGCGCATGTGGGCAGGCGCAAATGTTCCTCCGAGATGGGCTCATTGAAGTAGCGCCGAGCCGCGGCGCCCGGTGTTTCTTGGCTTTTTTGTTTTCTGTTTTCGCAGTAAAAAAAGTTTTGAGGGCCTACGTACGTATTCATACCCGGTTTCTCGCGGTTCCTGAGAAACGAGAATGAATAGGCCGGGGGAAGAGTGCCGCCGGCATCGATTTTTGTTCCGCCGAAAGAGAAGAACTTGCTTAATAAATGCAAGATGAGGAATCGTTCGTAACATTCATCTGTAGTCTATACGCGTATACGTATCTGTCTGGCCCTACGTTTCGTGCTTTGCTACCTATTTCAGTTCTGGGCCTTAACCATTCGTTGAAGATTCTGCGGCACTGAGATAGATGAGCGTGAAAGAGTCGAGAAGTTAAAGGGGCGGTGCAACAATACTCAGAATTTTTTTTTTTTTACTTTGCATTAGCTCATATGCACTAGTGGGACCCAAGTGTATACTCGCACGAAACGCCATTGACCGAGAAACCTCTTTGTTGCGGTGTACTTTCAAGAACAAAAGCGAGCGTTTTCTTTCGATCTTTCCTCCGCAAAACTTGATGACGTAGCTCGGAGGCCGCCGTTTTGACAGTGCCTTCCATTGACGGTACTTGAATGCGGCTCACAGACTGGACCAAAACATTCTTGAGCACTCCAATTGGGCTCACGATAATCAATAGCTTGACAAGCATATGGGTAGTGGCTCGTGTCCAAATCCCGAAATGACGACAACAGTCGAACCCTAACAGTAGGGACCTTTAGCAAACCATTGCCGTGCCCCGCGTACCGCACTACCCGAGCCTTTGAAGCATGCTTTTAAGTGCGCGCCCGGGTGGTACCGTGACCGCGGGGCGCGCGCTTAAAAGCATGCTTCAAAGGCTCCGGTAGTGTGGTACGCAGAGCACGGCAACGGTTTGCTAAAGGTCCCTACTATAGGGTGCCTTCATGTGCGCTTTGCTTAGGGTGGAGACATCTCGCCATTTTGTCCCACACTTTTATTTTTCTCTTTTGTTCAGAAGCGCGTGAAAGAGCGTGCCCCTGCACGCGTCTGTGGCGTTGACCGTGCTTTGGCGACATTTTGTTTTCGTCGATTTCTTTGTATTTTACCCGTGAGCGCGTGCTGTCGGCATCGGGTACTACAAAGGGTGGCATCACCCTAAACAGAAGGACATTGAGGCACCCTATACTTCGTCTCACCTTAGTATGGACTATTGTTAGCCGCGCGTGCTAAAAGCGCGAGCTAGTCGCTTTAAATGAAGCCGCGGTGGCTGCACGAGCGCTCGTGCAGCAAGTGCTCTTGTCAAAGCAGTCAAGGCTGGCCGCTCGCGCTAGCACAGCCTTCGCGGTTAGTCCATGCTAGGGTGAGACGAAGTATAGTCCCTACTAGGGTGCCTCAATGTCCTTCTGTTTAGGGTGATGCCACCCTTTGTAGTACCCGATGCCGACAGCACGCGCTCACGGGTAAAATACAAAGAAATCGACGAAACTAAAATGTCGCCACAGCACAGTCAGCGCCACAAACGCGTGCAGAGACACGCGCTTTCACGCGCTTCTGAACAAAAAAGAAAAATAAAAGTGTGGGACAAAATGGCCAGATGTCTCCACCCTAAGCAAAGCGCACATGAAGGCACCCTAGTCCCTACAATCTGAAACTCAGCGCGTGTCATGTGCTTTGCCAACCCCAGCGCGTGGCTATGATAAACATTGGCCGCATATAATCGGCTCCAGATCGCGTGGCCGCTTGTTCTGACTGCAAAATAAAACAGAAAATGCTACTCATTTTTTTTTTGTGACTACCATTGCACGAGGAGAAAAACAAAAGGGTGTTTCATAGGTTCTAAGCGTCAGAAATTCATCCTAAGTGGCACTTACGGAACGTACGAAAATAGTTGCGCCGCTCCTTTAACGCATAAGAAATACGAATGCCTACGCTAGCGTGGCTGCACACTTCGATTCGCGCAGACAGAAATATAAATAAAATGTTTGAACAATCATGAAAAATAAATCACACGACTGACCTACCGCATCCACGCGAGACCCTAAACACACCGCTCAATGCTTCCCAATACGCAGCACAGCGTGCGAGCTTCACGGCACAGCACTTGTGTGTTCGTCTTCGCTGCGAGCAGGCAACGCACGCTCCACGCGTACGTACGTCGGGGTTTCTCGCAACCTTGACGCGCGACTCCGGGTTCCGAAAAAGGTGCAAGCACACAGAAAGTCATACCTGACCTTTACTTGTCTTTCTTCCCTGATCGGTTTATTTTTATGCTCCGGTCACACAGACCTATCGCCTTCCTATACAGACTGTGTTATTTTCATCTACTCAAGCTTCATGTAGGTTCGTCATTACTAGAGTTCCGCGTTTTCGGTAATTATTTTTATTCAAATTCGAGGGCTATTTATCGGTATTTCTGAGGGTAAAAGCGCTAAAAACAACTTACCAGTAAAATAAACGAACAACACAGAGTGCTACTTGCAACTGTTCGTTTCTTTTACTTGTCCGTTGTTTTTAGCGCTTTTACCCTTAAAAATATGGATCACCAACTAGCCCAAGTGCATACCCTTCTACTATTTATCGGTGTTTATTTCCTCTTGAATCGGTGTTTTTCGGTGTCTAATTTCAATGCCGGAGAGAAATCGATGTTTATCGAGCTTGTGTTGTAAAGCGACTGTAAATTTATAACTTAATAATTATAATATTTTCTCCAGTATGCTGGTAAAGATAAGAGAAGGGAACGGGGAAAAGAATGTGGTTTCGGCAGAAAGGCACAGCTGCAAGGACAGTTCAGTGCGGCTGTGTACCGGGTCAACGAGAAAAGAAAAAAAAGTAGGGTAGAAAATTTATTTTCGTAGAGCTGGCTTTTTTTGTTTTTTTTCTTTAAAGGCGGTTTAAATTTGATGTTTTTTTCTGTTTTCACCAATTCAGAGAAAACCACATCGGGGGGTTAATTTCCGGTGTTTAACGATATATACCGAAAACACGGAACCCTAGTCATCACCAACCTCAGTGGCTGGGCATCTCGGCAAAAAGGGGAAAACAGAAAGTGGTGGCACTGATTTGGGGTGTTTAAGGCATCCTTATTCGGTTCCACAAGAAGGTTTCTAGTCTACCATCTGAAGTATCAGAGCATTTAGCGCATGCTTTCCACTCTGACCGAAATGACAAGCTCGTGTTAACGGAGCGTAAACATTGGAATTCTCTAATGCTTAGTTATCCTTAATCGATGGCATCTGAAGGTTATATTTCAAAGCGGTCGATGTAGGTCCCCTCACGAGCGCGTCAAAGATTAAACACCACCCCACGGTCGGGTGGTTATCATTTGAGCCCGTTCTCGATTCGCCCTTCTCACTTGGCCCTTCTCAAAACAACCATTCTCAAAAAGGTCTTCTCGCTTTGCACCCGTCGAATTTGGTATTTTCCCGTTTCGTCCTTCGCATTTCAACCGTTCTCATTGTGGCCCGTTCTCTTTTCGGCCTTCTCACCTGGCCCTTTTCAAAACAGCCATTCTCAAAAATATCTCGCTTTGACCCGTCGCATTTGACTCTTTCCACTCCAAATTCGTGTTTTTTTCGGGTAATATTAATAAATACATTTTTTTTGTGTGTGTGCGAGTGTGCCACGCTATGGGCTTACTCTCTCTGCTAAGGATTTTAGCAGTGAGTCAAGGTCGTCGTGAAAAGCTACTGGCTGACAATACAGCAGACCAACTATTTGTCGCAGCCAAATGAGATTCCCAAATGTCGCCTTGTTTGAGGTCTCTCGACTTGGGACAGTGCCACCACTTTTATAATGTATGCTATTTCTGTTCAAACAAAGCTTCCAAAGTAAGTGTTCATCGACCTTTTTTTGCATTCGTTTAGAGGAAGAGAAACAGGCGTCATTGTACGATTATCAGTACTATGTACCTATACACATAACAAATATCTGATGGTATGTTGGGTGCCCAAACAAGGTAAGACTCACCAACAAAGCCGCGAGGGTATAACGACGGTAGAAGCATGCCGAACGAGTGCCATTCGGTCCTAGCGCGAAAGGGCAAAATGAGAATGGGTCCAGTTGCGAAACAAACAATTTGGATCTTATGAGAAGGTTAAAACGAGGCGTACCAAATGAGAATGGGACGAAACGCGCACGGTCAAAATGCGAATGGGACGTTTTCAAGTAACCGGCAAAATGAGAAGGGGCCCAGTTGCGAAAAACACGATTCGGATCTTATGAGAAGGTTTAAACGAGAAGGACCAAATAAGAATGGGACGAAATGCGCAAGGTTCAAATGCGAATGGGACGTTTTGAGATACACCCCTCATGGTCAATGTTCAGTAGCATAGACATAGAATTTGAAAACACGTAAAAAACACCAAAACAATGTAAGTTGTCCTGAAGAACCAACTACTGAATCAGGAATAAACAATGTAGGAAACAACACTAGGCAGTGAACGTGTGCTCGAATTTTAGCAATGCCTGCAGTGTGAGACTTTCTTGTAATATAATTTTGGCATGCTTTTTATAAGAAAAGAAAAGAAGTGCGGCTCAAGGTTGTGCACAAATCGCATCTTCCGACTGAATCAAAATTTTAGTTGCGCGGTAAGAGCCCCTAAATGGAAGTGAAGATGAACTACATAATTATGCATATGCGGAGATCAATAGAACTTACACTGTGCGACAGAGTTAGTACGAGCACGACAACGGCGTTTCCTCGCAGTTTAGTCAAACAGGGTATTGCCCAGCATCAGAGTTTACCAACGCTTTGGATGGTGACCGAAGTAGGCACATTCCACGAGACTAGTAATTTTAACGACAGCCTTTCAATTCTAGAGAAATCCAACAAAAAACCGGCCGTCGCTTGACCTGTGCTAACCGGGTTGCACTCTGTACATAATACATTGGGACGTTTTTATTTCAATGGCATCTCCGTGGAATTAAATGTTCGGAGTTTTCCATTTTCGATCATTTGACACCGATGAGTTGAGGTTACGTACAACACAAATGTCCCACGAATATAGAAAAAAGAAAAGATAGAATAAAAAAACGTACACTTGAAGGGCTGAACGCCGAGTTTTATTCAAAAAAGTGCCCGTAATATTTCACGTTGAAAGCGCTAGATGCATGACGAAGGCGCCTTCTCATCCTGGGAAGGCGCCAAACTGCAAGCTCAGGACGCTTGCTATTTCAGACGCGTACGCTTCCTTTGCCTCTCACTTCCTTGACGCAGCAGGGCGATCTCTCGAATTCTCGAGGACAACTCTTCTTTACGTTTCTATTACTGCGTGCAGCATTCTCGCCAGTATGACACTTTCTGTGCACTCCCAGCCTTCAACAGCGCCTCCCGAGTGTGCATAGGGCGTGTAAGTATATACGCTTTTAAATATACTACACCACTCTTACACAGTAGTGAAGTTCGCCATAATTTCCGCTAACGGTATACCACACCCGACTCATTTCTATACGTGCTCCACTTCGAAGCAGCTGCTGCAAGGTTTCGAGAAGCTCGGAGCTCCAAGCGTTGCATATACTACTCTCATCGCTAGAGAGCGTATATTTGAGAGGGAGCCGAGAAAACCACGGAGAAGGTTTGCAATTTAATGGCGGACGCGTCCCCACAGATCGGTCGCAAGTGCGCATGCGCTGTGTTGCCGCGTGGCTAGGAGGAAAGCAGGCGGAAAGGTGGAGACGCTCGTGGACGATCGACGCTTTCGCCACCTCCTCTCAGCTTGTATTGCAGACGCGGTTCATAAACCACGTGACCCCGACTGAGCTGTTGGAAACACTCTGCTATCTAGGCGCACTCCTCACCGCAGACGCGGGAGGAGACAATGGAGGTGGGCAGACATCGCGTAGTGCGGGTGCCGTGGCATTAATCGAGCGGAGCTTATGATATTCCTGACCACTTTATTCCACGCACGAGCTCGCACGCCGCTCCCGTGACGGAAGACGACGGAGAAACCTCACCTAGACGAGTACTTTTAGACGGGCGTCCTTTGCATTGCCCTGGACTGTACGGCGCGAACGACTCCTGCGCCGGCTAATGATGGCTAATAGCACCGAGGGGGCGACACCGCCTCTCCCCCCAACCAACTATACACATACGATAAAAAAAAAAAAAATCGTATTTCTATATAGTCGTATCTTCGGGACGCTGGCTTGCAATTTAATGTAGGCTTGTTTCTTTAGTAAATCCAACTATAGTTTTTTTTTTCGTTTTTTTTTTTTGCATTTTTAGGGGTATAGTATTCACCACGAAGACGTGAAAGTAGATATAGGAGATGATGAATCATCGGAGGTCTTAATGTGCCTACTTAACATGCGAACGCACTGAACTTTTCTTTGGATTCGGGGGATCGGGGGTTAAGGAAGGGGTGTATTAAGTGTACGGGGCATTTCTTGTTTTATTAGTGTGTACTTTTCCTTTTGGTTCAGTGATGTCATGTTCTGGCCGATATTAATTAACTTTTCTCCGGTGGGTTTTGAGAAATTAGGCAGTGAGGGAAGTCTAAGATTTTGGCAGGCAATAAAACAAGAAAAGCTTCCCTCCCATTGGCGCGTGTCAGTTCAACATGAACTATAGACATGTTCTCATTTTAGAAGCATACCAGATTTTATTCGAAATGGCGTGCTCTTTAACACCTTTGATAATAATTGCTTGGTAACAGTAATCGTGTGTTGGTATAAAATATAATAGAATTAACAGAATGAATGAATGAATGATGAATGAATGAAAGTTTAAAAGCAATCGCAAATCGCCATTCTCAATCTCCCCTTAGCAAACAAAACAAAAAAAAACACAAAACCTTAGATTGTGTGTATGTTTATACAGCCTAGAACTTAGTCTGCCTCAACGGGCGACTTGTCTACCAGCTGTAGATGAACAATTTAGCCAGTGCAGTACAATTGCTAGCCTGGGGTCTTTAACGTGCATCATGACAGATGTGATACACGACCGCACGCCGGTACGATGCTCAACCAGATCGAAAGGGGCAGGAGTGTGGATCGAACGTTTATCAAACACTGGGCATGAATACTGTTCATTTAGTCCTTCAGATTGTGGTGGACTTTACAACGTTGGAAGTGGAAAGAAGTACATAAAATAGGAAGTTCGATTTGCTGGCTCCTCTTGCAAACAATCACATTATTTCCAACTCACCTTTTTACATCTGAGCATATCACCATTGGCAATAATGCACTTCGGCGCCTCGCTGGCCGAAGTGGCTGCCTCTTGCAGCTCACGGCAATGAGTCAACGACTCATTGCCGTGAGCTGCAAGAGGCAGCCACTGGCTACAAGGTCCCGATCCGCTTCTTGGCATCATCCAAGATGCCGCACTACAATGAACACTCGACTAAAGATGACGAGACAGACGTCATGACTCCTTCCAAAAGCGTGCGCAAGGACGGAACGCCTGGAAAGGATGGCAACGAGACGTCGTGCCACTCTTGACGCGAATAACGACAACGAGGATTCAACACTTTTCACTCAAGTGGCACATAGAAAAAAAAAAAAAGAACAGACCACCTGGCATCCTCGTGAGCTTCAAGTCAACGGGATCCTGATCCTTTCGGCAACTAAACCCCAACTCAATAGCAAATTACATCATTGCGGTTACGCAGGAGAAGATGATTTCACATAAAATCAACAAAGACGGTAGCCTCTCAGAGAATGTGCCATCGCTCTCCTTGGCAGAGAAGCTATACTGGCTCTGCAATCTCTGGGCAGCGTACAAGTCACTGCACACGTGCCTCAGACGTATTCGAGGAATCTGGGGGAAATCAAGAACGTTCCTCTCGAATACTCTAAACTCTGCACTGCTGGAGCGTCTACTTGACAACGGTGTGGCATTCGCTCAGCGACAAAAAGGCGTATCATCAGAAAGAGGATTGGAGCGTAGAAGAAAAACCATCTGGAAATTGTCGTCCTAATCTTTCGCGCAGATCGGCTGATGCCTCAGTGTGTATTTCTGGGCTTCACAAGTCACCCAGTCGAGGAATATTTTGGAGCTCCCGTGCAGTGCGTTAAGCGCCAAAAATACGGCCATGTTGCGAAATACTGCAGGAGACCACAACGCTGTAAGATCTGTGCAGGACCACATCGTTACAAGGACAGCACCAACGAGCACGAAATCAAATGCGCTAACTGTGGCGGGAATCATCCAGCAACTTTTTCGGGGTGTTCGCGGAAGCAAGCCGCGTCCCAACGTTCCGCTCCAACATTCTGAATGGAAGGAATCAAACACGCCATGCACCACCACCAAATTCTGAATTTGCCCAAGTACCCGCTGGGGTGCCTCAGCCTCAACAAGCAACGTCACGGCAGACCACCTGCGCCGACGTACTAAAACATCAACAAACAAAAACAAAATGCGCAGGAAGCATAATAACAAGGAGAAACAGGAAAAGAAAAAAAGAACGCCACTCGTGAACCAAATCAAGGATCTTCTTTAACAACAACGACCTCGTCGGGACGACGTGCCTCGGTCAATATTCAGCCATCCAAAAACTACCGGCCCTCGAAAGCTACACCATCTTCACTACTACCGCGATCTGATTCTCATCAGCAAGGTGATATGAGCCAGCTAATGGCTTCGATGTTTTTTCTGGCACTGAAAGCCTTCTTAAAAATATCCCCTCAAGCCAAAAACCTTCCAGAAGTCAGAGACTTCCTTGCAATGAAACACCTGCTATTGTCGTCAGATGATAGTTGAAATAATAAAAAAAACAAGATCCCAGCTAACGGAAGAGACTAATAAGAATGCTACAGTATTTCAACGACACGCACGGGGGTTAAGGTAAAGACTGTCTGACTTTTGTTAGTTAGCTTTTAAGTATAAATACCCCATTATTGTAATATGCGAGTCACGGTTACCAAAAAGTTACGTACTGCTGGGGAGAGCCGAGTAAAGTTATTCATCCGTCGAGAACTCACGTTCGCACCACATTACATTCCACCTCACGAGGATAACGAGTACATCTGTGCCAGAGTTTCTAAAGGTCATGCCTCTTTCACGATGATTGCGACATATATGCCGCCGAAATCAAAATTTGATAGACAACGTCTAGAAAACGTTCTGAATATAGTCCATTCAACCTACATCATCATAACTGGCGATTTTAATTCCCATCACCACATATGGGGCAGTGTTCGAACAAACCCTCGTGGGAGGTGCCTTGCTGATATAGCGAATATTCATGGCCTATTCCTCCTGAATGACAAGTCCCACACACCTCCATGGAATAAGTATACATCAGTTGCCATGACTTAACGTTGGTGGCGTCGAGCTTGGCATCACATGTGCACGCTACGTGAATCATAGATGTAGAAACGCGTCGAAGTGACCATATACCTTCTTATACAATAATTCACGGATCAGTCAAGAAAAAAATGGACAACATAATCCTACGGGTGAATTCGTGTGAATTCGAAGAACGGATAAAAAAAGTGCGAAAAAATGACTAAACTTTCCGATTTTGAACATGCGATTATCTGTTCCGCAAAATCATGCACGCAAAACTAGAAACTTCCAGACAATTGAACAGTAATTGATTCTGAGTATGAACGTTTCCGCGCAATCCGACGACAGGCGGAAAGAGGTGCAAGACGATCTAAACTAACAGAAAATGTTTGTGTGGCGAGAAGACTACAAAAAAAGAAAAAATAAGTCGTCATTTGGATAAGCGTGGACAACGTCGATACCGAGGATTTTGTTCAGAAATCGATCCCCGAAAACAACTGAGAACAATTTGGAAGATTTCCAGGGGACTCAAAACATGTCCCCAACGATATCACCCATTCCGGGCACTTTCATTGACAATGAAATGCTGTGCAAAATCTATTGTGTATGAATTTTATATCTCTCTCACAGAAAACGCGACTCAGCACTCCAATACTAGAATGTATAGGAGTAATTCACCCGCAAATTATAAAAGATAAGCATGAACGACTTATTTACTATAGGGGAGCTAGAAGCAGCTCTTGCGTCCATAAAACCCAAGCCTTGTCCCGGTCCGGGTGGCATAATATATACCTTCGTAATTTACATGGGCGCAGATCTTAGGAATCGGCTGTTAAAAGTCTTCAATCAGTCTTGGACAGATGGAGAAGTACCCGATGCATAGAAACGGGCAAGAATTGTTCCTTTACTAAAACCAGCAAAAGTCGCCATTTCTCCTCTCCTCGTATTGCCCTGTAGCACTTGCAAGCTGTGTGGCAAATATTAATGGGAAAAATTATCAATAGACGCTCAGAGTGGTATCTCGAGCAACGAAATCTGTATCCAAAAATAATGCATGGTTTTCGCAGAGGCGATAGCTCAATAGATTTTGTTATTGACTTTGTTACTTTCATAGAAGAGGAAAGAGCGCAACACAAAATCACGATCGCTGCTTTCCTGGACGTGAAAGGAGCATTTGATCGTGTCACACATTATGCTATCTTTCAAGCGCTAAGGGAAGTTTGTGTAGGAGGCCATTTATACGTATGGATAAAAAGTTACCTTTCAAAGCGTGCAATCTTTTTGACAACAAGGGATGGTGAAACAATCGATCACTACGTCACCCGAGGTGTTCCTCAGGGAGGCGTCTTAAGCATAACACTATTTAATATAGCACTAATTCGAGTTTCCCAAGTGTTACCATATAAAGTTAACGCATTATAGTATGCACATGATATCTGCATATGGGCATCTGGCTCTACTTGGGTGCAAGCAAAGCCAAGAGTACAAATTGCATTGAAGCCTCTTCAATGCAATTATAAAATACCTTTGACACCGAGGCCTTGAAATTCTTGCCACCAAATCAGTTGCCATTGCAATTACTCGACGCATTATTGATCGATATCCCCTATGCATTTGCGATTAAACGATTCCCTACATAACTAGACATGTTTCTTGGAGTATACATAAACAGGGGATTGACAGGGACACCACATATTGCTTATTTAAAAAGGAATCTCACAAACGTCGCCGGCCTTTCTCGATTTATTAGTGACACTACGTGGGGCGCGACTGTACCGGCTCTCCTGCGGCTATATAGGTCTTTATTTTTAGGTCTTCTTCGGTATAGCCTTCCCATAATGTATACAAGCAGGTGCTTTTCGTGCCTGTCTTCAACTTCCGGCTTATATTTCGACCATGGGTGTTAATTGCAGAGGTTCACGACACACCAGTAGAAGTCCTACTAATGTCAGAAACATTAAGAGTCAATTTAAGACACATTACAAAGCATGCCCATCACTCTCTCGCCAACAGTGACTTTAAACAACAGCAATCAAGCTACTTAAGAGCTCTGTTCCGAATGAAACCCTATTTGCGCAATGACCTTGCGCCATCCAAGATTTCGAATGCGCCACCATAGAGACTTCCTGTGTCTAACGAGATGGAATCAAGAAAAAGCAAACACACCAATAGTTGTGAATGTGCAAATTACTTCATCTAGCGCTGTGCAATCACGCTTCAACGAGTCATGTTTATACCGATGGATCGACAACTTCCGATAGCTCAACCGGTTTGGTGTTATCCCAAAACATCTCACAACCAAAACTTTTAAACTTAGCCACAAAACATCATCTGCAGTATCCGAATTAGTCGCAATTCACCAAGCCTTGTGAGCCGGCACTTCTAGTGATGCGCACATTTTTACGGCATAGTCAAAACAACCAAATCGTCCGCGATATTTCGTTGAATTTTAAGTCATGTTTAAAAAAGAGACACAGTGTTCAATTTCAATGGATACCTAGTCACTGTCGTATATATGGAAACGAGGCAGCTCATGCTGGTGCCAAATTTGCCCATTGCCTGACTTCAAGTATCAAAGTACCATACTGCGAAAATGACACACGTTCTTTTATCAATTAATTCGCCATCAATAAAATAAGAAACCTATGGCATACTGCTTCATATCTGTATGCCCCCTCTATGCCTTAGATCCACATCTGTCATTCCACCTTCCACGCGACATGCCAAGGCGGGTAGAGACTCTCATTCATAGACTAAGACTTGGTGTAGCATACACACAAAAATTCCTTCACCGTAGTGACCAAGCCACAACGCCAGAGTGCTCAAGTTGTGAACTCATTGAAACAATCCTGCACATCATTTGCGATTCTGGTGTTGACGATGCAGAAAGAAGCAAATTCAAAAGCACACCTGCATTCTTCGATAAACGGCCCTTTTCTAAGCAAATTTGCTTGGTGCCTGGGACGAACCACATAAAGGAGCGAAGTTCACAAAAGCTCTTGTTTGTTTTCTAAAGAAAACGGGCCTGGACTGTACTCGTGCTTATAGACGATGAACCTATGTGTTCGTGAACAATGCCGTGTTTATAGTGTTCAAGACTCGCAACTTTAACGTATTCTATTTTCTCCTTCCTCTACACTTTCAACCTCTCATTTAATGTCCTCACCCCCTTCCCCTGCACAGGGTAGCCAACCGGGACAATTACCCAGGTTAACCTCTCTGACTTCCTCTTCTGTTCTTACTTCCTTACAACATTGGAAGAAAAATTACGGAGGTTGCAAATAGAGAGAGTGGTCTTGACACACTATCCAGCCGCGTAATTTTAATGACATGTTACAATAAAGTTATGACAACACAATATAGATTGCTGTGAATGATGTCCGGTAACTGAAACAGCCATTTCTGTTTTTAGCTGATAAGTGTGCAAGATAACAAACACAGTTTTATTGTTCAGTCTCGCATAGTAGAGTTTATCCTCAGTTCCAATTCTTTTTAAGCGTCTCAGCTTCGCGCATTTTAGTGTAGATGTCAGACATAACACGAGTTGGCCGTGCAACCTGCTTTGGCCTCTTGATCTCACAGCACCACTTACAGCTTCAATAAACAATCGCATAGGTGAAACAAATAAAAATTTGGCAGAGACGCTTAAGACTGTTTGCGTGTTGGAATACGAAAGCATTCCTACACGCAGCGCATTCCTGCAAGCAGCGCGCCACGTCTTCCTTTTTCACGCGACGCTCCGGCGGTGACATCACGCTCCCCCACTGCGCATGCGCAGCGAACCCCGCCGGATTCACGACGGCTTCCGTGACGAAGTATCCGCGTTGCTGTGCTTTTCTTTGTGTTTTGTTCCTGCGGCGCGTTCGCTTTGTTCTTGAGCGCCCTTGCAAACTTCCGTGATGAAGCATCTCGTCGCTGTGCTTTTCATTGTTTTATTTCTGAGGCGCGTGCTTGATGACTAAAGTTGGTGACAGGTCAAGACGGGAGTGGAAGCTCCTTCCACCTCTTTCCACTTTACCAGAGCGAACACTGGAGAGGATGTTGCTTCCTCTCAAGCGTTCGGTCTGCTATACACGAACTCAACTCTCCTACGTCACACCGCGGTGGTGGCGCGTCGGTCGCACTTCCGGTCTGGGGCGGTGGGCAGAAGTCGCCGTGCGAGACATGCATGCCTGTGTTCTCTCGGAAGAAACCAGACAAAAAACCTGCCTTCTCGTCAAAATGCTGTGACGGGGGCTGTACCAAGAGAGCCTTGAAAGGTTTGAAGATCAGTTTTCATGCGTTTCTGCCCCTTTCCGTTCGTCCGAGAACGTGGATAGTAGCCGTGAAAACGGCAAACCAGACGTGTCGAACTACGATTGCTTGTGCGGACAACACTTCGTGGTCGCCAGATGTATTTGTTTTGTTCCAACATGGACGAGAAAAAACCGCCAAGTTGTCCGGACCACCCACGGGTTCGGTGAGTCTTCAAATTCACACGGCCGCCTGATCGTTCGAACTTTCGTCTGCTCTTTCAAACTTGTCTGCTTTTTGTCGTCTGCTCGTTCAAACAAAAGCGGCCCGTAGACCAAACTTTGACCCGGTGATTGCAATAAGAAGTAATTGCAGGCCTCAAAAGACTTAAGTAGGCTCGGTGTAATCAGTAGATACAAGATGTTGATCATTGGTACCAGTGGCCATCACCGACTTGTTACGCTTGGTCTGTTCCCGCTTCCGATTTTCAGCATCGACGTCGATCATCGCCGCTACCTTCTACACTTTTGCAGCACGAGCGACTTGGCGACCGAAACTAGCTAGAAGAATATCATCGTGGTTTTGGCGTCCATTCTGCGGCGTTCATGCGAATGAATCGCCGCACGTCAAATTATTTACGCAAAGTTTAGCGGCGTAACGAGCCTTGATAATTTCGCGCAGGCGATTAAAGTGGTAAGACATTGCCATGAGGACGTAGAATCGACAATTTCAACGCGAAAAAGGGTATGCAGACTCACACAGACGCCGACAACGTGACATTCCAATGGTTTGTTGACGCAGGACGCGGTGCTTCTTGCCCGCTTTCCATTGCGCATGCGTTCGAGCTGTCGTCTGCTCTTTCAAACTTGACTGCTTTTTGTAGTCAGCTCGTTCAAACGACAGCGGCCCGTAAACCAAACGTTGACCCGGTAATTGCTATAAGAACTATGTGCAGGCCTCAAAACACTTTTGAAGGTTGGTTGGGGTAAGTTGGCTAAGTGTAAACAGTAGATACAAGATGTTGATCATTGTTACCAGTGGCCATCACCGACTTGTAATGCCCGATTATACTTGCGGTTTTCAGTATCTTTTGCAGCCCGAGCGACGTCGCGACTGAAAATAGCGAGTAGAATCTCATCGTGGGAGTCAGGCTTTAGCGCCCATTCTGCAGCGTCCACGTGAAATGAATCGCCGCACGTCACATTATTCACACAATGTTTTGCCTCGTTAATTTTGCTGAAGCCGCTCAAGAAGTCAGACATTGTTAGGAGGACGTAGAATCAACAATTCCAACGCGAAAAAGAGCACGGGGACTCCCACCGACGCCGACAACAACGCAATTCAATGGTTTGTTTATGGGCGACGGCAGGCTTCTTGTCCACCGTCCACCGCGCATGCGCGGCGCCGGTGGCGTCCGCTAGGGGCGCTCCGGTTTGTTTGTAAACAAGAGTTGGTGTATAGACTATAGTGGAAAGAGGTGGGAGGAGCTTCCACTTCCTTCTTTACCTGTCACGGAATGATGACATGGTGTGACCATTTTTTGGCCACAACGCCGTCGCTTTTTCGCGTAACGGGACAAATAAGACTTCTGCCTTAAAAAAATACACAGTGGTATTTGTGTAACAGCGCATGACCCACCTGAATGTTCAATGGCACAAATAATATTTGTCACATATGTATAAGCCAGGCACGTAGCCGGGGGGGGGGGGGGCATGGGGCCGGGTCCCCCCCCCCCCCCCGAAACAAACTCCTGGCTACGTGCCTGGTATAAGCAATGGTCTAGAAATCCAGAGGCCGCACATGAGCCTGCACCACCAGGCACCAATAAAACTGTTCGGCTGACCGGCGGGGTCACGATCCCCGCATAGATATGCTTTTCTGTTGTTCTTATAGGTTAACCACACGTACCGATACAACGTAATAAGAAATCGTGAGTCAACAAAGAAAAGACCTGCTTATTGGCCATAGCCTTCGTTGACGGTGGATCTCGCAAACGCGTGTCCTGATAGCTAGAAAACATGCTGCCTTTTCGCTTCATATGTCCTTCATATGTCGTCAGCCTCGTTTCCGTGTGCTTTGCAAGTACGATAACATCGATAATGACGACCTCCGGAGGGTTGTAGTGTGACAAGGCCAAGATAGGTTGCCCGCGCCGCTCACAAAGTAATAAACCTATATCAACATTCCGTCATTTGGTCGACTATAGCCATTAACTAGAGTTATCGCGGCGCCAAACGGCACCAACGGTGCTTGTTTATCCCACTCGTAATTGGAAATGTATGCAGTCGAAGTCTCAAGTGCAGATACTAGTGCCGCCTTGACCCTTTTTCCTGTACGAGAAAATTAACGCATACAAGCGCTGCACGGAAAACCTAGCGGAACTTTTAATATTTCCGAATACCGGTACATCAGTATTTTGCGGGAGCGGAAAAATAAGAACAGCCTCTATTCAATAATGTTTTTGGGGTGTCGCTTGTGTTTTTCAGGACCGTAAATAATTCCTGCTGGGAGGATTCTTGTGCAGCGTCAACGCTCCCTGGCTCCTTTCATGAAATCAGAGTACGTCGGCAAGTCTTCTTTCCGTGAGCGAAACACTTCAGGGCACACAATCATGTGACTATAACTGGTAATAATGCATCTAACATGCAAAGCTAGGAAAGATATCATTATTTTTATTTTTAAGTTTTTTTTTTTTAACTTGGTTTGTGTTTTTATATTGGCCGCATTGAAAAGTCTCACGAAGCGAATAGCTTCAAAAACAGCCTTGGATCAAATTTATTGGTCAGATTTGGCCTTGCATTAAAATATATATATATAATTTTTGTTCTCCAATACCTTCATTTACATTACTTTGTAATGGAAGACGTTAGTTTTTGTAGGCTGGAGGAAAACCTGACTAAGCGGGTTTCAGATTATTAGTTATAACCAGTGGCACTTTGTTAGAAGACATAGACAAGCTTTAAATGCAAGCTGCTCCATTATTTGAAGGCGATAATTTTTCTTACAATTGCATTTTGCAAATAGGGTCCACGTTGTAACGGAAAGTTCTCCATATTAATTCAAAATTTTGTTGGATTAATTCTAGTGAGGCTGGCACTGATAACATGTTTATCTTTTGGTGGCAGCTTCAGAGTTGTGACAACACCATTTAAGTTTCTTAAATAAATAAAATTATGCCAATTATGTCACCAATAGCATGTAGCCCGTTTCGTATTTGAAAACCAGTCGGTTATCTTCATCAGACGTCACTGGAACGACTGTGGGAGCACGATTATTGTTTGTAAATTCTTTATTTGTCATGTAAATATTATCATATCCCCTTACCTTCTATTTATTCTAATGAACTTGTTTTTGCTTTTTGTAACTCTACTGATTAACAAATGTTTCTGTGTTCTGATTCCTCAGAGTTTACATAACTGTTTTTCTTTAGAGCATGAGCACCTTTCCTGTCTGTCTGGACAATTTTATTTTAAATCTTGCAAGGAATAAACTTTTTTTGACGACGTTACAGAGACAGTTGTTCAAGAGGCTTCCAACTTTGTCTTTTATGGCCAGATTATTAGAATGAATTAATTATATTTTTTATTAAAAAAAAACTGAATTGTGTGTTTGTTTGAGGGGAAAAAATCAATTATTTTTGTCACATAATAAAAACTATAAAAATAATCACACATCTAAAAAAAAAACTACAAATATCTTTGTATTGAAAACAAAAACGAAATCAAACAAGCACGAGTTTTATTTTGTCAAAAAAAAAACAAAAAAACATTATAATAAAGGAAAACCTAACACCGTGTCTCAAGTGCTAAAAAAAAAAAAAAACTACAGAGATTTTTGTTTAAAAAGAAAAAACGAAATTAAACAAGCACGAGTTTTACTTTGTCAAGAAACCATTATAATAAAGGAAAACCCAACACCATGTCTCCAGTGTGTCCCCCCCCCCCCCCCCCCCCCTCCGTTGCAACGATAGCCCGTCGCACGCTAACTCAATACTGAAAATAAAATAAAATAAAATAAAAAATTTAATTTATTACTTAATATTTCGACCAAGGCTCGGATACCTACCAGTCTCGAAAACAGTATTTTTTGTTCTGTACAACTTTGCGATTTCGCCATATTGTCGCCGGGACTCACGCGACAAGCAAGTTTCATTTATTGCACGACATAATTCGCCGTCAAAACTGATCGACGGTCTCTGCATTTTTGTTTCTCTGACGATGTTTCAATTTCTTTATCTTCCACAGCGGAAGACAACTTCCAGGGCTCCGTGAATGAAGCTCCGAGACAAGAATGAAGACAAAAGAAAGCGCGAAAAACAGGAAAGAAGAGAGAGGGACTCCGAAAATGAAGTCTGCCGAAACGATGACAACACCGTTTCGCGAAAGATTCGATCCGTGTCGACAGAACGGAACAGCGGAGCGATGACAACATCCCCTAAATCACGGGGACGCGCATCGCTGTTGTAGGCTCCCTGAATCTGTCGTAGACGCGTCACTTTATTGGATGTTCTAGCCACTGGTATCTGACAGGCTGGCGTTGTGGAGTTGGCGGGAGCTCTAAAGTCACCACAAATGTTAGCGCTCATAAAAAAAAAAAAAGAAGTAACGATTAAACGCGACATGCACTAACAAAAACCGCTAGATTTTGAGCGGTGCGTATTCTACCACGGGCTTGTTTGAGGAAAGCGAAACAGGGAAGCAGGTTCCCGCATGCTCTTTCCCACCAATCACTGCCAGAATATCGTTTTCCTGAGGCCCTCTACATCATACTAGATATTTCGCCACAAAAACACGAAAAGACGCAGACTCTGCAAATTACGAAGGAGATTGAACGAGGGTTCCACAAAAATTGAGAATGCGGCGCGTACATTTGGTCCAGGTGTGTTTTTAGCTGAATACTTAATTCGCGAAACAATAATATTTGTGTTATGATCTAAGAGCCGTTTTATTCAGAAACAAAGGAAGAGCGATACTATATTCAAATTTGGCCAACCATTCATAATTTGAAACCTCGTTGCCATCGGCATGAGAACTGATTTTACGCAGTGCATATTTTGCAGACGACCTAGTTTTTAGGGATGAGAAAATCACATGTCGGAAAGCGAACGCAGCATTGGTGGGAATGTTAGTCACTCAGTTCTTAGCACGACCTCTTTCTTTACGGTGTTCATAGAAATATCTATGGTGTTCTAGTAATTTATTAGACTCAATCGAATATCTAATGTTTGGTTTAAATCTTCTGGTGTTAGGATGTTGGTTGGAATTTCCGACACCATGGTCCTTCATCCATTTGTCATATCATATTCCATTAAAGCAACATAACCTTGTTGCTGCTCTTCTGGGGCAGTTGAGACACGCATAGTGGAGCATTAAAACGGTCGTTATTTCATTTTTCATCTAAGCATGCTTGATGAAACTCGAGTCGGCACTTTTTTCAGAACTTTGCAAGAAATTCCTCTTTCCTCCGTCGCACTGCAGCGTCGAGACGTTAGGAAGTTATTTTTATATAACAATAGAGACGGAACTGCTGCTACCGTACATGGCTTGTATTCCTTGTATACTCCTGGAAAATACTGCGTTTAATTTAATTCTCGGTGTTCGTAAATACTCTTAGCATATGGTGTAACGTCTTATCGAGATTATCACGATCATATTCATAAAATAGTTTGCTTCAGTTTCGCAGCTCTTGTGCACTTATTCAAATACCAAATGTCCTATCATGTCGTGTTCAGCGAGCAATGTTAAGTGGTGTGCGTTTTGTGACGTTGTGAACATTGTTTCCTTTCCCTTTTCTCCTCTTTCCTTGGCATCTATAGTATTATATACAATCCTCTCATGACTATCTCCGCTGTGGCGGAAGCAAACTCAACACAAGTTAAGTGCATCTCAGGAATCTTAACCGTATCCACCAGCTTTAGTAAATAAAAAAAGATGTATCTTTTCCTGTGTAGGAAGATCGATTTCGTTAGTTGCGCAGTATTATTTTTACTAGCTACGCTAAACCCACCAAAAACTACCTAGTATATTTATTTTTTAAATTTATATCCACGTGCATATCTACGAAGCCAAGAGGACGACGCCAGTGTAGAACTGTACAAATACGCCATATAGTATAAACGTTCCAAGTTCTTTTGGAAACCCAGCGGCTGCTTCGATGTTGCTGATACAATGGCATGGACTAATGAAATAACCGCAATATCATTCACGACCGTTGCGGGTTCGGATAAAAATGACAAAACAACAACAACAGAATAATGAAATGTCCGTCTGAATTTCGTTTTGATATCGGCGAAGTCACTAATCTTTAGTAATTGAGTAAGTATAACAGTAACAATTCACAAACACTATTTTTATATAAAGTAGTTTAACTTCAGGTAATCCCAATTTAACTAAAATGTTAGGATAAAATATAAATAAGATAAACACGTTTTTTATTTCTGAATTGCAGAAAGTGGGTCCTGCATTTTCATTTCGCACTAAAGAAAAAAGTGAGCCATAGTAAAAATAGTAAAAAAAGATACCAGAAGAAAAAAATGTTGATATATTTATACATAGGATAATCCAGATGTCTGGTCTTTAGTTATGTACTTTATTTTAAAATTCGCTTTTTCGACTAAAAAGAAAAAACAAGAACGTACACAAATGACATAATAAAAGTAAGGTCAACAAGCGAAGGGAAGCAGAAACTGATTACGTGCCTATAATTAATCATCTAATTTCTTCCCTCGTTTATGTAAATGCGGATAATCTCAATCCAGAATAGATCATCCCAGTACGACTCTTTTAGAAAGGCATATATGTCGCAATTTTGAGATTTGGCGTCCATGGCACACCGTATATTCCCAAGTGAGAATCGCGATGGATACAGGCGCACGAAAGACATATTTCCCCAATGCATTGATAAGGTCTTGCCACAGCCGTTGGTTATAGTTATATTCAACGCTAGCGAGTTGTAATTGTTTCTTCACTAGACGAACTACTAATTCATAGTTTAATAACTTCGCATAGTATCTAATTTTGAAGAAACTTGTTGCATGACACTTGACAGCTAGTTCCTGAGAGATTCTGCAACTTCGTATGCTTTCCAGTGATAACAAGATAACGTGGGTCTTGGCCCTATTTAATTGTCAGTGTCTTTAACGGGGACCTTTTTCAGGCACCAATAGCCATTGCCATTTACGTAAAAAATCTAGCTAGAGCTATAACCAAATCCCCTCTTCGGCCAGAAAAAAACAATTGCGCTAGAGGTCAAGACAAGACGTTATAAGTGCTTTATGACCTAGTTATGCAGATCGTGTTTATCGTTCAATACTTTGTCTGACCCTACTGTCGCAAGTTCCGTTTTTGTGATCACGGTGATTGATTTTCCGCTTGATCAATGTGGACGTAGTCGCATTGGGATATATTTTTCTAGTGTCTTAACTATGTTAAGCTTTAATGTCTGGAATATCGACATATATGTATTGCCATAAAGTTTGTTTTATCAAAGGGGCTTTCGAAAGATAACCCAATTCTGGCAAATTGCGGTGCTAGCTCTCTAACTTTAATACCTCCAATCTGTCGTCTTTAAACTTTCGTAATGTCGAACTTTTGGTGCAAATATTTTCAAGTAAGGAAATATAAAGTGGTGCACGCTTTTCTTCCCAATTTTGCGATGGAGATTGAATGAGAATTTATAAAATCTTCGCAACTTTATAATGCGTGTGTGCTTTCGGAAAAATATTATGTGCGAAATAAATGTCGTTGTTAAAAAAAAGTCGACATTTTATATGTTATTTTTAGCTGCAACTGTTGTAAATATTTTTGGTTTGTTTATACATAGTACCGGACGAAACACCCCGGAAAGCCTATATTGCGTAAATTTCACTCTAATAAAACTTGATTGTCACAGTGTGTATGCCTCGATGCCGTCAAATGATTTTCTTCCTTAATAATATATATCGAAGGAATTTTTGTTTATTGGACACCCTCCGACATATCGCAAATACTTTCTCATGTGACCCTGAATCCCCGATTGAGGTTTCAGAGGCTCAATGTGGAACGTCCAAATAAACACTCTTTTTCTCTTCTTGCGACTGCGCATTTGGTCTGGAGTCTTTTGAGACATCCGCAATAATAGAGTGCTACACTGTGCATGTTTTTTTTTGTATGTGTGTATATTCCATAACCTGTCTAGGCGCCACCCGGTTGTTGGCAGGGGCATGCACTCTTCGTGTAGGGGCGCAACGTCTTTTCCTTTTCACCGGCACACCGAGTGTGGCTGCCAACTTATAAGTGCAATAAATACTATCACTATCTATACTCACATTTTCTGAAATGTATGTTTGCAGCACAGTCTGAATTGTTAACCAACAGACAACGTTAATAACCTAACTGAGCCTTATTTTATAAACAGACATGTACAATGATCCAGAGATTAAGACACAAGCAAGCCCTTGAAATTAATACTTCTTCCCCGTTTAGCGTTCGTGCTGTGTTCAAAGGATTTGATCATATATTAGGTAGAGATCCAAGCAGAAGCTGGTAAATCGCAGCGATTAAACTTTTTTAACTCTCCAGTTTAGTTTACATCACACATATACAGGGTGTTTGATTTTTAATTTTAACAGATTTATTACAAAAACAAAATATCGTAAAAGATACACTACCGTTCAATACGGGGCAGGTGCCCACTCAAACTTTGGAGATAATCGCAAAAAATGGGGGATGGGCGCTTGTCCAGTCATCAGTTTTACATATAAATGTACTGTGCGTATTTTCTCACATCTTACAAATTTGGTAATGGGCACTTAATGTGGAATGGGCGGATGCGCGGTATTCTACGGGAATGCGGTTTGTGCAGGTGCGTTATACGGTCAGGGGGACATTATAGACCTTTTCTGCAAGTGCGCCGCCATCTTGAATTGACGTCACTTCCAGTATGGGCGAAAACATTGTTTTGCCTTTGCCACGCCAATAAAGGGCATTTAGGATATAAGCGTAACCGTCACACTTTCTTGTTTTGCCTCCCCTTTATTTTTTTACTATTTGCAGGTTGAAACGTTGGATTATTTTTTCGTCGCCCATACCGGATACGCCTATTAGGTGGCTGGGGACGAGAGTACACAGAAAAGGTCTATATAGACGGCTAATCTTCACGATAAGTCGGATAATTAACTACATTGTGTTAATTAACTTTGCAATGAGTGAAAATAAACATATGGTTTCAACCATAAATTTGCTGAACGTCATTAAAAGCCAGTAAATCAGTCAATTCTAGAACGACTTGACGCATGTGAGAAACGTGGGGGTACACCAAATTTACAGGCGTCTGCCACCACGGCCTCCACTGCCGTGACACCGCCAAGATTGCGGCCGGCGACATAACGATACTTTCATGACATCATCAGGCGTAAATATACCTTTTTTGGACGCGGTATAGACACTGAAGTTCGAGGCGCGTTTCAGGTAGCGTACTACAGGTAAGTCCTTCATAATTTCATTAGGCGTACCCTTGGAACATGCAGGTATCCTCTGAAGCTGGAATTTACACTGCTTATGCATCATACAAAAGACAGTCTGCATACAGATTCGGACACGAGTCACCGAGAGATCCTTGCTTCGAATGCCGCATGGCAATGAGTTCAAGGAGAAAACTTGGCACTCGGCATTCGAACCAGGGATATTGCGGTGACTCGTGTTTGCAGACTGTCTTTTGTATGATGCATGGGCAGTGTGACCCTGGCTTTAGTGAAGAGTAGTTTCAGGTGCCATTGCGTTTGTGCTGAGTTGGAGGATAAATCTAAGCGCAGCATAAAAAAATAGCTTGCTTTCCGACTTTTTTTTTTTTTTTTTTTAAGTCAGTTCCATTCGTAGATCCGGAGCGCTTTCCAAAATCCGCGAGGGAGGCAAAATTCCGCTTCGTGGGACCCACTCCGAATCGACGAGGGGAAGATAAACTTGCATTTTTGGAGCGACCTCCCCCACACCCCTCCCCAACGCTTCCCCCTCCGCCGTTCAAAATGGCCGCTGCTCGAACTTGACAAGCCCACCAACGCCTCAGCCGACTGATCTTTCCGATGACCAGTGACAACTGTCACTGCTTAGCCAGCTTAGCTGCAGAAATAACACGTGACACAGGCCGGGCGAAATTATACGTACAACGGCGCCCATGTCACAAATAACGAAGACGTCCGCGTTCGGCACCGTGACATACCCTTCGGACGCCTTGAAGCGGCGGGGCACGGACAGCGATTGCCAGCGGTGGAGTTCAGATTTCTGGTACGACATTAATAAACACAGAGGTAACAAACCATCACTTGCACGGTCGTTGCCTAATCTCTTCTTGCTTTATTGCACGGGAAAACGCCGGCGGAATGTAGTGTAAAAACGTAAACAATCATTGGCTGCAGAATGAACAGGCCTAACCTTGCGTCCGCCTCCGGCTTTTCTGTCCCCGTTCTTTCTCTCGTTCTTCCTCTCACAATCACAGATGTCAGCGCTTACGATTTACCACGCTCCACAGTCCCGGATTTGTATCCCTGATCTACGCGAGGTAGAAGCGTTCGAGCCGTCGCAATCCCGCGTAAACAACCGACGCACCCGAACAGATCCAACTCGACGACCCGACCGTGGCCCGACCTGCCTGCCGACCTCTCCACCCTCGCCGCGCATGCCCACTGCCGATTTAGAAGGAAATCACGTGGGCCGCTCTGTCAACTTCTGGAAAGATCTGTGAGATCCCGCAGAGCAAGTTCGGCGGGGGTTGAGGCGCTCCGTGGAGCGGGCGTTGCCAGAGATATACGAGCGGAAGCTCAAGCCAGATTTGCGAGCGGAATATGCGCGCTCCACATGGAGCGCTTTTGGAGCGCTCGAGATCTGCGAGCGGAATTCACCCTCACAGTATTGAAAATTTCTATCGATTAACGTACCGTCCTCGAGCTGCAGTAATTATAATCTTCGTTTTATCACGTGGGCAGCTTCACTTTAGATAAGGGCGCAATAATCTTTACGTCCAGGCTAATGTTGCCGTTTGGAGGGCTATATGACTCGAAATGCCACCCTACAAATTATCCTTAGCTAGATTTCAATCCAAGCCGAGATACTCAGAGTCTGACAGACTTATTGCGAAGAAGGTGCCGTGTAACCGAGATTTTGTTTCAACATTAAAGATACCCATGCAGACTACATTGCTCCTTGATCCTGGAGTGTCTGAAGTCTTTAGTTGGTTAGGTGCTAAGCCCTCTCTAATTCATGTATTTTCAGACCGATGCCACATTCTGTTCCAAAGGTCAAGGTTCGTTGCCCAGGGGGCGCTAAACGCAAACACATTGAGGGGCTTTAGGACTTGTTAGGTCTTGTTTTGGGTAGTACATAGCCTCCTCTATAGTCACAAAGCCCAATTCGACGACAGAGCCATGAGTGCCCGGTTGCAGATTTGGAGCGTGAGGATCTGGTAGTACGGAGCTTCAAAGAGCCATTTCTCGGGGAACCTAGAGTAACTGTATAGGCTCTGCTTGCAGAGCCAGAGTAGCGCGTTCCTTTTCCTTTCGCCGCCATCTCCGTATTGGCGGAGGAGTGGTCACGTGCGCAGAACTGGAGCAGACCTTCGTGCGGGAAAGCGGCCTTCCAGAGCGCCTAGTTTGGGGGGAACATATTTTCCGCTTTGTGTTCGCAGAATATAGATCCTAGACAAAACTCGAACGAACCGAAAGCTTCCTAAGTCATTGAACATTATGTGTATCAACTGAGTACAGTACAATCCCGTTTTTTATAACGCGAGCGATGTTTTGGGACATTCGTTTTCAGGGTATGTGAAGCAGACGACACGGAGGACGATCGCGTTCCCCGCGTCTCGGCTCTCGCGGAGTGATACGCGATACCGATACGCGACCGGCAGATCCGGCCATCTTGGCGAGTCAACGAGCTCTCGTTTGAAAGCGGGAAGACGGCGTTTTCGTCAGCCGCTACGTCGTTTACCGCATTAAATTTTGCAAGCGCGTAGAAAGAGCCCCGTGAAAATGACAGGCTGTAGTGTTACCAAGTGCACAAATCGCGAAGACAGCGGCAAGAGCTTGTACCGGATTCCGACGGCGAGACACGATGTGAGACGCCGCCTCGTTTGGCTTTTTCGTATGGGAAGGAGATCATTTCTACTCATTGTCTGCCCTTTTACAATACCCCAAAATATTTCTGCAGGCAGTTGTGTGGATAAACATGTTTTAGAGACTGTTAGTGCTATGCCTGTTCGCAATTTCTTCAAGGGACCATGTCGGTGGTAGTAAAACAGTTTAATAAGTTCAGCAAAATGTTCAAAATAGAAGAGAAAGCGAGATGTAGGTTGGTGTCACACACTGAAAGTAGACAGAGCTCTATCGCCCTATTCTCGGGGCAGAATATACTGGTCAATAGGAAAACAGTCAATCTCGGCATCATTCAGGATCCTTGCAACGAATTAGACTGCGTTTTCGAAGACTTATCCGCAATGAAAGTGGAACGTCGGTGGACTTTTTTTTTTTTTACATTAGGCAGTTTGCACCTTGCGGCATCTTCCCAAAGTTTGGAGCACCGTCTAACATTTATTATTCGCGAGCCCCTAATGTTTGCGATTCAAGCGAATATAAAATTTAGCCCAACTTGAAAGCATGCGAAAATTCCGGTCTCCAAGAGCTCTCAATTCGGGCGTCTCGAATTTGTGAAATGGCAAAAACTACGGATAAAGAAGAAAAAAAAAGTTGTACACTATTTTAGCATGGAAGTGGGGGTGCTCGACATTCCTCAGATTCTCATATAATTGGAACGCACGAAGGTAAAGCACTGTTCCGTCTACATAATACCAAGTAAACTGCCTGCTGAAAAAAAAAAAAAAAAAGTCACAGGCTGAGCAGCGGCAGTTGCTCTTCGATTAAACACAAGAGGAAAATAAGCAGGCCTGCGTAATTTTGCTTCTTGCGATCGCTCGAGGGGAAAGGTCCTCCAAAAGTTGGGGAGACAGACAGCGGGCTCACGACGCTATCTGCGTCCCAGCAACAGCGACTTGACGACTTCACTTCACACACGACCCGCGGGACCCGCGGGTGCGTACGCGGGTGCGCTTTTCCCGTGAGGGAGACAGGAAACGACGGGACAACGATCACGGCGCATGCGCGGCTCGTCGCCGCACGCCGCACTATTTTCCTTCCGCAGCGCGCCGCAGCACGCCGCAGCACGCCGCCTCGCCAGCCTCGCGTCTGCGCCTTCGTGCCCCTGCAAAAACCGACCGTGGCTTCCCGCAGCGCTTGGCTCCAGAATGGCACCATTGCGGTACTCTGCTCCGCAAGCGGAGCATATACAGTTACTCTAGGGGAACCTGGACATCAGCGCACAGCTTTTGCGGCGGCGAGGACCCGAAACACACTTTCGGGTCCTTGCGTCTCGCCGCAGCGTCTCACCGCAGCGGCGAGACGCTGCGTTTCGGCGTCTCGCCGCAGCGGGGCGCCAGTCACGTGGTTTTCCTCTCATTCGTTGTCTGCCGCTCCACCTTTTTCATTTCGGCGGCTGCTTCTCGTGGCGATCTGCCAGGCTTTGTCAGTATATAGGACTATAGGAGGCTATGCTACAAAGAAACAGAAAAATTTCGAACGCCGTCGATGCACAGGTCAAAGCTAAAACGCCAAGAGCGTGACTCAAGAGAGGTCGTTTCAAGCGTTCCAAAGAAGAAATAAAAAGAAGCGTCGCAACGCCAGATGTTCTGACTTCACCACCTAGACATAAGAGACTCAATATTCCAGCGGTGGTGTCGTAAATCTGGCACTTTCGATTGTCTTGCGATGATGAATCTAGCCGATTCCGGAAGTCCAAGGGTGTTGTTCCGTTCTTCAGCACCACACAGAAAAAAAAAAAAAAAAGCTCAGCCAACGTGCCATAACTAGTGCGAGGCCCAATCAGGTGAGCTTGTACTACCCAATATGAGGGAGCCGCAGTTTGTTCAGACCTTCAGCGCATGAGGCCTATTATTAAAATGCCTGTTATGTTAAAGAAGCTGAAAATACGGATGCAATTATTGGCTGCTCTTGTCACTTGATTTAAGAAAGTGTTTCGTTTAAGTTAAACTAGAAAGTCTTTAACACCGACAGGGTATAGGGCAACACATTTGGTACACCTTGCAAAATTCCAATTGCAAATGTACATTTCTGAAATTGGGAATCCGAACGTAGATTCGGAAAACAGTTTTATGTCCATTTTTTTTTTCAGAGCTCAACTCAAAAAAGTACAATGCAAAAAAAAAAAAAAATCGGAGGCCGCGTATTTTTTAAGTGTATGCCAGCCTGTTTGTCGTCTGTATACTGGTTTATGAGCTCGCTCCCGGGTGGCTTGCCAAAAGAAAAAATGCTAAAAACCAATAGTAGAGGCTGGCGATCATCAAAATAAAAGCGATTAGTACATTTAACGAAATATATGACGAAAAAATTATCTGGGGATCGAGATCACAAACCAGTTTGTAGACGACCAACATCCGGTATAGGGCATAGGAAATGCGCGGACGCCATTTTTGTTCTGTTTTTAATATTTTATCACCTATGACTCGACCTCTGAAAAAATTAAACATAAAACTTTTTGCAAAACTACGTTCGCGTGCCCAGTTTTAGGTATCTACGTTAGAAACACGAATTGAGCAAGCCATGCCAAATCTGTTGGTCCCTACGGCCGCGCCCTGTACCTGAGCGATTGTAACATTTTGCGACAAATACATTCAGGAACCAACTTTGAGGTCGCGAATGGCGTCCTGTACCTTTAGTCAGAGTGCAGCCGACGTTACAGCCAATTAGGTTAATAAAGCAGCGCCGAAACTGCAACGTCATGGTTTTCCTCATCCTTCTATCGTCGGTCAAACGTAACGAGCGCGGTGAACGCGACGTGACCTTGCGCGCTTAGTATGCTTGTATATCAATTAGCCTTTGACTTCGCTCTGACTTACGGTGGAGAAAAATATAGTAAAGGCCCATTCGTATAAGCGCTTGAAAAGTTTGACGGCGTTTGATTAAGTTGCAGAGACTAACGTCGCGATACAATTGCGAGTTATCACGGAAACGGAGAGGGCAACTCTTGGTTGCCGCGGTAGCCCGCAGTCGTATCTCAACGTAAGCCCCCTCAACGTAATAAAGCGTTGTCAAACGCTACTGTGTGAATAAGCCTCTTTTCTCGCGTGTTTTGGTGTGATCTATTTCTATAAACTCATAGAGAAAGTGAGATGTCTTTATATATACCGTCGAAACACGCTTCTCCTTTGACCATAATGTAGACGAACTGATCATTATATACGCCTGATTCCAGGAATTGTGGCACTCATACACAAGATAAAGATGTAATATATGCTTCAATCTTTTTTTTTTCTTTTAGTTGTGTGTGATCAATTGAATAATTGCCTATGATTTTCTGCATGGGTGGACATGGCATAGAAGCATCTCAGAATCCAGAAACTTGACTCAGTCTTCATGAAGGATGCCACAACGGGAGCCTGCAGTATATACTGAATAGTTCACATGAACGAAACTTCGAGCTTTTCTTATGCCCCGCTAAAACAATAAATCTCCGCGTCGCCACGAGAAACTGAAATTCCGCCCGGAACTGCGTGAGTATTCCTCGTTTTCTGGCGTCATTGTATATGTTCATTTGCGTACATTTAAGATAGTGATGATATGTTTCAGTCATTTATGACAGGCGCCAAACTATTATTCAATCTTTTTATGTTTTTTGTTTGGGAGGGTGGGAGGTTTACAATTGTCTACTGAGAATCTTACGGAGTAGGATATTATGAAAAGGCTGTTGTTTTCTTCAGTACCATCGATTCTGCCATTCATTCCGGTGGTGCATTAGCTGCGATACTAGAGAGCCGACTGTGAAATTCATCATGGAACTATTTTCTCTCTTTGGATATAACGTTGGGCCCTTTTAATGCCTACAATTTAATAAAGTCCCTCACACTTAGAGGTCATATTAAAACGTCTGAATACATGCTTGTATTCGTCGTAAATTTCCACGGCACTAATATGCAAAAAAAAAACACATAAAATTGCCTTGCGTAAAGTAGGTTTGAACATGCTTGAAGCATAATGAATGAAGCCTTAAGTCCGATTAAATAACTTACACACAAGAAAAAAAAAAACGAACAGTACAGATCTAGATATCAAACTATAATGAAAAATTTATAATTAATCTTATTGGAAATGGGCCCGAATACTCTTGGGCATAAAACGCTCACGCCACGGATAGTTTGTTAAGGTCGTGGAGACAACAAAACATGGAGTGTTCACACGATGCAACTAGTTAACTACAATGAAGTGACGATCCTAGTGGTATTGCATTTAGAAGTTGCTGTTGTCGATCACTTACATAATATCTTGTTATATGATGGGTCCACCGTAACCAAACATCCCTTCGTCTCCCCGCTAGATGATTTCACAACTCATGGCGAGTATCGAAGTACAATCTGTCCTTCTCAGAATGACATTACTCATACACTTGTACGTGAGATAGGTTACCTCACGAGCCTTTCGCTTCTCACCCGTTATGCGCTAACTCGCCAATATTTTTACCTCTATTGGATCTAAATTTCCGTGTGAAAGCCGTATTACTTGACTTGTCTTGAGTTTAAAGAAGTGAAAGAGGGTCGAGCTGGCCACACCAAATAAATCAATTAACAAATTGAAAAAAAACAAGGCGCGCAACGAATTACGGGAACGTCTTGTATGCTCGTCGCTTGCTCCCGTAGTATCTGCCACGTGACACTGGAAATATAAAGTTATAGAGAGAATTGGTAACGCAGTTTGTCAATGTATTCGTATTCACCTCAAGAACCGTAGTAAAAAAAAGTTCGGTTCTGCGTGGAGCGTTACTAATTTATTTACCTCTTCATGCGTTGAATTACGATATGTGTGTAGGACTGTAGGTGTATCTTAGATTAGCTTTATGTTGTGTGTGTTTTTTTTTTATACGTACACGTTTCAAACGCAAAGAACATCGTTCCTTCGTTCGACCATCAAATCTCGTAAAAGAGCTACTTCGCGCAGCGCCAGAATAATACGCAAAATTTCTTTTTTTTTCTTGATGAGAAAATGAGTGTAGATAACAAAGTCATAGGGCTGAATTTTCAACGTCACCTCAAGAAGGCCAACGCGGAGCTCCGATTGGACAAGAATGCGGCGTCAAGGTTCGGCTGAAACTCGCGTTCAGTCAGAGTCGACAAGAGTCCCAGTTAAACGCTGACGCGGCAGTCATGTTCAATCCCACGTTAGCCGCCTTTGGGTGATGCCGATAATCCAGCCCTATACGGCTTCGTAATCTAGGAGACTTTGAGTTACTCGCCTGCCTCGTGCCTTTGCCCGCGCACCCGTGTTTCCTCCGTCACCGCCTCCAAGGTCGGCTCCATCGTCCGTTACAGCCGGTTCCACAAAGGTGAGTTCCCAGCTTTTCTTTTGGCGCCACAAAAGGCGCTGCGCGCTTCACACAAAAGTCTACTTAGTCGTATAACTAGGGCTCATCCACTATAGTTTCCGAGTGGTACCAAAGTTTCTCTTCGTCAAATTAAACGTCGCGTTACGGGCAAAGCGAGTCAAATCTACCAAACCCGTCCGATTCTCCCCTGGTTCCGGGCCGTCGGACCACAACACCGCGAGAAAGGTATAGCAGACAACGACTCTTTTCGGCCCACTTCCCGGAAACCGGGAGACCCTGAAACCCCTCCGTCCGCAGTTCCGTCGCGTGTATATACCCTTTCCAATCCTTGGCCCTCCTTGGGCTAACATATATGGTGCCAACATCCGCAACAAGCCTTTCTTCCCAACCCGGCGCAGCGGGGTACCACGAGGAGCAAACCACAATCTCCGAATCGCCGCAAGAGCTCCCAACGGTTTCTTCGACACCGGCGCAAGGACTTAAATCCCCGCGTGCTTCGAGCGGGCGCATTGGCACCGGAAACAACGATTTAGGAGAGCAGGGGTTGCCGCGAGGCAGTCATGGGAATCGCGCGGCTGTTTCCTAACCTTGACTCGCCTGCCGCAGAAGACCGACTTCGTCGTCCGCTGGGCTTCATCGCAAAGTGAAACGGAGTATAGTCGAAAGGGGCAGGAAAGGAAGGGGGGGGGGGGGGGGGGGGTGAAACGAACCATGACAAACATATACGCGTGCGGGAAGGGAGAGGAGTTTGCCTTGGTCTTCGAGAAGACGCCCCGCAACAATGGCCGTTATTGTGATCAGAAACGATCATTCCAGAAAGGAGGGCTCCTATATAGAGGAGCGCTCGCGTGTGCCTCTGTCATTGTGTGTGTGTGTGTGTGTGTGTTATTTTTTGCCCCCCTACTTTGGAGAAGATGGCGGGCTGTAGGGGAGGTTTTATGGGTTATCGAGGCAGTTTACTCCTTTTGAAAGGGTTATTCTTCTTTGCGGCGGCCCACCAAAGTTCGTCGGAAGCTACGGACACGGTGCAGCGCCTCTGTGCCAAGGTCGGATCGGAAAGAATAAATGTTATATTTTGTGCTATCCAGAGCAAACTTCAAAGAAATTGACGGAAAAGGCTTCCGTCAAGTTTCCGGTTTCGCTACAAAACATCAAAGTTTTGTTTCCGATGTTTATTTTTTATCACGCAGCCGAAAAAAAAAAAAAAAAAAACCACGTCGGCGTTTAACTTAGTCTTGGAGCATAAACTTTTTATTTTAATATTTTCGATAGCGTTTTTTGTGCGCTCTGCATACGGTTGTTGACAGGAGGACGCTACTACCGTATACGCGTACATGCCATGGCAACAAACTGGTAATAGAGCTCTTGTTTAATTACCTAAGCTCCGAAGAGAATGCTTGAAACATTTTTGCAACGCACGTGCTCGCCTTATCAGAGTAAAAGATTGAAGTAAAAAAAAAAAAAATAAAGCCCTGATAAACGCGAATCCAAAGTGTCGTTTCTTTTGACATTTTGCCTTGGAACAGTTACTACTGCAGACACCAGCACATGAAGCGCGTGTAGCCACATGTGCACCATGCTGGGGTACTTGGGTAATTTAGCAAAAGGTTTAGTTCCTCATTTCGAGTCGTCCGGCATTAAGGAAGTACGGCAATACTCAAGGGGAGCTTTTTACCATGCAAGGATAGTGCGGATCTCGACGACGGTAGCATAGTAGATTAATTGCCACTGACAGGGCCGGATTAAAGTATGGGCTAAGGGGGCTACAGCCCAGAGCCCCAGGCTGCCAGGGGGCCCCGTGCTAACCCCCAGAAATTAAAAAAAATGCTAATCGGTTTTTGTTTGAGGCATCTGAGACCTAAAGGAGGAGCAAACTCACAGGAGCCTCTGGGCCCTAAATTTCTGGTGCCCCTCCCCCCTCTTTTTTTAATCATTCTAACTATTAACCGGCGTTTCAAGGAGCCGGCTCTTGAGATGTCCCCTAAAAGTTTCCGAGAGGCAGTGACCACAAGTAACTTGTCGCCTGTGTCTGATCTGCCAGTGCGAGACAATACTTTTCGTGTCAACAAGTGATATATGATCGCTGGAACCTTTTTACGAGCTTCTGAGGTATGACCTATTATTCTTAGCTTTGATTTATACGTCCAAACGGCTAAAAACAATTCTAATTACTGAATTTAGAAAGAATACAAGACCACTTCCGAAACTAGTTAAATATTTTCCCCTTAAAATAGACAGCATGTGGCAGAGTATCTTAAAGAATCTATCCTTGATCTTGATGCGAAATGCCTGTAGATGTGCCCAAATGACAGTGGTTGCTATATTGCAATCGGATGCAGTCTCAACTATTTTTTTTTTACTATTTAAAAGCAGAAGTCTATTAGTTTAGAACACGAGAGGTCAGTTATTAGACAGAGTGGATGAAGTTCTTTGAGCCCTAGGCCCTAGGTATACCCGAGGCACCAAGATAACTTTGTTGTCTGTGTTGCTTTACTGGTCAATTCAGTAGTTAATTCAAAACTGTTAGTTAGAGAAGCTCCAATCAATCGGAGCAATTTCTTGAGAAAAAAAAAAAACACTATATTCTCGGGACAGTTTTTGAGTTTCGACTCGCGAGAGAGAGAGAGAGAGAGAGAGAGAGAGAGAGAACATGTTTATTATATATGATAGGATTCCCGTCTATGAGTGAGGCATGCCTTTAGAGGAAGCGAAATTGTTTTTTTTTTTCTTGTCGTGGGAATTTTGCGGGATCCTTTCGCTTACCGTCTAATGCAATCTTTGCCCAAGTAATCATGCCACTCGACATCAAAGGAGTCATCTGTGCCATCTCTCAGACTCGACATCATGGTGAATTTATGAATGCCGGCAAAGACACCTATAGTGCATAAATAAGGTCGTAGACCTGGTCAAACAAGTGGAACGCGGAGTCATCGTTTTCAACTTTCGAACGGAAGTTTACGAGGCCATGGAGATGCTCAGTGTGCGAGGCTCTTCGTAACATTTTCCCCAATTGTTCATTGCTTTGCTCTCTTAGAAAGTGATTGACTATTTCAAAAACAGACTCTAATAAACAATCGCATCTGCTTCATTTCCACGAAGTGAAACCCGAATTTCCTAATAATCGAATCTACCGATACACACACCTTCTAAGATATATAATAAAATGAACGACATTTGTATCTTATAATGTGATGAAATATACATATTGCCGTCATTGTCGTTACCATTACCAGCATCGTCATCATATTCAGTATTATCACCATCGTTAGGGGCCTCATGAACTACATTAGCCCAAGGCCCCAAAATTTTTTTGATCCTGCCCTTGCTGTGGAATATTTCTTTTCAAAGACATTATTGTGAACTGTATATGTTGAAGCACGCAGAGAGTTTGGCCAACGGAGGAAGTTTAACGTGTGTATAAAAGTGATTGGGTGTATTGATCTAGAGGCTGTGTTTAGGACGTCGTGTGTGATTGTCCTCTTCGCTCCTATTCCAAAATTCTGGTAAATTGTGGAAAGAGAGAGAGAGAGAGAAAGGGGGTAAACAAAATCAAGGGTTCCTTCATTCGGAGAGGTTGACAGTATCATACCTGGCATCGGCTTCCACAACGTAAATTATGGAATTTTTATAATGTAACTTCGGAGAGCGGAGGGGGGCGCCGCCTCGGCTGCTCCGAGGCGAAGTGCAGGCCTACAGATCCCCAGACGGCGGGTTCGAATTCCGGCTGAGTTGGCCGCAATCTGACGGAGGCTTATTGCGGGGCCATGTAACCGAGCTTTCGATTGTAAGTCAAAAGATCCCCCCAGTTGGTCCCAATTAATCCCCAGTCCTCCACTGGGGCGTGCCAAATGGCCTCCGTTGGTTTATCACGTAAAACCTCCAAATTTTGATTTTGACTTTGAGAGCAGATGGTTCCACCCCACACGCATATTCTATAAACAATGGAGATTACTGAAGAACTTTTTTTCAGGGCAGACCTTAAGGATCTAAAGCCTAACGGTTATCATTGCAAACATCAGGGAACCCTCGAAGTGATACTGACCAACATCACCTATAGAGTAACCAAGGCCGGCGAACGTCCTCATTTTACGATACGTATAGAACGCGCCAATTCATCGATTGATCCAAGCCCAAAGTCGTAAGTTCACGAGGCCCAGTCTATCACTGACGCATCCCTTGTGTCCAGTCTGTGTCTACGCTCGAACTCATTGGAATGACGTCAAAATTGTAGTGGACAGACTTTCCATATTCTCGAATTCAAGCCTGGCTGCTCTACGCGCGCCAAACCAACGAGGGCTTCTGGCACACCCCAGCGGAGGACTGGGGATTCATTTCGACACCCTGGAGATATTTTTCACGAGCTACCGTAAGCTCGGTAACACGGCGCCTTCTCCGCAGTAATACTCTGTCATAAACTGCGGGCACCATGGCCGGGATTCGAGGTGCGGTACCTGTGAAACCGAAGGCCGCCACCTTGCCTCGGAGCCAGCGAGGCGGCTCGTTTATTATATTATCGTGGTGGTGTACTGAGGGTGAGTTTTATTAGTCTTAAACAGATTGATATATATCTATAGATAATATGTCATTGCGCAAATCATTAGCTTAATAATTCACTCTTGGAATTGGCGGAGTGACGAAACATTCTAAAATATTGTCTATGGTTATTTTTAAATTTCGCTATGCTTATTTGGTCGCCAGTAAGACGCCTTGTTAGGTGGGAAACTTCTGTTCAGTGTTTCTCAGCAATATGTCGATGTCACCCGAAAGTCGTACGAAACTTTGGGCGCTAAAGTTGAGGCAACCTTTTACACTAAATAATAGCCTTAAAGGGGAACTCCGGAGTTTTCTTCATAGTCCCGATTTGCCTAAAAACTTGCTGAACACACGAAAAAACATCGCTCAAATAGTAACCCAAATATTTAGCCAAAATAACTTCTTTTCGCTAAGTTATAGAATTTACAATTTTGGTCTTCATGGTGTTTTTCAAAGTGAAAAGCTCTACTGGCAACATTGAAAAAGTGGTGTCATGGGAAGGCAGGGGTTCACTCTTTGGGCTGTAGGCTTTGTTCCCAACTGATTACAAACAGTTTCATGGTGTCAAATGAATGCTTTGGAAGGTCGCTCCAGCTCCCGGGCAGCAGCACGAAACAAATGTTCTTTATAGTTCAATTTTACACAGCCCGCTCGCACCGCAAGCCTGCCATCCCGTGACGTCACGGCAATGAAAAGCAGGGGTATATTCGAATCTTGGTTTCGGCGTCATTTTCATTTGCCGATTTCACAATAACTATTTTGAATTTCGCGATACTAAATAGCATACCGGAAAGAGTAAAAGATGGCAATTTCGAAAATATAGCTAGGTAGGGTTCCTCAAAATATCGCCGGAGTACCCCCTTGAAATTGATACTATGACGATACGAGGAAAGTTGATCCACTCACCTTGAAGAAGACGTTGAGTCACCCAAATTACAAATCTACATTACATTTGCGATTAAAACGACGCAAAACATGCGCGTTAAGCAATCCGATCTCTACGGAACACTCGACGTCGTGAGGCGTGTCGCAACTCAAGAGCGTTATTTGGAGGCTCATTCTCACACTCGCGATTGACTGCGTTTGACTGCGTTAAGACTGTTTTACGTCGAGCTGTTGCTATGGTGACCCCTACGACGAGCCAATGAGGAGGCACTGAGCTGCACGACGCAACGGAGCGCAACGCAGTCGACGCAACTGTGTGAACGAGCCTTGAGAGTCTCACGGTCTTGGCTGAAGGCTCGCTCAGGAGCTCCCCGAACCCCACCATGCCAGTCCCTACACCCTTTCATTTTCCCCTACTAACTAGGAAAAAAAAAAAAAAAGAAGAGAAAGGAAGTTCTGCGGGGTTCTCAAAAGAAACCAAAGGGGAAAAAAAAACTCCGCCCCATCCCCCTTCCCCCCCCCCCCCAAAAAAAAAAAAAAGAAAAGAAAAGAAAGAATGAAGGGAGAAAAGAAGAGGGCATTGAGAGAGAGGGACAGACCCCTTTCCTCCAGAGACGTTGGCGAAGCCCGAGGGCAACGGATGCAGGGTCCTCACAAGAATTTATAAACACAAAAAGTGGGAAAGAGGCTTTTATGGCTTGTACTTCGTTTCACCTGAAGTCAGAGCGGAGCCGGCACTACGAGCCCATCGTAGGAAACAGCGCGAAAAACAGACGAGGACGAAGAAACACACGGGATGAGCGCTGACTATCTACTGAAATATTTTAATAGGAAAACCATGAAAACGACCATTCATCTTTGGCAGTACACCCCCGTCTGCGTATCACGAGACAATTCATAGCACCGTGATGGCACGTGTTAAACGCGATAAATACTGACATGATGTTATCCAAAATCCAAAAACGCTACCTCACTGTCTAAGATGAATGGTCGTTTTCATGTGTTTTCCTATTAAAATATTTCAGTTGATAGTCAGCGCTCGTCCCGCGTGTTTCTTCTTCGTCTGTTTTTCGCGCTGTTTCCTACGATGAATTCCCACCAACTCGCCCAACTATTCATTCTTCTAACTACGAGCCCACAGGCCCAATCAGGCAGTGCCAAAAGCGCGACGTCACGGTGTTCGTCATCGTCCGGTGCGTGTGCTATCGGCTCAACCAACCAAACGCTGTGAGCGCTCCCTGACCTTGTGCTTTAAAGGTGCGTGTCTGTACCTGTATGTCTTCGAGTCTTTGGCTGCAGGAAATGCCGGAAATTTACTTTGGAAGCAATTGAAGTACGTTGTAACGCGTAAAATACTGTAGTGCTCAAGCTACTCCATTTCCTCGTGCTCCGATACTAAAGTTTTGGTGGCGGGGCCTGGTACCCTCATACCTTCCACCTTAAATGGCCTCGAAACCACATTGGGTTCAAATCTAACTAAAGATCCTTCTGAAACGGCACCAGGAGCATCGCAGCCAAATGCGCCTGGCCGATTTGGCACGAGCTCCGCGTTACCGGTCGGCTTGCACTCGGCACGCCCTCATCGAATACTCGGATTTCCATTCGTGAACAACTTGTACGGTGTCGAAAGTCGTCCAACGGTAACAATGACTGGAACACAGGATGTGCTATGATGAATGTCAACCCGTGCTCATGACTGCGACAAATATTGGCAGCGCGAGATAGTGAAATAACTACCTGGCAGCTTATTCTGGCAACGAGTTAAGTTCTGCTTAATTTTCTCCGGTGTTTTCTGCAAAAGAAATTTTGCGCGTTGAGTTAGAAACGAACGTGTGCCTTATGCTGCATTCCCACTGGCGTTGGAATCGCAACTGCGAAGCGGATCCGATCGCGGTTCAACCGCCAGTGGAAATTAGGCATTATATACTGTAGAATTAAATATTGCGAATGTCAAAAATTAGGTCTAAAGCAGCATTAATAACCCTGAAGATTTGCAGATTTATTGAACCCTTCGTATTAATTAATTCGCAAACTACTCCTAGAAAAATTTGAAGTTACATAGCTTTGAAAAGGATTGACGTGCATTTGACCAGAGGCCTTTGAATGCCTTTTTTTTTTGTTATTCGAACAGTTTGTTAGAGCAGACGTGTGTTCCTTGAAAATCAACCAACCAGCTCATCCAGCTGCTTGCGTGTATATATAGGTCGGAAAAATCCTCCAACAGACAGCGACCGAAGCTCGGTTGGCCCTGCGTACTTCACGCTCCCTCTAATGGCCGCCATTAGGAATACAGAGCCGTTTCCCCAGCTGCAAAACCTTTCGGGCCCCAAAACACGAGCCCGATCGCAACACTCCGCCGCACGCCAGACACTGTGCGTGCCGGGCCGTGTAAACGTCGTTCAGCGGGATATATACGCGATTCGGGCGAAAGAAGCGTTATCCATACGCGCGTGTCCGTTCCAGCGGCCAGACAATGCCTGATTTGCATATCTTCCTCGTTTCGCGCTCTCTCCAGCCGCAGACTCCGTTCACCCGTAAGCTGACAGTGAACGCGGGAGCTATATAGGCGCTCGCAGGACCAGTCGTATTCTTTCGCCACGTGATCACGCTCACACCCGTACACACGCGCAAGGAGTGGGGTCACGTGATGAAAGGGAGGTGATTGATTGGTCCGACGAGCATGTGGTTTCCCCCGCACTTTCAGCTGAAGGGTGAACGTAGTATAGACCCGCTTTGTCTTGCTCCGCTCAAAGCGGGAGCTGCCGCGTTCGGTGGGAGCGCCCATCTGACGTGTATGTCCTTTGTTCAGGAGCGCTTCAGAAACAAAATTCACGAAGGGAGTGGATGGAGATAGGACAAGTCGGCAAAGAGGGCTGTTGTCAGAGAGGATATGTGTCGGGACTATCGTGTGTCGCAGTGACTCGTGGCATAATATGTTGGAATCCTATACTCTGTTTCACAATAGAGAGTTTCTGTCGTTCGAGTAAAACTCTCTAATGCGTGCCATGGGCGCGTTTGAGGGATAAGCAAACGCACGAGGGGTGCAAGGAGCGGACGAACCTGCCCCCCGAATAGGCTGGGAGGTGGTAACTGTAGTCATCGGAGCTCGTCAGGCTCAGTCTGGTTAAAAAACTTAAGTGTCGGCTTAATCTGCTACAAACTATTGGCTTGAATTAAAAAGAAAGATGTCTAAAAACTAATTAATTACCGTTTTATAATTGTAGTCTGTTTCTTGAATTTACGTGTTCTATGGAACAAGAAATAAATAGTTCAAAAATCGCGCAAATAAATAAGAGAATTAAGATTGAGGAATTCCAGTAAAATATATTTATTCACATCTTATTAAGATGACAGCTCATTAAGTTTCCGCCAGACTGTGGGCATTCCTGCCAGAATTTGAGCCCATCAATCGGAAATCTTAGCACAGATCGGCACTTTCTGTCAGAATCAGTCACGCGGCTCCTTGTAAAACAATATTATTCAATGTGCATTTCAAATATCACACTAAGCGCGTATATAAACTAGTGCAAATAAAATGTTAAAGAAATCCTTTACTACCTTAAGGTATACACAGTGTAACAAGGCTGAGAATGAACAAGGAAAAAACGTAGAAAGAGAGAATTTGAATTTCATGACGAAGTTGAAGCAAACATCAATAGTATGGCGTAGAACAAACAAGGAAAAAAAAAAAGAAACATCAAATTATAAACCGACAACGCTGTGCACAGTGCGCGAGCGCAGGAACCAGATTCGCGTAAGGTGAAGTATCTGCGCCTGCGCAGTGCCGACAACAGCTCCCCGCAGCGGCGTATACATCTGCGAGTACGGCCTCAGGGCGCCGCCATCTTGTTCGCTTGGGATGTGCTTGGGCGCGTCATAATCCGATTACGCCGCCTTTGCAAACCTTCGTAAAACACGTCATAGAAACAAGGACAGCCCTAGAGTTACGAAGGAAACGCAAATATTTGCGATGATGAGCGATAAAAGAGCCTGAACCTTTGAAAATGCTGGTCGCGTTTTCTCTTTCCATACAGACAAGCAAGAATGAATCGTGAAGCTAAAATCTTATTTACTGAGTGTGGTCGATTGGCAAGCCATTATCAAGCCAGACTTATAGCTTTGAGCAGTCTGGAAAAGAAAAATGAGGCAGAGAATGTATAGAGTTTATGTATAGAGTTTGGTTCTTCCTATGGCGATTGGTGCGCAGATATAAGAGCGCACCCATCGACCGATGCCTTTGCCGTCTCCCTGGGGGACTAATTGGAGCAGTGAGTTTGGGGCTTATCTCCTGAAACGTGAAGCAAGTCTGTTTGTTTTGCGAAGTTCGCTGAGTCTGCAAATGCAAGTTCTGAAAAGATACAGTACTTCTCAGAATCCCTTAAGTTAAAAGTGATGCATGCTAATTACATTATCTGTATACCTGTCGCGAAAGAAATATTGCATTTCGATTTAGGTTTCTTCCGTAATGGTGTTCAGGGGCTGCACGCTGCTGATTTTATATTTTTTATGTTGCCGGTTGTCGTGTCTTACATTGTGCGCTTATTTAGAAGGTGGGACGTTAGCCAACCGCTGTGGGCATCTAGTGTTTCCGTTGTAGATGAGACACTTACCCCTTTTACAGTACCAATGCTAGCCTACAGTCTTTATCATGCATCTAGTGATACACGACCGCACGACGTTCATCCAGATCGAAAAAAACTTAGTGCCCTTCCACTCTGTGAAAAAGGATCACCAGCCAAGCTGCATTGGGATGACTATATTGACAACTCATGGTACTCGGGGTCCTGACGGGCGCACGCTTGGCGTTTTGCGGCCCGCTCCTCGTCGGTCGTTTTCGCTCAACGATGTCGATCACACTCACGCTTCTGCTATCTCCGACACTCTAGACGGGCACGCTGTTGTTCTTCGTCGGTCAGAGAGCAGCTACTTGATGGTCCCTACCCGTCGGCAGCTGCGCGTTAGGCGGCAGCGGCTTCTCGTCGCTTTCACGCCCATTCGTGCTTTTGCTCCCGTTGTCGCCCTTTGAGGGCACGTTCTTCTTCCTCAGAGGGAACTACGCGCGTCCTGCCCATAGGAAGTCCAAAGTGCAACTGCTGATAACGTCTCTAGGGCGATGGCTACGTCAGAAGAGAACGAGGCACTACGACTGGTGGGTAGACTATGACGCCGCGAATTCTCAATCTACACGCTCTGTCCGCCCACGCAAAAACTTTTCAGAACATAAGCCATAGACAGCTTCGCTGTAAAACAAGGTGCAGGACTGGGGTTTTAACCCAGGGTCCTTGGGTTCTGCAGCGCGAGCTTCCGCTCCGCGTGCTCCGAGCTGCGGTGTATTAACACACTCGGCCATCAACCCATCATTCGAACCAGTGCTTGGCGTTCTGACGTCTCTCCCTCTTCCTCAGTTTCTCGGCGCACATTCTGTCACGTGCGCAAACTCATTCAATAGCTTTGTTTCCAACCCATGAATTCATATTTTGGCTTTCCTCAGCCAATAGAGAAAAATGGGCCTTTTGGCATAACCCACTGTGGTGTCTTCACTTATCTTTGTCTATACCGGGGCTCTCAGTTACATGACTGTGTCCGCAGACAGATTCCTAGACATTTTTCATTTGCTTGTTGTTTCTTTTGATTCTTATGGACACTTGCCAAGGTTCTTGTTTATGTGTTTGTGACGACAGGGAAACATGTTCATATTATGGTCATCAATATAACCTATCAATTCATGTTTTCGATGTGACGTCGCTGCTGCGGCGAGCGGCTTTTTGGAGAATAATTCGGTATACGCGTCTTTGCCGCGCGCTCATGCAGTTGCGTGTGAGCGGTTTTCTCAGTTATCGCGTCTGCACTCGTATTCCTGTGAACAGTGAGTTCAACAACGAGTTCAACAACGAGTTCAACAACATCAGCACAACAACCCCTTTGTCACGTCTCGCGCGGCGCCAGGAACTATTGTTCGTCTCTAACTTTCCAGTTTTGGTTGCTTCACTGAGGGTGTCACTTTACTTCTCGAAGGAGCTTGAGCCGGCCAGACAATCAAGGCATCAGTCACTTTAAGTGCGACGACGCTATTTTACGAGCCACTTTGGCCGTGCGCTAAAGTTGCGCCTGCAGGCCGTGGGTCCTAAAGAGCGACGCAGCTCGCATAAAAATCCGAGTCCATTCTGGGTTCATACTCCATTCCGCGCGCTAAAGGCATCTAATTCCATTCCCATCTCATTCCGGGGTAGCGGAACCGCGGAATGATTCAGATATGATTCCGGAATTATTCAGACTCCGGAGTGGCAACTCCGCAACACTAATTCATCCAGAAGAGAAGGTGCAGAGACAAGCGAATTTGTGTAAAACATTCAGTATAGCCGCGTGACTGATGTATAACTTCGCATTTTCAGATATTATACAAAATGGCTGGACTAGCCTGACTTATTTAATAAGCAAAAGTACCACGTACCTTTGTTTTAGCACACGAACGTTCAGGATCGCCGACAATAATCAACATCACGTTACAACACGACTTTAATATTTCGGCAAATATTAATTCATCCTCAATATTTTATGAAAGTTGCTACAGTCAGAAGACTATTGCTCATAACGACTATAAGGGCTGAAAGCTGAAAAAAAAAAAAACACATGAAACCAAATGCTCGCATTTTAAGCCATTTGTTTTTCTCTCGCTAGAATGTACTAAGTACATAAGTCTTGGGTATCCATGCGTTTCTTGGGTCGTCATATGTTTCCTAACACTTGAACGGGGACCGATATTACATGTTTCTTGCTCCTCCGCAGTACTTGCTGCCGACACCCACCTGCAAAGAGAGGGAGAAAGCGAGAGTGTGAAGTTAAATACTTCGATGATATATTCCCGCTTAATTGTTTTTACTTTTTTATTTATGCGCAGTAATATTTAGCATATTGTTTGGGCATCTGAAGCTACAGTAAGAAACGTTTCGTTTAAATTTGAAGGTTGTTCAATACCCAACGTTTTCTTTCAAGTGTTTGGCCATACGTTGGTCTTCTAACAAAAATTACGGTTAAAGCGCACCAAAACGTTACCACGTAATAACTTGGAAGACTATATTAGAACGTATAAATTGCCATTTCACACATTCGAAAATATTCGTCGTGTTTTTTTATACCGTGATTTTTAATCAGTGACGTTCTTTCACAATTATTTTGTTTTAGACGGTGAACGCTGAATTAACCTACATTCTCCATCATGCGGGCAAAGAACGCACGGAATGACAATTTAACATTTCACTGTATACTTTATGTTGAGTAAAATATTGCCGTCAGTCTTAACACCTTGGATTTTGACATTTGGAATAATAAAGGGAAATGGTGACTCACAGCACTAACGGGTCTCTATACAGGTATATGGTATGGTGGGTCAGTAAAGTAACGCATCATACCGTCCTTTTGATGTCAATGACAAAAGTTAAAATACGTTCGGAGTTTCAAACTACCTCGCGTGCTGTTAAAGCAAATAAGTATATCCCTAAGAGCATTAAGTAAAAAGGATTACGACTACTTTGAAGTTTCCAGAAGACTGAAGGGAAATTGTTTTATCAAACACATAAGCTTGTTAGGAAAGCGCGCGAGTTCGCGCAGCGCCAACGTTTCTTTTTCTCCGAAGGCCAGACCAGCTTCATTTACATTAATTGTTTTTTTCGAAGCTTTCAGACGCTCGTGTTTCTTCGAAGAACTAATTTATTTTTGATTATTTTGATCCAGATTACCACTGCCACACGCATTTACCAAAGCTTCAATATTTTTTTCATGTTATTTATTAATTGTTTAGCTGGAGGGTATCTATTTTGTCATATTAATGCTTCTAGCATTCATAACATGCATTGGCCATATTTCGTCATAAAAAAAAAATGGTAAACACCTTTGAGAGCGGAAAAAGGTGCGTCGGCCAATCGGCTTTCATACACACTAATATTCTGACAATGAAATGATCAGCATTGTAATCATTTGATATATAGAGAAATACTTGGTGGCCAATTGTTCAAAAGGGCTAAGTGACCGAATTCTTACAGAGTAACTGATTCCTGCATATGAAATAAGAAGAAAAATAGTGAAGGACATTTACAATTTTCTGTAATGCGAAATTAGAGCTCAGCTCTTAGGAGGAGGACGGGAGGGTTCGGAGAGGAGGGGTATTCCTCTCCTCCCTCTCCGTACCCTCCCCTTCTCCTCTCCTCTCCGCCCCCCAATTGCGGAGAATTTAGCGAAAAATTTCCTGCTAAGTTTAGGGTTACGTTTCCCCGCTACATTTAGCGGGGAAACTGTGACGTCCCATAACGCAACGCCCGCGGTTACGCCGACGCCGACTCCGACGCCGACGCCGACGCCGCTCAACCCGGAAAGGGGCGCCAAAGAGCTGCGCTCTAAAAAATAAAAAAAGTAGAAGTAGTCTATATATATTTTTTGTTTATACGATGATAAGGAGTAATTTATTAGCAATACTCCGTAGATACGAATACCAGAAACAGTGATCTTCGTCTCATGTGTGTGGTCGAAGTGCGCGATCCCTACAAACGACACCAGACAATTGTCGCAGGCTTAGAGTTCAGGAGATAGTACGGGTGGTGATGAGAAGCAACACTGTAGTCACTGACATCATAACAAACGCAAGGTGTGGCTTGCTAGTTTTCACGCTTCTTGCTTCCTGATTGGTCTTCGACGTTCTAATGCCGCAGTCTCATTGGGTAGGGAACGATAATGATACGCTTGGAACTCGCCACCCCCTGCGTTTCTGAAGCTGTCAGTGATTGTAGTACGTACTCGAAGACTGAAACAAGATGTACTGATTTGCAATAGGATACATATATAATAAAGAACAAATCGGTTGAGCCGATTCTCATGTTGAAGTCCCTATTCACGAGAGTGCCGCCATCTGTCGGCTTCTTTGGCAACCGAGAAAGCGGGAAATTTTGAATCGCATCTCCTGCTGTCCCCCCTCCTCGTTGCCCCAAAATAAACAAACAAACAACACGTTTCAGTTTTTTTTTCTCCGATCAAGGTGATAGATACGTATATATACCCAGAAGTATCCAACTTTGTCAGTTTACACTCGAAGTAAGTTTATTTCAATATAAAGGTTCGAAGTTTTGAACTATCTCACGAATTGAAAACATCGGTTTCTTGGCAATCTGCGTTGTAATTCTTCGGAAAGATACCATCATGAACAGAAGGTACGTCCTCAGAGCTCCAGCATACGGGGCTATCATAGGTTCAAAAGCGACCCACGAGGTCGGGCGTGCGTCGATTCCTTGGGAAATAAAGAAAAGCAAACAAGCAACGTCGTGTGCTGTGGTCACTGAGACATTTACAAATTAATAAATGTCATAATAGTTACATAATAAGAATAGCAGTTGACCACGCTGTCCGTCACTTTCGCTGTTTTGATAGAATTCGACACAAGAAACCTCTAGTGCTATGGTGTTAGACTTCGACAGAAATGGGTCCATACAGTAAAAACGCTTTTTTAGTATCATTTTTATGACTTGGTATAGGTAAATTGCCCAATTTATATCAAGAACAGTACGTCATACAATGAGTTGCATTTTGTTTTTATTCCACGACTTACGGTCAAAAAACTGCGTATTGAGACCGTGATGTGTGCCACTGTGTTATACTGTTTGTCCTATAGTCTCGGATTTCCGTTCAGAGCCGTAAAAGTTACCCATGAAAAGTAATTACGTTATAGGTACAGTTACATGACTCGAAATGTAATTAAGTTGCAGTTACAGGCTTACAATTCTAACTCATTAAAAGTACTTACTAAATAATGTAACTAATGTAAATTGCGGTTCTTTGTAATATGATTGCATGGGAGATGGCTATATAAGTGCTCTGATTAACAACTTCATCTAGTAACTTCAGTTTCAGACGGACGGTTGGAGGATTGTACCTTTGTATCAGGTTGCTGTTTGCGCCACCTGCCTAGCCCATATTCTGATTCCGCACACCGTTGCCAGGCTAAATAAAATTTTTCCGAGAACAACAGCACCTCCACGCGATGAGAGCATCAACAATTGTTTTTAAAGCGACCGTAACTAAACTAAGTTACAAGCTACACGAAAACGTAACTAAGCTACAGCGGCAGTTACTAACATTCTATTGCTAGTTTTAGAAATAAGTCACAGAAATAGTACCTAATTAGAGTAACCTAAATGCTGGCTATTAGTTACTTTAGAGCTCTGTTTCTGCTTATTATGTGATTTAGATGCGTCTCGAACCATCGGTGTCCGTGGCTTTCTGGTCGTGTGCAGCGTTCCTAAGAGCCGAATAAAATAAAGGTATAAACCATGTTCTAAAAAAGAATGTTTTCAGGCATGCTAGGATAACGTTAAGTCAATAAAATGTAAGAAAAACATGTTTCACAACCCACAAACTCCAGACGGTTTTCTCAGATATCCAACAAGCTTTTACCTCGGCACTTTTTTGACGAAACGGCCATCCCTGTGACGATTGGTAGAAGCTTGGGCGAGTTGGGTATGCATCTTACGAAAACTAAAAACATGGCAAACAAGACGAAGGACAAGAGAAGACGGACCACGTGTGGTGGCTTTACTGTCCCAGAAGGAAGAGGGGTGTTTTTAAGGACTGGGGGGCAGACAGGCTGGAGACCGGGTTTCGGTTGTAAGAATTACGATGTTTAAGGAGGCATGATTAGATGATGGTAGTGTTGGTCAGTCTCCTTCCGTCTCCACCGCGCGAGTCCGCGGGTCCCTATATCTGCGGTGACGTGACGATATTGCGTCACCGGCGGGATCCTGGTGTGACTGGTGGCAGCTATTGGCTTCGATGAAGATGAGGGCCTCTGTCATTGGCCTGGAGGTTTATGTCGTTGCAGCGGCAGCTTCTCTTGACGTTAGAAAAATAGATAGACGAAGACCCGTTGACGTTGGTTACTTCGGCCGATGCTCAAAAGCCTTGGTTCCGGTTCTTCGAGAAAGTCTCAGACGACCGATGGTGTTGCGGATCGTCGCTGTGAGTGAGCTGTAGTTGGATCACGGCTTCGCTGGGGTTAGGAACGTATAGTTGCCGATTGATTCTTTCTAAAGTATACTAAAGAGCTGTAACCTGCCTACGAATGGCTTAAGACCACATAGAATGATGTCCTCTTTTTTCTTTTTTTACAGTCAGTTGAACGGTTTCTTCTTGTTTGGGGTAACAAAAAATCTTATAGAAAAACTTAAGAAGACAAAGAAATTTGTAAGGAAGAAGCCTATTGTAAGTCCTGTGGTATTACCGTATATACACAAAGTGACATATAGGCTCAAGAGAGTGGCAAAAAGAGTGGCATATCCCTGTGGTGCCGTCAGAACCTTCAAAAATTGGTTGTTTGTGTGCGCGAGTTGATGGCGAAAAACGCAAAGTTCACGCCTGCACAAAAAAAAAAAAAAAATCGCCGAAAGAAGTTTGTACAATGCGGGGAGGGTGTCGTGTATAAGACTGCGGAAGGTGGAAGAGTGAATATCGGCCAAACCGGAAGGTGCGTGAACGAAAGGCTGAGGGAACGCGGGCTGTCAGTTAGATCGTCACCCTTGGGCAATCTCCCTATTCATTGTAACAGATGTGGGTGTGTGCCTATAGACTAAAAGATACGACCATTCTGGGGAGATATGACCAGCAAGTCTCAAGGGAGATTGCAGAGGCATACTTCACCTCGCAGTCCGAGAATGACAAATGTGTTAGTGTGGCATCGATGGCTCTCTATGACAAGGAACTTCCGTTCTTAGGTGCCTTTGACAGAGTGCATAGCCATGATTTGGTGAAATAGATTTTCACTTTAAATGCGCGATTTTCTAATAGGATCAGTTCAAAGTCAGCGCTCTGTCCCGTGTCCATCTCTGATTCTTCGTCTTGTCTGGACCTTCGGTTTGCTTTCGCCGTTTTTAGGCAGCCGAAGTTACTAGCGGATGGAACCAGACAGTCTCGAAAACTCAATGTCATCATGCTTGTTCAGTTTCTGTGTACGTGTTCTATCATCGCTAAACCAATCATGTACAGGAAAGGCCCAATGACTTGCGTTTTTAGTTTGTGTTTTCATGATTGTACATGTGTTCGTGCCTTTGCCTGCTCTCGGTCATAAAGTACAAACTATAGTGCCTGGAACGCGCCTCCGACTGGTGTGTTTACCGCTTCCAAAAATGCAATCCCTCGATTTTCGCCTGGTTACACGATAGAACCGTCAAGCTGTCGTCGGCCGTGATCTTGGAGGTGTCCCAGCAGCGGTGGTGGATGTGGCAGACGTCTGTTCTGCTACAGGTCGCTCTCCAGTGTGGCAGTCCACGGAAGCTTTCGCAGCCAGAAGCTGGGACACCAGGACGACAACGACACTCGCGTTCGCTCGTGCTTTTCTTCAGCATTTCTTCTACAACCAACCGGCAGGATCGCGACATCCGACAGCATAACACTTCGGCTTGTGACGTCATTTCTTGCCACTTCGGGCCCTCTTCCGATATGTGGGCGGGATAGGACGCTAAACACACCAGACAGGGACGCACTCTATGCACCAAAGTGAAGCTAAGTATGCGGAGGGCAAGTTCGTCTGCTTTTCTTGCAGGGGTTGTGGTGACGTCAGAACGCCGAGCTTTGATTGGCTCGACTTGAAGGATAGTGGGTAGTCAAAGCAAGCTGCCTCGAGCTCTACCCACTATCCTTTAATCAGAGCCAATCAGAGCTCGGCGTCCTGATGTCACCACAACCCCCTGCAAAGGAAGCAGACGAACTTGCGCTCCGCAGCTCTTCCTGGTGATCCACCCGCCTCGGTGGCTCCGAGACAACGCGCCGGCTTGCGGATCCTGATGCTCCGCTTCGCATTATATGATGGACCTCAGCGAACGCTTAGAGTCATTGGAGCCATTCCAGTGTCGTGTGACTGCCATCGGGTAACCTTCTGGTGTTCCACAGAACGATCACGGCGCAAAGTCGCGTGATACGCTCAACGCGCTGGACTTCCTATTGGCGACGTGAGCGATCGAAAGTGTCGCTGTGGTCAGCCCACCACAATTGGCCGAATGCTGACTATGACGTCAGCAAAGGATGTCTCATCAACGGAAATAAGAGGAATGTAAGAACTTCAATTTTGACGGTGTTGGCAGTGTTGCTTTGAGACCGCTATGATTTCAGGATTCCAGAATGCTCATTACAAACACCATCGAGCTAGTTGTTCACAAGGAAATGACGTCACGAAAGGTAACCGAACGAGGGCGCCACCGAAACATCTCGCCGCTAATAGGATGGCTCGAAGGGATCGATGCTGTCAAACGTAAGGTGAACGGAGTAAGGGCACCGGACATTTCGTCAAACGCCGTTTCATCGAATAAGTGGAAATTTCATAGAACGCCGATTCATTGAATTTCACTAACAACTTTTGGAGCAGTATATGGTTCTTTTTCGATGCTTTACTACGTTTCTGAGTTGAGTTTTTTTTTGTTTTTGTTTTTCAGGCTGTTGTCGAATATTTATAAATAAAATTACTACCCTGGTCACTATTTCACCCAAACTTTTGTTTTTGAATCATAGAATGATAAGAGAACTTAAGTGGGTATGCCACTTACTCTTTTCAGTTAAAATAGGAGTCTGTACTTTGTTCCCTATTTGTCCAAGCATGAAAGGTACATCCGGAAAGCAATATAACTATTCTTTGCTGAGCCTTTTTTATTTTGTATTAATCTATTTACTTGCGTTTTCATTATATCCTAGAAAAATAGCTTGGTTTCTAATAGTGAATTCCGCAGGTCTTTTTGGAGCGCGCCAGGGTCGACTTTTTTGGAGCACGCCTATTTCACTGGGCGATCGGGATCGTGACGGACGTGTTTCAGACGTCGTTTTCGACCAGCTCCCGCTTCACATCTCGATCCGGATCCGAGAAAAGTCGCCCCGCCGATTTCGGCGGATTCGACCGGAAGCCCGCCTGGCCAGCCCTCGGCGCGCACACGTGACTTCCTTGCTCGCCGGGCATCTCGCTGTTCTCGCTTCTCGCCTCGGAAGAATTCGTAATGGCCTCTCGCGAAGTGCCGCCCGGCTTACTGCTGGTGCTGCTTGATGACAGTTCGTCGTCAAGTTGCTCGAGCAGCTCCTCCTGCAGCAGCGGCTCGAGTAGCAGCGACGACAAGTAATTCTTGTATGCCCCGGGGCATACAAGAAATCCTTGTATTATCGGAACTCTGCTGAAGAGGCCGAAAATCGAGACGTACTTGGACACCGTTCACGAGTATTTCGATCAGAGGCAAGTGAGCCACGCTGATGCATGTCGCTTATCGACAGGCATCTTTCATATCATGATTAACTTCGCTCGTGCGTTGAACATCTGTTGCTAGCGCCGCGATTGTGAAAGTATGTGCTTCGAGATCCGCGACCGCGGGAAGAGAATTTGCGGGAAGGTGAATGACGGGAAGGCATCCGATGATCCCGGAGGAGTGGTCATGTTCTACTGCGGATCCGGAGGCGGAGCGACTTCGTTCAGATCGCGTACTCCATCTCGGATCTGGTCTACTGATCCCGGCGCGCTTCAAAACGACCAGTGGAAATCGCCATAAGAACGTAGGTTGAAAATCAGGCAGTTCCACGGCTCCGCCGATTACGAAAAATAAACAAAGACGGGAGACACGTCCTATTTATTGTTTTTTTTCTGTTTTATGTGAAAGGTAGACATGCCATTGCTTCATGGACGGCTTCGTTTTTGAAACGAATACCTCTCTTCAAGGACGAGGATAAACTCTTGAAGGGACGTACCTTCGTCCCTGCACCCGACTGATCACAGGTTTCATAAAATGAGCGGTGTTGTTTTAAAATGGTTAAAACAGCGCAAAAAAGACACGGACAGAGAAGATGTACACACACAGAGCGCTGCTTGGGGACGTCAAGGTGCCGGACGACGTGCGTAAGGTCTTGATTAAGGGTCCGAAGTTTGCCACTCAAGAGGCGGTGCTTCCCCAGGATTTGGATTCTCTGATTAGAAATATGGCGGGGAAGTCGGGCGAGGAATATTAGAGGGAAAGATACATTCTGGAGGCGGTTCAATCTTTACCGAGGGGTCCTTGGGGTCAGGGTCAGAAGCCTAACGTGGGTAAGGCTGTCTCCTTTGTATAGTAGAAGCACTAAAGTTAATGATCACGGAAAAGGAAGGGGGGCTTGCCCTAGTACCTGAGGATGTGTTTTCTGTGAAGGCTGAGAGGCGATTGGTAAGAACTTCGATGTGGTCGATAACATGTCCTTGTGTAAGGCCAAACAAACGACGTTAAAACTTTGTGAGGACTTGGGCCTGGACAGACTGAGGTCTGTTGTTGCGAAGGGAAAAATACTTCACCTTGATGTCTTCTTCACAGGTCACACAAGGCGGCCATCCCGTTCAGGGCCATTGTGTCTCAAAGGGGTCCGTGGCAGCTACATGTGGCGCACTTCCTCAGGAGACACCTGACTTTACTCTGCCTGCGAGACGCGTTTATGGTTGACAACTTGCTGTCCGTGGTCGAGCTTCTGAGTGGGGAAAACCCTGAGATGTGTGATGCGGCGTCTTTTGATGTAGAGGACCTGTTTTATAATATTTCCCCCCAGGATCTCTTGATAGCTGTAAGGGAGTACACTGACGCCAATGGGGAGATTCCTTTTCGGATTGCTAGGGGGGGGAACGTTAAGCAATTTTTACAATTGCTCCGTTTTTATTTAAGTTCCACGATAGTGGAGTACAAGCTTAGTACAGAAGCAAGGAGTGTGTATTGGGACCAGTGTCGCGCCCATATTGAGTGAAGTTTTTCGGTCCAAGTGTGACAGAAGAATTGCTGATGTACTCGGCAGTGACGTGATAAGAGTATTTAAATACGTTGATGTTTTTTTCGGTTTTGTTCCGGCTTGGGTTTGCCCAAGACAGGAAGATTGTGATAGCTGATTTGTTGAGTGTGTTTAAAGAGCATTCTAACGGATTGAAGTTCACCACGGAGGACCCGAAGGAAGGAGTGTGGCAGCTCTTAGGCATTGAGCTTTCCTTCTCTGAGTCTCATGTGTGCTGGAGCTACTCACCTAGGTCGAAAAAGGCTGTTCTTCCGTACGATTCGAACCACTCTTAAGTAATAAAAAGGAGGATTATAACTAGTAGTGTGTTGGGGTCTCTTACGAGGTCATTTCCGCACAGGATGATCAAGAGTTTCTGCGGGCAGGCTAATAAATGTTTGGAGGGTGGGTACCCTAACAGCCTTCTAGTAGGGGCGATCAAAAAGTTTTGCAACTCGCATATAGCAAACACTATCGAAGGCTTTGAAAAACAAATATTTCTTAACATAATCCCTGCTTACACTAAAACACTTCTCCCATTTGCCTTAAAAACTTTTCATACCCCGCAAAAAAAAAAAAAAAAACTCTTTCTTCCTACTTGTTAAGCTACTGCTCTGTGGCAGTTCGCAGTGCACTCAAGTCATCGAACCTTCTTCCTTTTATGTGTTTTTTTTTTTTCAAATTCGGGAATAATAAAAGTCCCTAGGGGCCAGATCAGGACTGTAGGGTGGGTGTTCAAGCTCTTTGAAAGCACACTTTTGAATGACAGCCTGGGCAACGCGAGACTTGTGAACGGGGGCGTTGTCGTGCAGGAGGAGGACGCCTCTTGTCGCCAATCCTCGTCGTTTTTTCCACGATGGCCTCACGCAGTTTGCGGAGAACGTTGACATAGTATTCTCCTGTTATTGTCCGCTGTTTTCCAGATAATCAATCAGTAGGATCCCTTTTGCGTCCCAAAAAACTGTCGCCATCACTTTCTTCCCCGAGCGTTGCGTCTAGAATGTTTTTCGGAGGGGAGGACCCCGAATGCCTCCACTGCATAGATTGTTGTTTTGTTTCGGGGTCCCACTGGTAAAGCCATGTCTCATCCCCAGTCACAAGGCGGGCGAGAAAATCTTCTGGGTAGCTTTCATAGACTCTAACGCTCCCTTGATGAATGCAAGCGGTGCTGTCGATCCAGCGTAGAGAGGTTCCGTGGCACCCATCGTGCCGAGACCTTCGACATACCCCAAACGTCATGGATGATTGTGAAAGCACTGCCCTGGGAAATGTTCAATTCTGTAGCAACTTCGGACACCTTAATTCGGCGATTCTTCATGATTAGGCTCTCAGCTCGGGCTGAATGATCCAAATCGGTCAAAGTGCTGGGCCGCCCTGACCTTGGATCGTCTTGCACGTCCACACGAGCGCGTTCAAACTCGTTTAACCAGCGAGTTACTGCAGCATATGAAGGGCATTCATCGCCATACACATTCACCATTCTACTGTGAATTTCCTTCGCGGAACTCCATTTTTTGCACAAAAACTTTATCACGCTCCGATACTCAAGCTTGAAATCGGGGGAGGACGCCATGTTTAACTGACTGGTGCAGACCAAAAGCGGAACCGAAAGTCTTAATATTACGAACATGTTTGGCTACAGAGATGAGCTAAGCGACAGTTTTAGAGACATCACTGTCAGACCTTTGGTTATAGCCGAGTAGCAAAACCTTTTGATCACCCCGTAGGTGTAGCCAAGAGCCTCTTGGAAAAAGTGCGCAATCCGGCGGCTGGCATGGGTAAGACGTTTATGCAGAGACGTGTTGTAATACCTTATATTCCACAAGGTTGCGCACAGGTTAAAGAAAGTAGGCACAACGGCATGGCATTCCTGTAGTTTTTTCAGCTCCTGGTAAGCTGGGACGTTTATGTGCGAGAGTTGAATGAGGTTCGGGTCCCTATCCTTGGTTGTGTTAAACAGCATATAAACAAGCTTGTTTTTTGCGTGGGTTGGTTGGTATATTGTATTCCGCTGACGTGTAAGAGGGTATAGATCGGCCAAACAGGCCGCTGTGTAAACGACAGATAGTGGAAACATGCGTGCTCGATGAAGTCGTCACCGTCAGGACACTTGGAGGTGCACTGCTGATAGGTGCGGGTGCACTCCTTTTTTTAATCGACACCGAGATTCTGGCGAAGTACCGTAGAAGACGACTAGAGAGATTGTAGAAGCATTCTTTATTTCGAAGATCAATGATAAGTGTGTCAGCTCTCCCTCGATTTGTTTATATGACTGCGAACCTGCGTTTATCAGCAGTTTTCGACGAAATGGTCAGTTGATATGATGTGACGTAACGTGATGTGATGTGACTGGATGTATATGGGCACGACGGTGGGGCGTTTTTTTTTTTTCAGAAATTAAACAGTTGAAAATCAGCGCTCTGTGTGTGTACACCTTCTCTGTCCGTGTCTTTTCTGCGCGGTTTTTATCCTTTTAAAATGCAACACCAACTAGCCAACTTAGTACTGAGCGGTGTTCCCGTTTATACTTGGCCACATTAGCTGCACAGGCCATTAGTTGCAATAAAAAAAAAAGAAAATGGCAGGTGAGGAGAGAAAATAAAGCTGCTTATTCTTCTTAGCAAAAAAAAAAAAAAAGTCTGCTATCCTTTCGGTGTTAAAAAAACAAAACAAAAAAAAACGATTTCTTAGATTAACATTTCTGCTCCTCCACTAGGCGGCGTTCGATGAAACTGATTTCGATGAAACGACATTCGATGAAACGGCGTTCGATGAAATGTCAGGACCCAACGGAGTTTATGTGAGCAGTTAGCCGGTTCGAACCCCCATGAGGGGCCCTCAATCTGAAGGACGCTTATTACGGAGAAAGGCACCGAATCCAAGATGAAAGGCTAGACACATCCACGTTTGCTTACGGCCGAGATCTAGTGGTTTCTTACAACGATAGAACACACTGGCACGCTGCCGCCATCTATGAGGTGGCCCTGGAACTGCATTTCACTAGAGCGAAGGTTTTGCCCTATTTGCGAGAACAAATGTACGTACTATCTATGGGAAATGGTCGTTTATAACGTCGTCAAAAGATTTTTCCGGGTCAATAACAAAAAAATGATTCGCGAAACAAAGAGAGAATACATGAAATTCGCAAGGGTTCCCAAGTTACCCGTGAGATGGCGTCATTTTCTTATCCGTCGTAAGACTTCCCAAGAGGTTGTAAGGCACTCGGTCTTCTACAGTCGCCCGTCTACTATAAACCAGCCTTTACGCCGCACGTCAAAAGATTCCCAGTTGAAAATTGAAACGTCAAACTCCCCCGATTCGGCTTCGGCTCCTCCTGATCACCTTTGACGACACCGATCATATTTCGACCCGTTCATTAGTGCTCCAATTAAAATGAAATGCACAAACATACGTTCCAGTTCACATTAAAAATGCTTTAAATCAATAACAAAATGCTTGTTTGTGTTAGTCTTCATCAGAAATGTACATGTTACGACGCTTAGCGAGCGCCACCGAGTGCTTAGCGAATTCCTCAAGCCCGCTACCAATCTAGTGGTTCACAGTAGTTCAATGATAAACCCGAGAGTGAGACATCTTCACTATCTAGATTTCAACTCTGCAAGGATTGAATCACACAAAAAATGTCAGATCCTATGCTCCTGAAAATAACACGTTTAATACTCTTTTTTTTTTTTTGCGTACGATTAATGATCGAAATTCACTACCCTACGATTGTAGTGCATGCCCCAAATATTGACTGTTCCGCTGTTCCGTTCGAAACCTTATGTAATCCTCTCCTGCTTGGATGGTGAAAAGCCATATGCAGTATTTTCTAAATAAAAATAAATTAATAAAAAAAACAGCTAATGCCATGCCAGGATTCCTTAGCTCGCATTTTTTAGTCTAAGAGCAAGAATTTATTAGTCAAAACCACTTGGCCCGCATAAGCACCAGTGTGCTCGTACGCAGGACGCGAGGTCCTGCGTACGTATGCGACAACTACCGGTTACCGTAAAGGGCTTTAACAAAAAAATAGTGATTTTAGGTTCTTGAGTCATATCAATTGATAAGATAGATACCGGACGGTTTCACAGAACGCCGTAGAAACCTTTCCTACTAGAAATGCGCATCGCAAAAGAAATAAAAAAGAAGATAAAGCTGATGTTTATTGGAATCCAACAAAGGGCCTGTTAAAAAAAATAATTCATGTGCGGTATAGTTAGGTCAATAATTACTTTTGAGTACTTAACTTTTTAACAAGTACATTTAAAGCTATTGTCTCGGGGGTCTTTCTAGGCACCGCTGAAAATCACTAAATGAACCCGCTTTACAGAAAGATAAGGCACGCACAGGAATTTACGGACGCCCGGAAAATCACTCAATTCGGACGCGTTTTTTCGTTTCGGTGTTTCCAAAGTCACTGAAAATTCAAGTAAAGAAAGGGCGTGGCGTGTCATGCTCTAGCTTCTTGCTCTTGCGATTGGTTCTTCGGTGTGCTCATCGGATAATGCAGCCTTCTCATTGGCTGCGGAGAGATAATGAGATGCACGGGGCTCGCCATTCCCTGCGTTTCTTAAGATGTCGGGGACCACTGCAGGGAGGCATCTCGGCGCCAGGACTCCTCTCCCCCGTGGCCAAGGCGGGGAACTGTCAAATATACCGCCCCAGGAGAAAAGGACGTGTGCCGCAATTCGGTAAAAAGGAAACGCCGTGTTGTTCGAATGGCATCTCAAGAAGAAGCTTTGATTGCTTGAGTTGCACCTTCGTCATGCGAAGAATGCTCAGCGACGCACGTTAGTTGCGTGCTTCGGTCACAAGGAGCCGGGCAGCTGGCGCTAAGATGCGCTTCGAGAAGAAACCGAAACCTGAAAACAAATCCATATGTTTTTTTTTTTTTATTGCTGTGAAAGTTTTGTTTGTACTTCACATTTTCTTTTAAAGTGAACTGATTGATTTACTAATTTTCGGCAATCCGCTCAGAAATATTTGACTGAAATCGTGCGTTTAAATTTACAATAAAAAAGGTTCATTACTCAGAAATATTTATTGACCTTATGGTGAACGCTATTAACTTTCCTACTTAGCGGAAACCAACAGGACATCATCTATTTTCCTGTGTGACGCGCAGTTTTCGCTAGGACGATTTGGTCGACGTTCCGTGAAACACAATGTGTGTTTCTACTCAGCACAGTGCAATAAAAGAGCATAATAGTTCCTTAAACATATAGTTAGTCCAACGTGGAGCAGCCTGTTACCTCGATATCTAGTCTGAACTAACTTCAAAAACAAAATAAAAAAATAAGAAAATATTCCCGCTAACCGTTTAGCTAGTCTTACCTAGATGAAAAGAGTGACATCTCCGTTCAACGTAAATGAATTTTTCTTTCTTTTTTTCATTTCACGAGTAAATTAGTTTCACCGTATTGTTGTGTTTAATGAAATGATGTGACGAGGCTAAAGCCCCACTCTCACGCAGCCACAAAACCACACACACACGCACAAAAAAAATGCTTCGTTTTCTAGAAAGGCAGGAATGCGTCTTTTCGACGCTTAACTTCTTTATTTACTATACACCTTCAACTGCCAAAGTCACTACACTCATTACATGCCGAAGACGCTTGATTGAGGCAGCAGAGTGTGGTCTCGTTGTTTGCTTATTTATTCGAATTTATTTTGTTTTGACACAGATGGGAAGTTTATCCACGTGTTAACCATAACTGGACGGAGTCTAGATTTCAAGTACGTCTGTCTACGCACAAAAAAAAAATGATAGGCGAAAAATTTGTGTTGGTGTGCTGGCTGTATACCTTTTTACCACACAGATTCCTGAATAGGTAAATAAAAAGGTCCACGGCTTCCCATCTGCTTGTTTCTTAGTGCTCATGTAACACGATTTCTTTTTAAATACTCCAATGGATAAAGAGTTAAATGCATACTATAGAAATAGAGCGCCAAAGAAGCACGGACGATGGATGCCAAATCCATTAAGTACGTTGTACCAATAATCAGTCTGACTTTTAGGCGTAATAGCGTACCGAGTCATTGTCAGCTTTTGGGCAAAATAAAATCACATAGTAATCCGTTCTATTAGAGAGTGATTTAAATATATTATATCACGAACGTAGTACCGAATTTACTTAGATTTCTGCCGACGCACTTACCTAATTCTAGTACCTAAATTGTGAACAATGATGATATGAGTAAAATAAGCAGCACTCCTCAATTGAGCCAACCAAACAAAAGGCGTGATAAAAGACTCAGGAACCTCACTGCATCATCAAAAATCAGAGCTACGAAAAAGATGTGACTGGCCTAACTACGTTCGCAATCCTATCAACGTCATACTCCAATCCAGAAAAGCACTTCCTCAAACCAGTTCCGAAAAAAAATTATGCGCACGCACAGTGATACATCAAACATATCATATCCCTGTCGTATTTACATGTCTAATTCCCCCGCAATTACTTTTCTTTTTCCACCGCAGCTCGGAAGGGGTGATGTCAATGCATAACCACTGTCTTTTTTATATTTTTTTCTCTCAGCAAGATTGCGAAACAACAACAACAACAAACAAACAGAGCTAACAGGTTAGCTGCAAAATCAGATTAGTCATCCTATTTGGTCGACGCCCGAGGTACACTCGAACCAAAACCAGCCTCTTCTCGTAGAACAGGAAGAAGTCAACCAGAGTAAAAACAAGAGTATAGGAGCAACCGCACCACCGCGCGATGTTTTTGGGGCTAATGGTTTTCGTCCCTCGTCTATTTGTTTCTGCGCACAGTGCGTTAACCCGTGGCTCCCACCCCCCTTGTTTCAATTTGGAGGCGCCTTCTGCAGGTATGAAGATGATAAGGTAAACAGCGGCCGCCATCATAAAGAAGACCCCGGGGATAAACAAACGGCGCAGGCACTTCAAAGCGAGCCTCTTTTATCCACTTCCGACCTTTCTATGTGTCTTTGTGTGATTCGGAAAGCCACAAAATAATTGCTCGCAATGGGGGTGCTTCGAGGCTTTAAGAACAAGATGGCTGTGCGTAGGCTATGTCTGAAGGCCCACCTAATTGACGAAGGGTTCTTTTTTTCTTTCTTTGCGTGTTAAGAAAAGACGACGTGCACCACTGTTCAGAATTGTAAAGCGTAGTTACTTTGCTTAAAGGATTAACTTTAAGTTGCATAAATAAGGACGAGTAAGAAATACGACACTACAATCACTCGCTTCTATTGCGTGTGCTAAAATTCCCTGAAAATGAATGCCAAGAAAATATTAGGAAGTGTAAATAACAAGGAAAGCACTAGTTGTATAAACTCCTAAGAACTATCAGATACAACGAGTATTCATAAAAGTCATACTCTCTCTAAAAATATTTCACTAAAAACATTTTTGTTTACAAGAAAAACAAATGCATATAAAAGCAGGGGCGGCAAGATTACGATAATTTTGTTTAATTAAATTACATTATTAATTACTGTCTTGAACATTACTGAAAAGCGAGGAAGTTCCATTAAAAACTACTATCCCAAAGTGGTGCGTTAAGAATTGCATAACTTCAGAAAAATAACGGCCTTTGTTTGTAATTACTTGATCATTGCTGAACCTACTAGCGCAGTGGCACTTTATTTCTCTGACGATATTTATTTTTTGCCCACTACTCAAAATGTAGCTTCGTGTGAAATCAAATAAAATTTTATTCGACATATCTTATCACAGGGTGTCGGGTGCAGAGACGAAAGGCCACTAAAGATGCGGCTTAACGGTGTGTGAACCTAAGTCAATTTCAGAAACGATAAGATAGTGATATTAACGTGTTAAGGTTATTATAAAACAGGAAGCCGTTTTCATTTTACTGAATATTTTCTTCCTTGGATTTTGCGTTGATGACGGTAGTGAAACGAAAAGTCGCAAGATATTCTTTACTTTTTTTAACTGTCGCAAGACTTATATGTTTCGCAGAGTGAGTCAAACGGTCGATTTTATCAATAACTAGCCAGTCCCATCAGTGCACCTAATTTACAATTAATTTTAGTCATATCAGGAACCCTAAAAATGTTTTTGACCAACAATACAAAAAAAATCACAATTATTATGTTGTATGTACTCTAGTTCACTACACCAGTAACTTTAGCATAAAATGAACATAAACCTGTTCGTTTCTATTCTAGAATTTTCTAAAGGAAACTAAGCGAATTTCAGTATTAGTTAAATAAAAAAAAAATTTCTAGAGAGTGCTACATTTTTTGTTTGTTTCTATATTATACTCGGTGGAAGAAAGACGCTAAGAATAGTATTAAGTTCGCTATATGACGAGAACGGATAGATAAACTTTTTGACGCCTCATTTTTCTAATATATATTTTGAAACGTAATGAAATAACTATCTGAAAGTGATGTATGAGGGGTTTATGTTGAGTATAACATCAGTGGTGATCGGTAGTTGTTTGCAACAAGTTCGTCTTACCATCAACACCGTGCAACTTCAGGTGAAATTGATTGGTGGAGGAGGACGCAGCTGTCGATGGGTGCATTCTGGGTGCGCTGCCTTTTCCCGTACCCTCGTAAACATTTTCGAGCGAGATATCTCTCTCTTGTTTTGTTGACCATTACAAAACCCGCCTCGAGTAAAGTTTCCATGTTGGGTTTCGCCAGCTAAGTCTCTCCCATATTTATGTCCATTAAGTCAGCGTGGTTGCACAGTTTAATGGTCTGCCTGGAGTATCTGCCTTAACTTAGATATCAAGTGAATTTAGGGAACTCGAAGTTTCTTTAAATTCATTTGTATGAGTATGTTTTTGGAGAGACCAGACATTTATTTTCTTGCCTTTAACAACTTACTAATCGTGTCCACTGGAGTTTCAGAGGGCAATCTAAGACAACGCGATTAAACAGAAACGCACAGGAAACACCAAAACATAACTTCAAATATTGGTTTTTAAATGCTGCCTATTTCATACTTGCTACATAAACCACAGGTGTGCGTGCAAAAAGCAACACCGGATCGTTGTGTTGACGGACGCGAGCAGCCGCACAAGAACGTTGTTCTTTCGAAAAATAATTCAGAAAGCACCCGTTTCAGTGTTTTTTATTTTAAACTATATATACACAGGTCTTGAGAATTCACCGGAGAGAACTCTTTTCTGGAGCGTGAATCCCTCTCGCGTTCGGCAGCTTGGGTGTTTCTCAACAGCAACGAGAGAAATGAACCGCCCAAATGGTCCCAAGAAGGAACCCTTACAGCACTGCGTGAGAGCGAACGGTTTGATAAATAACGCCCAAAATGCGCACTTGATACGCGGAGCCTTAGCCGCGTGGAAGTTCATTATCGCGCGGCAGGATCGTCGGAAAACGCTACCCTTTGTTTCCAAAGAGTATTCCCCACTTTGAAAAGAAAGCCTGCTGTTGATGCGTAAACGCTCCATTTCCAGGATCCTTTAGACCCACTTAGGAAATGAAACTACACAAGAACAGAAACACTGTATAGAAGGAGAGGGTAATCAATGTCGTGTTTCTAAGATAGCGTTTCTTTTCTGAATGGTATTTCTCTTCTACGTTACAGACAACATACCATTAGAAAGCTGCAGTCTCTATAGTCTGAGCACATTCTTCAGAATAAACAAACGGTTGGAGTGTCTTTGTCGCAGGAAAGAAACAAAAAATAAAGAGATCCAACCGAACGGAAAGATAAACACTATTATGAGGCCAAGTGTGCTTTAAAAGGATGTGTGTCACTAAGACACAATCGCTTTTTTTTTTTTTTAGCCAAGAAAGGCATTTTTGTGTTTTAGATAATTTGTCGATCTATTTTTTTTTCAACAAACAGCGAATGACACTACTGGGGACCTTCTTTGTTTATATGTTTGTATAGACTATCATCCTCAAAAAAGGCTGTATACACAATCAACAAAGAGTATAAACAAAAGTTAATATTTTTAAAGATAAAATTATGGTTTAATGATTCAAGCAAATGCTAATATTGCATATATTGACACAAGACTCTTGAATTTAAGAAAAGTGATGCGATGTGAGACATATTACATTCATTTACAACAACAAAAAATAAATAATCATACTAATAAAAAAATTATTCACGAAAAAAAAAAAAACTGTCGATACGTCAGCAGAAATGTTATATGTCTGTTTTAGGGGAAGAAACGGGATGATGTAGTGGTTTGTGTTTTTGCCCCTCGTATTTCACCCTGCTCATATTAGTTGCTTTTTTTTTTAAGTTACTTAAGGTTCCAGTCGTTTTTTTTATATTTTTTTTTGCTGTTTCTATGTGTTGTTTCAATTTACTTCCTGTTTGGCGTAGCCACAACACAACGCAATGTTTTGAAAGTTATTCCCTAAAGGTCAATAACAAAAACTAGTAAATTCTTCGTTATAGAAAGTGTTATCGGCTTAAGCAAGCGAGATGCGTATGTAGATATCAAGTGGCTATAGTTAAACCGCATATCATGTTTAAAAATTAATATTTATACAGAAGGCATTTCAAAAGTTATAATGCCTGCAATTATCCAGATTTTTACTAGGAAGATATCAGAAAAATTATTGCAAAGGTGAAGTTGTCTTCCAGAGCAAATATTCCGAAAATGAAAACATTAAAAACATTTGTTAATTTACTTAATTATCACTAACTCCGTTGTGTCTAAAAAATCAATCAATTTTTTATGCATCTGTAGTGTCATCATCTTAAGATAATATGCATACATATTAAAGCCTGAATTCAAAAATACCGAATTGTAGCTCTCTGCAGAGCATCACACTTCACAATGGTTCAGAATCACTCTCTTTATTGCTATATTTTTATTGAAATTGATTTTATATATTTTTAATTGAATATCCAAGAAAATCCTGCAAGCGTCAGAAATTTGGAAGTATGACTAGAGTTGACGTACCGGTATGAAATGTAGATACGGAAAGCACGTAAAGCATACCCTTCGTTTTTGAATTTTACTTTACCATGAAGGGAATGATTTTGTCTATCAATATCAGTTGGATCAAGATCTGGGTTCCAATGTAAACGAGTGTGGTTCTTGTCAGATATGTATTAATTATGAAAGAATGGTTGTTATGTCCCTAACTCATAAAAAGAAGCCCCTTTAGTTTAATTATATCGCTGCAAATCAAGGCCCATCAAAGTTTTCAAAGTACAAATATCTAAGGGCATAAATAAGCAATTGTTTAAGCTGTAATAAGCATGTCCACTATGTTACATATGTAATGCTCTTCGCAAACTAGTTTATCTAAAAAGAACTTGGAAATATTCTACATCGGACATTCGGTTACGAGATTATAAAACTATCACTCGGCCATCGACAGAGTATGCTATCGTTATTGGGTGTTCTTTTATATATAAAATCAACATGGTTCAGAATAGATATGATAGGTGTATATTGAACGCGCATGGGAGGACACCTATTACCGATCTAGTCCAGAAAGCTGACTTTCCGGAAAGCTATCGAGGATGCAGACCAAGATTCACACATTGAATTATTCATGGTTCTGATACATATAATTAATCCTGATAACTATACAATGTTTTCTTTTGAGATATTCTACAAGACACCGACGTAGATCAACCATGGTGCTATTTAAGTATCGTAGTTTCTTTTTCCACGAACGGCGGAGTAGTCATTTCCTCATCACAGAGTTCAGCGGGAGTCCCTAGATATACATCTGGGGCGTCTCCTTTAATCTGTTAGTGAATTTGTAGTGTAATATTTTTCAAATTTCGAATCATGTTTGCCAATGTCAACGTTTTTTTGTCTTTTGTTTTGTTTTTTACAGTGTATTATTTGCTAGAATCGTCTCGTGTCAGTAACAATATTTTTAAATAAAAATAAATAAAAAAGTGTTGCTTTGTGGCTTCCCATTAAAAAAAAAAGAAAAAGAAAACTGCCTCATACCTTTACACCGAGAACAAATATCCAACCGATGAAAAAAATCACTCGGGCTACGCAGCGGGAAACGCGGTACCCAGCTTCCCCAAGTCACCACCAGATGGCGGGAGCGCATTACGGCCGACGCCATATTTGTGCTCGCATCGATCCCAGGCGGAGCCTCCTGATTGGCTCCGACACGGCGATACGGTGGAAAATTTTCTCCCTCCTCTCCCAGGGCGACCAGAATTCGACTATTTACTTGAATCGGGCGTTGTTTATGTCCGGAGCCTACAGCTTCAATTCAGCGGGCCTCGCATTTTTTCCCCAGCTGCGTGAAAAGTGCCGCAGTTCCGGACAAGGGGGGCTTCGAAAGCGAAAGACGCCATTTTGAAGCCTAATCGAGCCGAGTCGGGGACTGGGGGGAACGGTTGTCATGGAAACGCCTCTCACGCGGTTGGCCAGTGTATATTTTTGGACCTGCTGATGCATTCTGCTGCGCCTTCTCTCTCTCCCCCCCCCCCCCTTTCTTCCCTCGTTGCAGCCTGTTGGGTGACTGCTCTGCATGCGGCAGCCGGTTTGGGGCTGGAAGAGGGCTATGCCTCCCGGTTTTACGCTGTCGCGGAAAACTATGGAGGATTTTTTTGCGGAGAAGAAGCAGGCTAAGATGGCGTCGTGGAGGCGGACGTTCAGCGGTAGAGTTTTCCCATCCCGTTGGTCTGCAGCCTTTGACTATATTATGTATTCAATCAGTCACTTTAATCGCGAACTAAAAATAAAGAAGTTTTCAACAAAGATCGTTCAGCTGTTTGCTTGTAGGCAGATAGGAGCAGCCGCGGGAACAATTAGTTTTCTTTTCTCTTTTTCTGCACATACTTAAAATGTTTTACGCGAGCTAAATGAAATGGCTATACGAAATGTCTTACGAAATTTTATGAGGCTCAACCACATAAAACAATTATATTGCTTAAAAAAAAACAGAGTTGAAGTCTAAAATTTGCAAGAGGAATTCTTTAGGAAAGAATCTCATTTAGTACTTTCACCAAAGTGGTGGCTGACAACAAACTTTTATAAAACAATGATTTTAGCTTTTCTATATTATTTCTATGTGGATCTCTGGTATGACTTCAATCATTACTTTATACAAAACGGTGAAAGCTTATAACCAAATAACCAAAGCTTATATTTAATGGGTTTACAGCCATATATTTGTTTTAGCAGTTATACCCACGCCTTTGGCACCCGTCACAATGCCCGTTACATAATATATATATATATATATATTTATACGAGGGGTGATCAAAAAGTTCCGGGACTGATTTTGTTGCGTAAAAAGTAAGGGCAGTACAGTGATGCGCGCTCAGCAGTCGAAGGAAGGGACCTTCGCGTCTCATTATACCAAAGGGCGTCGCTCTGTGAACATTTGGAGCTGCGCTACACTAGTTTGTTTGACCACATGCACGGGCATGATGGCGATCTTTCCATAGACTGCAAACCAAAGCGAAAATGAACATCAATTTTACGTCAAACTCGGCAAATCTAAAACAGAGACCTCTGAAATGATTTAGAAGAATTATGTCGAAAAGCAGTGAGGTGTGCAAGGTGTTCTGAGTGGCACTCGCGCCTCAAGAATGGCAGAACGTCACTGAAGCCGAGGAGAGGGCGGATAAAGTCGCCCCACCGCTCTTCCGCCTTCCAGCGATGTTCTGCCGCTCTTGAAGCGCGAGTGCCACTTAAAACACCTTGCACCCTTCACTGCTTTTTGACATAAGCCTTCTAAATCATTTAACAGGTCTCTGTTTTATATTTGTCGAGTTTGACGTATAATTGATGTTCGTTCTTGCTTTGGTTTGCAGTGTATGGAAAGATCGCCATCATGCTCGTGCATGTGGTCAAACAAACTAGTGTAGCGCCGCTCCAAATGTTCACAGAGCGACGGTCTTTGGTATAATGAGACGCGAAGGTCCCTTCCTTCGACTGCTGAGCGCGCATCACTGTACTGCTCTCACTTTCTACGCAACAAAATCAGTCCCGGAACCTTTTGATCACCCCTCGTATATATATATATATAGAGAGAGAGAGAGAGACAGAGAGAGAGAGAGAGAGAGCATTATTTGTATGCCATTCTTAATTTCACTGCTATGACTGTGGGACGCTTTATCTTTGCATATATTGACATTTACTATAACATTTAGTTATAAAAAAAAAATTGTGCCCTGAGATTTTGACCACAGAAAACCCCGTACCTTTCCACAAATTGGTGAACCGTAACTCCCTAGTCATACCGCGATTTTTAAATTTATCTTAAACATTGAGAAGCAGTAAAAGAGGACGCGGAATTTATTTGTTCTCAATATTGAGCTGTGTCAAAATCAAACGCACGTTCAAAAAAGTGCTATATATTAAAAAAAAAAAGAAAAGTGTGCTGTATTATGTTTTTTGCATCGTGCATACGTTTGGCATATATTTCATGCAGCGTACCTACTATGTGCACGGGAAGAGGGAGGGGGAAGGGATGAAGTGAGAGGGAAAATGAAAGTGAAAGATACAGATCGAGAAACTGTTCATGGTTCCAAAACCATGTCATGTAACAAAATGTTGTCTTTTTTTCTTGAGGCGGCAGCTTCAGGTAATTTAACGTCGTCAATAAATATTGTAATAAGTGCAACAACCGTCTATAAAGCAAAAGGCGCCGCCCAATTAGGAGTTCTTCCGCTTTATATTATAGCTTTTTATTAGTAAGATGAATCAGACACCCGCCCAGTTATAATATATCGTTATAAATAATTTAAATTTACATCACTCTCAGGAAAGGTATGTGTACGCCTCATAGGGCAGTGCACCGATTAAGCTCATTTGACGGATTAATCGACTACTTTTAATCGATTAATTACTCAGTTAGATATCCTAATTGGAAGGCTGGTAAAATTGTTAAATATTGCGAAATTATAAATAAAGCAATACTATACATCCGGGTAACGACATTCCTGAGATGCCTGAATGATACAAGATTTATATGTTTTAAGGAAAGCATTTCATTTATTCGCTTCTCCGGCTTATGTTCTTTCCGTCAAATTTCATGTGTTTAAGGCGTAAGCAAAACAAATCACATCAAAAATATAAACCTTTCACTAACCTAGATTTGTCAGCTGCGAAGTAATATTTACATAATCAAAAATTGTAATTGACCTCAAAATATTAATTTTGCACTAATATAAAATGGTGGACCTAAAAAAAAAATAACAGGACGGTATGCCGATTTCTTATTTCCCATTTCCGTGGACAGTAGCAACATAGAAAACAAAACACAACACCACATGAATAAAATTGTCCAACATGAGGTTGAGCAGTCAATACTCGTCTTGAAAACATTTATATGATTGTGTCCAAGAAATACGCAACGACAGAAGGTGGTACAATAACTTATGGTATATCCTTACTCAAGACATTTCGTTTGCGTAAGTTGTGGCACATTTACTAAAACAATCACATAAAATATATATATATATATATATATATATATATATTTAGTGTAGGTTAAATTTTTGAACGGGCATCGGTGGCCGAGTGGGCTGGCGCATACCAGCTCGAAGAACGTGAAGCGAAAGCTCGCGCTGCAGAACGAAGGGATCCTGGGCTCAATCCCCGCCCCTGCCCGTTTCGATGGATGGGAATCCTACCGGCATGGGGTCGTGTATCACGTGGCACGTTGAAGACCCATGCTAGCGGTTGTACTGCACTGGATAAATTTCTTATCTACAGCTGGGAGACAACTCGTCCATTGGGGCTGATTAACTTCCGTCTAAATAAACATGCACACAACAGAATTAGTTAAATTCTTGACCCTGAGTTTGACAGCGACGAGGGTGAGAACCGTGGCAACCTCATGAAAGGTTCTGTTTTTTACCGATACTCGGGTAAACATTTAACCGGCGATTAGCGCATTACTCGAGAATCGGGAGATGAATCGATTAATATCACTGACTTAACATGCATACGCTTTCCAGTGAAACACATAGGGCGACAATTGATCTAGGTTAACGTTCATTCCAGTTATATTAAAGGGGTCACTGCAAATCTTATAAAAATAAAACGGGACCTACAGGTTTGTTTATATATATAATAAAAAATAAAAGACGTTTACAATCCCCTCTAACGCCAAATTAGAGCGCAGCTCTTGAGGAGCAGGAGGGGAAGGTGCGGACAGGAGGGTATGCCCCTCCTCCCCATCCGTACCCTCCCCTTCTCCTCGCCTGCTTGCCTCCAATTTAGCGAAACGTTTTCGCTAAATTTCCCGCTAAATTTAGCGGGGATTTTGTTTTCGATAAATTTAGCGGGTTTTTTTTTTGCGAAATTTAGCGGGGAAATTTTTCCGCTAGATTTGAAATTTTATCCATAATGCAACGCGCGGTGACGTAACGAGTGACGTCACTGGTGACCTTCGTGACGTCACATGTGACGTCACGTGTGTCGTCATGATGGGAAACGTCCCATAATGCAACGCGCGGCTACGCCGACGTCGACTCCGCTCAAGGCCGGAAACGGGCGCCTAAGAGCTGCGCTCTAAAGTTGTTCGCAACGCCGGTATATTCTGCATGACGTCTGCATAAGTTAACGAGAGTTGGAAATACTTTTGGTCAGAAATAAATGTAAAGGAACCGTCATTCAGCTTATAGTCTTCTACGTATTGCAGCGAATAATTGCCCAACTAGCCTAAAGCGAAGCTAGCACTTGCTAATCTGTGCAATACAAAGCGACATGTTTGCTGCAAAAGACGACGCAATAGGTCTACCCTAGACGCGATGCCTCTTTCTACACTCGTAGCCCGGCAATCTTTGCAAACGACAGCAACAACAACAACAAACCCGAGGCAAGAATAAATAAATAAACAACGAGACGCGGACCGCTTCCCCGATGATGTCATTCGAGCCCTCAACCCTTTTTCCCAGACCCCTCAAATTCAAATTTTAAGCGAAACTAGCTTCAAATCCCTAATCAAGATGGCGGCTTCGGCGAAGCGAGTGCCGGTGACGCTGGCTACATGCGCGCCGTCTACGGTGGAACCCCCGCCTCTTTTGGATTTGCCTGCCAAAGCACCGCCATTGTTTGTTTGTTTTTTTGTTTCCCTGTCGGCGGTCCCTCGTTGCGCTCACACGCACTTCATCCGGGTTCCGATTTTGGTTCTGTTGGGTAAACCGTGACAAAGCGCGGAAAAACATGTTCGCGGGGGACTTGACGTTGACGCTAATGAAAAAAATACCAGTCTGCACCCAAGTGACGTACCACTGGAACGATAAGCGGCGGACAGCTCAATGAAGGCACGATGAGTATGGCGCCTCCAGTTTTTAAGGACTACACTCTTCTGCATTACGCCGAAACCCCCCCAAAATAAAAACATTCGTTAGAATATATATATATTTCATTTTGCAAATTTTGTTTGCAAGGATCGCCGAGTGCATGTTCGTTTGTGAATATTTTTTATATATCTTTATCTACAGCCCTTACGTTCAGCGGAAACACTTCATTAGTCCTTGATTTAACGTAGAAATCGGCATAATGGTTTATAAAACAAAGCGATTGCTGTTGGTGGATGGTACTCAAACGCCAAATACTGATGGCGTTGGGTCATATATGAAATTGTGTTTATACACATACTACCCTTACTGGATGAATATCTGTTCAGTTGAAACATTTTGTAGCATTTTCAAAAGGCTAGTGTTTTGAACTCAGCGGCCTTTTAGATAATTGAAACTTGTTCTTTATTCTTGCCTGGTGTCCACTTTCTTTGTTGCTTTAATGTAGGTAGCCAGGCACAGATATTTCACGTCGAATTTCAGTAACACGTAGAACATGTTATTGGCAAGTAAAATTAATTGTTAGATGAAGATGGTAGTTTTCGGAAAAATCACGGTTACTGACGTAGCTGCGTGGTCACTTTGATCGTTTTCGCCAACCAGTTAGGCCGAAAAAAAGAAGAAAAAGAAACGTTTTACAATTTTGTGCAGTTGCTTCATGAAAAATAACATCAAGAACTATTCTCGATCGCCATTAAGGTTATATAAATAATGAACGCGCTTACATCAACTTCACCGCGCTTATTATAAGATACAAAACAAAAAAGCAACAATTTGAGCGTGCTCGTTTAAAAAAAAAGATCACAACGTCTCCACGTGGTGAATGATGTTGATTGGGGCGAAGCTCTGGTGGTGCTGATGATACTGATTTTATTGTTCATAGGTAGTGCTGATGGTGCTGATTTTTTTTATTGCGCATAGCCTAGGTAGTGCAGAGTTACGGGTTGCGTTTCGACTTCATTATTACTGCTTTATGGTCGGTGAAATGCAGAGCCAGTGGTTCTTCTAGCGGATCAGCTTGGATCCGCTAGAAGCCGTGGGAACACATCTCCACCGCTTAGGTCAACGGTCCAGGTCAGAAAGAGAATGTGTGGTATGGAACGTGGTTATATAAGCATTTGAGCATTTGACCGCAGCGCCCTCTCGTCTATAAACGTTGAGCCAATGTATGCAAAGTTTAACGCGATTATATACGCATTTGACCGCAGCGCCCTCTCCTGTATAGACGTTGAGCGGCTACATGCAACGTTTAATCCATGACAGAAAGATGGATGACACATGGCCGAGTGGTTAAGGCGATGGACTAAAAATCCATTGGGGTCTCCCCGCACAGGTTCGAATCCTGTTAACTGCGCAAACATTTTTTCTTTCTTTAAGAAGACAGATGGGATGGCAATCGATGTGAGCACAAACGCCGGATGGATGGACAATTTTTTTTTTTTTTGCGAAGTTATTAAGGTTTTGAATTTGGTCTGCAGATGGCTAGAGGCTCTACCTGCAACACCGAAAACGTAGCGTCAGACTTTCACTTTATTTCATTTATTTCGCCCTTAAATGCCCACAGAGGGCTTTAAATAAAAAAAGGGGGGGGGGGCAAATTTAAAAAGTCAGAATAACACCACAAAAAGGAGTAAGAAAAAAAAAAGACTAAGATGTTTGTGTCGGTTTCAGAATACGTGCAAAGAGGACGCTAGATGGTGACGAGAGAGGCAAAGGCAGATTTGAAGTCATTGGATTCTGGGATGCTCACAATAGGTTTCGGGAGGTTGTTCCAATCAGTAATAGCCAATTGTGAGGGAGAACATTTGAATAGATTAGTCCTAGGCGTGGTCAGTTGAAGTTTGAGTGGATGGTCGGTGCGGGGGAGATGTGGGTGGCTAGTGGGCAGTACTCATATTTTCTTAAAAAACAATTATAATACATTTCGTGCAGCTGGGTACGGCGTGATACTTTACTCCTATTCTTTAAAAGAGGGAGGTTTAATTTAGCTGTCATTGCGGTAAGTATTACCGCAATGAAGACGTTGTAATAGGGGAAAGCATAGGGGTACTACAGCTCGTTCCCGACGGGTTACAAACTTGCAAGACGTTGGGTAGTGTAAAATGATGCCGATTAAACTCACGCAAAAAAAAAAAACGTAAAAAAAACACGCGCGAAATATTGTGTTTTCTTAGACTACCTGCTTGACTTTCAAGTAATACAACATGTGACGTCACGCCACTAGAAAAGGCGGGGAAATTTAATTGTTGGTTTTGGCACCGCCTTAATTTGGCGTTTTCTCAATAGCTATTTATAATTAAAATATAATAAATTGCCTGCCCCGGAAAGAGTAATGCCTGAGTATTCCGAAAATGTGTTCACTAAAATAGCTAGCAAAAATAAAAAAAAATAAAAAACGCCGGAGCTTCTTTTTAACTTATGCCTACATTTCTATCGTATGTTTTTACACCCCCGCTCTATTTCACGGTGGCCGGTTGAGAACAACGGACTATTCACCCCCTTTTCATCCCAACTATCTCACCTGCCTTTTCCTTCCCGATATTGATATGCACCCCTCTGCTTCCCCAAAAAGTAATTCAATAAAGTGAGCCGCCGAACAAAAAAAAAAAAAAAAACGATATTCGCGCGCCACCACACATCTTGAGATATGCGCGAGGAGGATACCAAAACAAAATCAGTCCTTCTAATCGCGGTTGCAAACAAACAAGCACGCAACGAAACAAACAAACAACAACGACACGTAATCGCAACGGCTGACTAGTACCTAAAGAAAAGAAGAAAAAATAAAGGTAAAAAAAACGGGGGGGGGGGGGGGGGAAGGGTTAGAAGATTAATCTCCGATACGACCATCCATCTTTCAGAGGCTCCAGAGACGTCATCTATAAGTCAGTCGTCACTCGACGATCTCCTCCCATGCACGCTCTTTGTAAAGCAGTCATGCGTGACTCTTTTTTTCTTTTTTCGGTGCCGTTTTTGTTTTTATTTGTATACACTACGATGGCGTACGTGGCTGAAACGGAGTGAAAGAAAAAAGAAAAATACGAGTGAAAGAGAGAGAGAGAACGCGTCATAGAAGCGTCAAACTATGCGAAATACGAGCAAACTCGCCGAAATCGAGCGCCTGCGTGAGGGGGACCAAAGAGAGTCGTAACCTTGAAACGAGAAGACGTTGACTCACGAGTAACGTTTCAATGCTGTTGCTGGGCGAAGCCGGTTTTTCCTCTCGATGCTTTTGCAGGTTTTGGTTTTTGGTTTGCTTTATATGTTTAGAGCAAATGTTTTTTTTTTTCATTGAGTTTGATTTTGTTGCATCGCAGCTAAAATGTGCGGAAATGTGTACTCTCATTTGCTTTCCTAGCGTAGATGTTAGAAAAACAAACGAAATAAATTGATTGCCTCCACTAACGTCTTCTCACAATTCAAACCAAGTGTCAGATGTTGCGCACTGCGTTCTGGACAACGTGAGGTGTTTTTTGGTGGTTCTTAACTGTGAACCCATAAACAAAAGCACAAAGACTTTTTTTTGCGTTTTGTGATTTTATCAGTTTCTAGGTGCGAGAGCGATAGGAGCTCTTTATTGTATCAATGTCCCCCAGAGACACACAGAAATGTCTAATAGAAAAGTGTTATATTAATGTTTATTTACTTTATGACAAATATACATGTAGATTATGACGCTACATGAAGGTGCAGATTAGACTACACTGGTAAAGACAAGGGGAAGATGTAGGGGGGGGGGGGGCGGTTAAACACGAAAAACTTTACCATGCACTTGCCAGTCGATATTCGGATGACTTCAAAATCTGTCTGAAACATTTGCGCACATTTGTCACAAGCAACTTTTGGTTTCTGTATTCAAAATACAGTACCAAGTATTGCCAGTACACAGCTTATTACGTTATGACCAGAAAACCATAGAATGACCAACATATTTTTTGTTATATACAGTAAATGTAATCAAAATCTTCATAATGAAGAGTAGATGTTGTAGCGCGTTTTACTGGTAGAAGAAAGAATAAACAAATATACACGAACGTTTTAGCCAATTGTTAAAGTGTTAGAGGGTGTTAGTGTTATTGTGTTAGAGGGTTCCTCACTTTATATCGTAAGCTCACTGGCACTAATGGGCCCCATGTATGCTCGCATGCAACCCCCTTGATCTAGAAGCTTCTTTGTCGCCTCGCATTTCAAGGAAAAAAGCGGACTGCTTCTTTTAGTCTGTCTTTCGAAAAACTAAATGACGGGGTTACGAGGATCGCAGTGTTGACTTGGTCACGAAGATTACCCCTTGTTGACGATACTCAGATTCGGTGAGAACGCTCGATTTGAGCATGGGACGATCAATGACTCGACGAGCATTCGGATAGTGGCTCATGTCCAATCGCTGCAATGACGAGAATATGCAAACCCGAACCATAATTTGGAACCCAAAACTTTCCCTGTGCTTTGCCATGCCCAGAGCATGGCCACAATGAACACTGACGGAATAAAATTGACCCTAGATCAATCACGTGGCCACTTGCTTCTAGTTGCAGCTTGAAAGGGTGAACGCTGCTCGTTTCTCTCTAATGTTCTCCTGCAATCGCCTTTGCTTGGAAAGAAAAAGGTAGCGCGTGTTTTGTAGGTTACGCACGTCAAGGTTACGCGTTACGCACGGTATTTACTAAAATTGCAAAACTTGCTGCGCCCTCCACAAAAACGTACGTTCTGAAAAAAAAAAAACATTTTTTTAAACCGCGTTTAAGGGTGTAAAAATAACGAAACTAACAAAACAAAGTGCCACGCACCGGCGATTACAAAACGTTCATAAGAAAAACGACCGGCACGTAATAAAATAACGAAAAAGACCTAACCTCTCCGAAATCGTGATATAAAAACAGCATTCAATTTTGATGGCACTTCCAATGCCTACAGCGAACACAAAGTTCCGAATACTCCTGATGCCATTGAAGCCGCGGGTGCTTCAATAACATACGCACACCTCCTAACACTCGACCCCCCCCCCCCCCCCCCCCGGCCCTTGTACACACGCACACTTTTCCGCCCACTGCCTTGCGCACCCAACACGCCCCCCCCCCCCTTTTTTTTCTCCTTTCTTTATGATTTTTTTAAAGTTTAGTGATCAAAATAACTAGAAGCGCACACGAGTGAAATCTATATTGTTTTCTTTACATAGTGCTTCTCCTCGGCGAATGCGTGTGCCTCTCGCAAGTTCGATAGACTCCTCCCACGGAGCTTGACATCGCATTATGCAGATCTGTCGTGGCCGGGGGCCGTGACTCCCGGTTGCCATGGAAACGGGTCCTACTCATAGCAGCCCGCAGCGCCTTCAGAATTCCCGAGAAGACATATGCGATGCTTGGTATCTCGGATGTAACCCCCTTGACGACCATGTGTGAGGTTCAGACATACGAGCAATAAAAAGCGACGTTAGGATGTCACTGTTATAAGCACACCTTTCTCGTATAACCAAACTATCTTTTAACTTGGTTGAATTTCATTTTATGATTAAACAAAGGACGATAATTTGGCGAGAAAATGACGAAGATACATGTCTTGAGGCTGAAAACAATTTTAACAATGGTAAGTCTTGAAAGGAGCATCTCCAGAAGAAGTATCGCTCTCGGGATTTTGGTTTTTCAATTTCACATGGCTAGCGAAGTCGATTACTGAAGAGCTACGCAAAAACACTACGATGTTACGTATGCTCCTTAAATTGTTATTTGTTGTGGGGAGAACTTTTTTTAGATTATTAATAGGCAAGTATGAGGGACGTGTTTCAGCGTAGAAAACAAATAGTAAAGAACCAAATGAGATCTTAAAAGGCATACCACAACACGAGAAAAAAATTGTTTTCGGGGTGTCGAGTTTTTTTTTATTTTGAAATTGTTAAAAGATTGATAAAGGAAAAGCGTCTCTCTCACAAGTCCAACTGCAGTGTAGGATAAAGATCCTCCCACAACAATAGAAGCATAGATGTTGGTGAAACCATATTTCACTTGTGGTATTATAACATAGAAGAAAAAAAAAACGACACTTCAAAAGATACTCTAATTTTGTTTCATTCATTTTTTATCAGTCTCGGTGCACAACGTATTTCTTGACTTTTTTAATTTTTTTTTTTTTTAGACTTGCAGAACTTGGGAGAGTGTGCGCTTCGCCGCAAGATAACTCTATGTGCAGTGAAGAAACCTTTACAGAAGATCCGTTTTCTATACGGCGAAGTGAAGTTTTTCCAAATAGAATACAACGTACTGTACCCCTGGTAGGTGGTATTCCATATAGAATGCTACCCACCTACCCTAAGAGGTCCATGTCACTTCTTTGGCGGAAAGGACGCGAGCTATTTGCGCATTCCTAACGGGAGAGAGGGCTCGTTTAAGTTAGGCATTCTACTGGGCGTCCATATGGTGCGTGCCAGTGACTAAAGTTTGATGGCACCGCACACGATATGTGAGATGAAATATAGTACGCGTAAGGTCACGCGCGGAGGATGTGAACTTTCGTGTTTTATTTTAGTAAATATTATTTCAATTTGTCTTTGTATCAGAACTGCTAGAGCACTTTTATTGTTAAATGCTTTTTTTTATAGTTAACGTGAACTACGGAGGGTGCATATTTTAGTAAGCATTATATGGTCTGTGTCACGCGCTGAGAAAAAGCATTTTATCGTATAGATACACTAGATAGGTTATGCGCGGGGACAAAAAAACAAGACTGGATACATAACATTAGGAAAGTAGCAAAAGACGCAGTTTAAGCGGCGAAGAGACAGGGGGTGCGCAGGCATGCTGGTGTCTGTTATACACGGCGCAAGATCTGCGTTGTCGTCCATCCCCTGTCTCGAGCTCTTCCATCATTCACAACATACATTGACTCTTCCGCACACTCACCATTCATTGTTTGTTGCGTGCGTCCTTTTATCTTCCCCAGTGTCGCTTTCAAAATTTTAGGCCACTTTTCTCACGCGTGCATCCAGCTTCATCGCGCATATTTTATTAATTTATTGAACTCCGCCTCCCATATACAACAAAATAGATTAAATATTTACAAAAAAATAAATAAATTAAAGCATTTTTTGAACTACAATGTTTCAATCACAGAGAAGTAGCTGTATGTCTGCATCATGAGCGGTAAACGCCGCAAACGGATTGTAATATTTCTAGGAGTGGCTAACTGCAGTGCAGGTTGTTTTCTTAATTTGTTCAATCCGACAGCTAGGAAACAACTAGCTCAAATATTTAAAAAGTTAATTTTGCCAGAAAAAGCCAGCCTGTCTAGCTGTGTTTAAGGATTGTAAGTTATGTGTAAGCAGCATATTAAAAAACGAAAAATGGCGGAGAACTGTGATGCCTTTATAAAGGAACGTCGGTCGAGCGACCACTCTCACAGGTAGTGTTTCTTAGCGGTCTCGCGAAGTTTCTCAACTAGTCTTTGCCTCTTGAGGATAAAATACTGGAAGTGTTTGCTATGTGTTTCTAATTTCTGAGAATCGTTACACTTTTTCGCGCAATCTAACATTATTTGTTTGTAGGTAACCTTGGAGATTTTGAAGCTTTGCCCGTTTTCTTGCCGAGACAAATTCGAGACCTTCGGTAAAAATAGGTTAAAAAAAATTTAGGTAAAAATATGCTATACATGGTGAAATTATGAGGCTGTAGCATTCATCAAAAGTAAGAAGAAAAAAAGGCAAGAACGCAGTGTTCTGTTACAAACCTGCAAACAGCACTCCGGAACCGCAGCCTCCATTTCGTATAATATACAAAACAGGCTATATAACCATCACTTTGATGGAAGCCTGGTGTTGTTTTAACCTCAATGCTTATCTGCTTAACTCTGGTTTAACTCTTGTTTAACTTAACTGTTGTTTATTAAAGCAAATAAATCTGAAATATTTTATGTCTGACAACCGCCCACGCTAAAGTCCTTAACGCCAAGCTTTGTTCTTTTTTTTTAAAGCAGTTTGTTACACTACAATAACTATTCTTCGAGGTGAAAACTAGGCATACGAAAATAATCAAATTTATAGAAGCATACGCTCTTCAACATTTATTACGGTTCTCGGTTGCAGACCATTAGTTAAATTACACGTACTTATATGCCGGCCGCTTGTATACGTCAGTGATAGGTTCTGTTGACCTTGTTCACGCACATTTCACATACAACGCCATCATGTACCCGGCACTGAGACAATTATTTTGAAAATTCCGACACCACTGATAATGGTCTGTCGACAAGCCCAGCAAACGTTATCGCTGGTCTAGGCTGTAGCGCAACGAAACGCTTATCAGGACGTTTGAATTTACAGTGTCAAGTACACTTGAGACGTAAGGCCAATCAAACGCTTACGCCATCATTCAATCGATTTGTTGTTCCTGAGAATCAGCACAGGGGGCTAGACAGTCGCCAACTCCGTACGTTTAAGAATGTGGTTATTTTAAAAGGTGGAGCTCGATCTTTCAATACATTGCTGGAGCTAGTAAATTGTTTTGTTTTAAACACTGAATGTCCTCAAGAAAGTCCGATGAAGTTAAATATTTTATTTTTAGATTACTTATTTGGTAGCATTTTTAACGACAATACATTTTACTGGACTGTTTTCATCAACATTGAGCATAGTGACTCTAACACTGAACATTGCTAGAATTACAATGATGGCGCATTTTCTGGTCGTTCAAAATAATTCAGTCGCATAACGTGTAATAAGTTTCGCGTGAAATGTTTTTTTTTTTTTTGTCCCAATAAAGAAGCAGCATGCTCACAACAGTTCTCTCAGCTAGGATCTTCTAGCGATAAAGTATATAAAGACATGAGTGAAGTAAAAAGTGAGGCTGCATTTACTGAAGACAACACGATAGTCATGACAACGCAACGTTTAGCGCTATTAGAAGGACGCGCTGTTATGAAGCTTGGTTAGTGCTGATCAGCGTTCAGAGTTGCCACTCCGGAGTTTTTATGATGCCGGAATCATTCCACATTTCCTCGACACTGGAAGAGAATGGGAATGGAATGGCGGCAGCACTGAGAGGAATGAAACGGGACTAGAATTCAATGCCTCTTGCCCGGAATAGAGTGCGAATGAAGTGGGCTTGGTTCTTACGCAAGTAGTGCTGATCTTCAACTTGGGCCTACAGCCTGCTGGCGCAACGTTAGTGCATGCGGTACAAATAGCTCTTGACACGGCATCTGTCTGACAGGCTCGTGCTTCTTCGAAGATGAAAGTGGCGCCTCCGGTGAAGCAGCCAAAACTGACAACTTATGAACGGACAAGATGTAGTTCCTGGCTCCGGGAGACGCGATAAAGCGGCTTTTGTAACCACGCGCGATTACGGCACCGGCCATAGGCCGCCAGGCAGGGACAAAGCCATGCCGCCAGCCTTTCTTGAATCTGGGCCTTGTCACTCCATGAGGTTCGCGTGGCGCTAAAAGTCCCATAACTGGCTCATATTTCTGCGCAACACAGGGCCAATAGTTGATTCCCCGACGAGCACCTATATCCCGTTTCATTTTACAATGAACTGCAGTCTGTAGCGGATGCTACAAATCAACATGTGATCCCAGTGCTGTGAAAGTACTGCGGGACAACACATACTCGAATTAGGGGGATAGAATGGAACGGTTTCAGCCCTTCCAGGAATGGGAATAGGCCCAGTATGTCAATTCCTAGGAGTTGAAAATAATGAAATTATTTTAAACTGCAATTCCCCGGAATAGAGTAGGAATAGAATGGGGGTGTTCATTCCGCAACACTGGTGCTCATTTATATTTGACTATATTTTGACGTCCATTTTCATGAGCACTGCACTGAATTGCAAATGCAAAAAACCTTCCTAAACATTAAAAATAATAAATTTGACATGCTGTATGTTACTCAAGCATCTTTCTAAATATAGAAACATCAAAGCCAATATTGGCGTTAAATTTCTAGGTATATTTTATATGGCGAAGGGAGCGGAAAATAAAACGTTTTTAAAGAAGCTGGAGAAGCAGAGAAATTATACAGTTCATGAACAATCACCGAAAGATCACTTTAAAAAGAAGTTATTTTTCCAATTTAATAGATAGCTCTCGCCAAAACTCACTACCAAGATGCTTAGCTTCGGTGTGTGGTTCACACTCTCTAGCTGCTTGTCTTGAGTACAAGTGTCGTTCAGTGAAACACCATTGCTGATTATTTTTTTGCCAAGAATATATCCCCCCCACCCGCCATACGTTGGCTCTCAGCTTTTCGAGGGTGGTCTATCTGGCCTCCTCAATGCAAAGAGATAGAAGCTCCTGGTCCGCGAGTTTTACAAATTCCACTGCATATTCTACGGACGAATTCAAAGTGAACACCACCACACACTATGGACACACACTTCATGCTTCACTTCTCACCAGAACGCAATCCACACGCTGTCCGTTCGCCACTATAACGCCTCACTTCCAGCATCATTCAGGCTTGACGGATGTATAATCCACGAGAAGGAGCCGAAGTGGGACTTGCGTGCTCTTCGGCCGGTCGCAGTGGTGGCATAGCGGAGCGGTATCATTTCATTTTGAGTCACGCACACGTGGATTCCGAGGCATCACCAACGGTCAATGATCCAGACGTCTCTCGCAGGTGTTCAGGCAGGAAAACACATCGATGCACTGGCTGACTTTCTCTTCAACGTGTCATCTTCACACATAAGCCACGAGTTGTCTGTTCTCGATGATCTTGACGTAGATGACACACTTTCAAAGGGACGTTTGTACAAAAAGCACCATGAACAGCAGCTGTACGTGTTATTTCAGCAAGATAGAAGTGTACGGGTTACATACATAAAAAATAATCCGAGATTGCTTTTCATATTATAAGATCTGCCCTTTCATTGACAAACAGTATATACTTTGTTTTATATTGAAATAACCCTGAATTGTAACAATATTGTCAAGTGAAATAAGTGAAGGACATCCCTCCTTTGTAAACAACTGAAAAGAATGCTTTTATACCTTAAATTTGTTCTTCATGTAGATATCTATATTATTTATTTTTTCGATATTTCAAGATCACGTGAATAACGATATTGTGTTGGAATGTTTCACACTTTCGAAAAGCTTATTGTAGTGACCCATGTACACTCGAACGCAATGCCACTGACCAAGTACCTTCTTCGCCGCCGCGTAATTTGAAGGATAAAATCTGACGTTTTCTTTCAGCCTCTCGGTCGCAAAACTTGATGACTTAATTGTCGGGATAGCGTTGTTGACGTTTTTAAACAGTATGATACTCGGGAGTTTGATATTTAAATGCAGCTCATGCAGTGGACAAGGGCACTGCGTGGGCATTTTGATTTTATCTCGTGACAATCAATGCCTCGACATACATTGGGGTAGCGGCTCCTGTTCAATCGATGGGGTGACGAGAACAGCCGAACCTTAAAAATTCGGGGAACTAAGGGCGTAGCTATGATCGGTGGCTTATTTGCGACTCCAGCGAAATTGATGGCATTCATTTGCTAAAACAGAAATCTCGCGTTTACTCTTACCTCGAGTGTATAAGATAAAGAGGCCAGAATGACCTTGCCAAGTCAGTCTCACCTTAGCTCAATCGCAAACATTCTAGGTCGAATATTTGAGAAGCCGAGTGTAGTACATAAGGAGCCGAGCGTGGTATTGCCGATTCATTCACTCTCGCATTAGCCAGCTGTCACGCCGACGCACCGTCGCTCGCTGCTGCTTTCTCGACGTTTGTCTTTCTTTTTGTTTCTGGAACAAGTTCGCCGATTAAAACTCTATTTTCAGTTCATTATTCATCGTCTCGTCGCCTTCATCTGTGACATTTCTGGTAGAGGCGCGGGGTACAACTCATGCAGCGTACCCCAACGAAGACCCGCAGTGCTAGCACCCACCTAAGCGAAAGAAGACTTTTGGTGGAAAAAGCCGACGCACGAGCGAACCACCGCACGCAAGGCAAGTCCCCAGAGTTTGCTTCCCTGCCATCCAAGAGCAAGACCAAGCCGTCTACAAGACCAGCCATGACCACCCCACCCGTCGTCGTCCTACCCGTCGCTGCACGTACAGAGCGCGACACTGTTAGCGCGAACAAGCGATCGCCGGTTTTTCCAGCTTTTCTCTTTGAAACCAAAGAATGTCATCCAAGTTATTATTGTTACGGAAAGAGCTCATATAGTTCTATAATGTAAGCAATAAAATTTCGTGCTCGCTAATACTGTTCAGAAGTAAAATGCGAAAATGCGCCGATGTCGTGTTCGCGCTAACAGTGTCGCGATGTGTACACCCGCGTACTTCCACGGTGGGCTTTTTGAAGACGTCGAGGACTGGCTACAGAAATACGAGCGAGTGGCCCAGCACAACCGACGGACGGAAGAACGGCGCTAGCAAAATTTGTACTTCACGCTCGAAGGAGCGGCCAGGCACTGGTTTGGGAATCACGAGACCTCCCTAACCTCGTAGACCACCTGGAAGGATGCGTTGAAACGGACATTTACCAGCCAACATCGACGGGAGAGTTCCGACGACTTTTGAATGCGAACCCAGAGCCCCAACGATACCGTAACGAGCTTCGTTGAAGATGTCTTGCTCCTGAGCGCCCGTGCCGACACTCAAGCAGCGGACGAGAAAAAAAAAAAACTGCAAATCCTGGTGCGTGGGGTGAAGAGTGACATCTTCGGCCGCCTCGTCCGCAATCCTCCAACGACAGTCAATGGGTTTGTTATCGAAGCAACAAACATTGAGCGGACCTTAACGGCCCGAGCTCGCCACTATCATCGGCTCAACGACGTCTCAACTTTAACATCGGCCCGCTCTGAATTCAGCTTCAGCGTCGATGAGCTTCGCGAGATCATCCGCGACGTTGTTTGCGAAAAACTCAAGAAACTGCTGCCTGCTGCCGACCCCTTGGCATCGCTGTCCATCGCCGAACTCGTGCGAGAAGAGCTTCAGAGAACCATCGAACCAAAGGCTCCTGTCAACCCTGCACCGCTTGAGCAACCGACGCTGACCAACGCCGCAATGGCTAAACAGCCGCCGACGGCTGCCCACTTATACCAAGCGCCACCCCAACGTCAGGACGAACGGGCATGGTACGTCCGCCCACAACAACTTGTACCGAGGAAGACCGACTTGTGGAGAACGGCCGATTAACGTCCAATCTGCTACCTCTGGGGGAAAGCGGACCAAGTTTACTGACGATGCCCCCACCTGCTGGGCCATTCAAGGGTTTGTGCCCAATGTCCCTTGACCAGTCCTTGTGGAGCGACTTCTGGACATTGAGGACTACTTACGCTGCCCGACGTCTCCTGGGCTGTCTCGCCGCACGGCGATACCGTTCGCCACCACAGCGACGTCCATCATCACACTTCCCCCCGGTCTCGCCGGGACAGTCCGTCGTCTCTCCTCCCTCGTCGGGAAAACTAAAAGCGGCAAATGCTGGAGGTGGTGTTGCCATAGACGGAAGAAGCGAACACCCTTTAAAAACGTCGGGGGGCTCCCACATAGCGACGAGACGCATAGGAACGGCGCTTCTGTGACGCTGTCGAATTACCTCGACGTTAGCATCGTTGGCCACAACGCGAAGGCACTCATCGACACCGGAGCAGACTATTCCGTTTTGAGTGGGAAGCTCTTTTGCCGCCTTCGGTAAGGGATGACGCCATGGGACGGGTCTACAAGGTTATTCGCCTCGTTGGGGACTTGACCTACGAGGCGCTCCCCAACGGAACCCGACCATCAGGACGCGCTAACTGCGACCCGAAGCACTGCACGTCGTTCGTCTCAAGCCATACTATGCTCGATAGTGCCAATGACTATATGTGGTTCAGACAACCCCGCGGTTGACGATTTGCTGTTTTATGGTGTAGATTTTTTAAATTTATTTAAAGTGGCATCGGGACGATGATCTTTTAAAGGGGGAAGTAATGCCGCTTGCATGACTGAGAAGGAACGCTTCTCCGTTCATCTAAAATGTCGCGTTTACTCTTACTTTGAGTGCAAAAGATCAAGAGGCCAGAATTACCTTGCCTAGTCAGTCTCACCTTAGCTCAATCGCAAACGTTCTAGGTCGAATATTCGAGAAGCCGAGTGTATTAGATAAGAAGCCGAGCGCGGTGTTGCCGATTCATTCACTCTCGTGCTATACTTCGTCTCACCCTACCATGGACTAAAGAAAGAAGCTACGGACCGCCAGATCCAATCACGAGCCACTTCGAAATTTCGTGGTATTTCGCTTCGATGCACGCATCGGTGCCCGCGTCTCGGATTACTGATGGGGATGAGCGGACGGTGGTTTGAATATAGAGTAGCACTGAGTGACTTAACAATTTTACATTGCAAGGAAGGCCACGACATACAGGCTCTTTGCAGTGTCGAAGCTATGAATATGAAAATGATGCAGCGCTTTTGGATTCGGAGCATTATTGGTCCACCCCTAATCAATGCTAAGCGTGTCATAGTTTAGCGTGGAGGGCGATTGGACCTGGCGGCCTGTGGCTTTGGCCTTTAGTCCATCGTAGGATGAGACGAAGTATAGCCAGCTGTCACGCCGACACTCCGTCCCTCGCTGCTGCCGCCGTCAACGCCCGCTGCGCTGCTTTCTCGACATTTGTTCTTCCTTTAGCTTCTGGCAGAAGTTCGCCAATTAAACCTTTATTTTCAGTTCATTATTCATCGTCTCGTCACCTTTATCCGTGACAATATGGCCGCTTGTTCTGACTGAAAATTGAGGGGTAAACGCTGCTCGTTTTTCTTCGATTTTTTTGCGGCTTCTTTTACGTGGTGAAAGAACTAAAGCGGGCTTTATAGCCTATATGTTATAAATGTCACAGGATAAGTCTAAGTTGCATTTAATAAAAGAAGAAAAAAATGATGGCGTGGCCATCTTAAAACTCCACTTAAAAAAAAAAAGAGAGAGATCGACCAGTAAAGTTGATATAAACGCATTGCAGCAGCTGTGCGTGGACGCCGCCATAACCGACCTTTAGTTTTTGTTCCCTCCTATAACGTTTACTTCACTTCGCCATTATCACAGCAGCGCAGGTTATTGCCATTTTAGATTCTACTGTGTCCTCCCCAGCATTGGCCTTTGAGAAGGCTGATCATCACCCGCTTCAGTGGCTCGGCATCTGGGCAAGAAAAGAGAAGGTCAACAATGGCGACTATAATCTGGCGCGTGTGCAGACCATTACCCGCCAGGCATGCGCCCGCACTCTCCGCGAAACTGTGTAATAGGTTTTTTTTTAATGCATCACGTGAGATATTTATATGCGTCATCAAAACGAGCAGTGTGTGAAGCAATTTATAATCTGGCATGACAATTGCTGCGACGGTGAATGATAAATCTTATCAAAGCTCGCTTTCAAAACGCGCTCAACTGTAACGCGTATACAGCAATGGCAGCTCACAAGCTGGCGCAATGGCTAACCCCACATTTGTGCTCTGCACATTTCTGCACAAATATTTATAAGATGTTGGAAGATAAGCTGATATTTGCCAAGAGAGGGAAGCATGTGGCGTAGGCAGGGGGGGGGGGGGGGGAGGGGGAGAAGCGGGGAGTGGTTTGGAGGGTCCGATACCTTCTAAAATTTTTACCAGCTCCCCACTGCCACAACCTGCTACGAGGCGCGGGGAGGGGACAGACACGTCGCCAGTGAGGCCCAGAAAATGCGGGACTAGCGCTGAAGACTGGCATTTCTTTGTGTCCCGAAGCTCAAGGAGATTGGCCGTATTTAAAGAAAGGGTTGGTTCCCGTTTCCACAACATAGAAACTTTCGCCCACTACAGGAGGTGTACACAGTGCAGCCTCGGTCAAAGGAGTCAACAAAATGCTGCACCCGCTCTGAAGCCCATCTGGTGCTCCCGTAGTTTTTGCTGTACTTAAAAGATCGCGTGCTAGAGCCTAGAGGGCAGCGCAAAGGTGACCTTTTTGCGTTGCCTTTTCCCCCAAGACTCAGCATATGCAGGTGTTCCAAGATTCGAAGATCGTTCGGGAAGCTTAATAATCCCTCCAACGTTTTTACATATTACAAAAAAAAAACTGAATTGGGAAGAAGAACGTGGTACCTAAAGTACTCTTTCAAGTAGGATTAGAGAACTTGTACTTAACTTGAAGTAAATTCTTTGAGCATGTACTTGTACTTTACTACGGTATTTTTCTGGTCATTTCTGAAAAAAAGTAAAAGTCCCGACTTCAAAGTACCTTCCCCAAATTTGAAAAAGAAAAAAAGAAAAAAAGATGTATCATCATGTGAAAACGTGCTGTCGCCTTTCGAGACGTCATCTAGTCATTCCTCTGAGTGAAGCAATGGCGCCTAAAAGACCGATACAAATAAGTGCCCTATAAGCGTATTGTGTTAAATAGTTTGTCAGCGAGAGTAAAGCGCCGTTCCCATATATGCGACCGAGTAAGACCGAGGGAGACCAGACCGGTTTTTAAGCCTCTTGCGACGTCTTAGGACCGGATGCGTTGCAGCGGAGCTGGTCCTAAGACATCGGAAGAGGTTTAAAAACCGGTCTGGTCTCTCTCGGTCTTACTCGGTCGCAAGAGTGTGAACAGGCCTTTAAACAACTATTCTATGGCGACTTGCCGTTATCCAATATTTGCCGCCATTTCCGAGACAAACTAATGTTCCCCCGATTACCCCAGGAGCAATGTATACCAGGGTGGTTTCATCTCAAATCATGCAAGAAAAAATGTTGGGTCTTCAAAAAATTCTGGAAATAATATATGTTGTGGGCTAATTCTTCATTAGAACGAAATGGGAAGCGGTTTTGAAGAAAAAAAATTTGTTCTCGAGTTATTATATTTCGTTTGACCGAAAGCGGATTCTGAGATTTTGGCGATTGTCTGAGGTCGCACATTTGAGAGTCCCGCTACGCTCATATATGGGCCGCACAGCTATCAAACGTTTTTCACTTGTTTTATACCTTAGGTACAATTTTGTAATCACAAGTGAAAAAAATATTTTTTAATATTTCGTAAAATAAAAATGGTCAAACCTAGTCCCTTGGACAGATATTTGCCGAACTTGTGTGATTATAGCTTTCGTTTTGTTCAACGTTTTGGCATAAACAGCACATCAAACGAAAGCTTAAAGCATTACCTTTTCAGGAAAAATATAATCGGTATTGTCAATTAGGCGTAATACAGTGAAACAAACCTCTGAAGAAAAGAGGAATCGCTAAAAGTACAATATTCAAAGTCAATTTTCTAAAAAAAACCATTTTTAATTTTTTTTTAATTTTTTGTACGGAAACCTCTTAACATAGTCTTGAAACGTTGATAAAAATTAGAGTGGGTATTTTGTTTTTTGATGTAACGCCATGCGTTTAAAAACATAATATTTTCCACTCTGCTATGCATGACAATCTGGAACGTTACTGATTGTTTTACACGACTATATATTATTTGTTGACATCTGACCTATTGTATTTACGTATTTGTAGCAGAAATGACACGTAAGCAGTGTGTTGTGTCTATGTGTGTCACGCAGAACATAACTTGGTATAACTAAACACAACATATGCGTCCTGTGTGTTTCGGCAACCTTACTCTGCACGTCTCCACATATCTAGAAGAAAAAAAAAGCATTTCCAAGCTATCTTCATATTTCACCTCTTTATAAGCATTACTATATAAGTAGTAGTAATCTAATTGAATCATTTCTTTGTGTCCCGAAGCTCAAGGAGATTGGCCGTATTTAAAGAAAGGGTTGGTTCCCGTTTCCACAACATAGAAACTTTCGCCCACTACAGGAGGTGTACACAGTGCAGCCTCGGTCAAAGGAGTCAACAAAATGCTGCACCCGCTCTGAAGCCCATCTGGTGCTCCCGTAGTTTTTGCTGTACTTAAAAGATCGCGTGCTAGAGCCTAGAGGGCAGCGCAAAGGTGACCTTTTTGCGTTGCCTTTTCCCCCAAGACTCAGCATATGCAGGTGTTCCAAGATTCGAAGATCGTTCGGGAAGCTTAATAATCCCTCCAACGTTTTTACATATTACAAAAAAAAAACTGAATTGGGAAGAAGAACGTGGTACCTAAAGTACTCTTTCAAGTAGGATTAGAGAACTTGTACTTAACTTGAAGTAAATTCTTTGAGCATGTACTTGTACTTTACTACGGTATTTTTCTGGTCATTTCTGAAAAAAAGTAAAAGTCCCGACTTCAAAGTACCTTCCCCAAATTTGAAAAAGAAAAAAAGAAAAAAGATGTATCATCATGTGAAAACGTGCTGTCGCCTTTCGAGACGTCATCTAGTCATTCCTCTGAGTGAAGCAATGGCGCCTAAAAGACCGATACAAATAAGTGCCCTATAAGCGTATTGTGTTAAATAGTTCGTCAGCGAGAGTAAAGCGCCGTTCCCATATATGCGACCGAGTAAGACCGAGGGAGACCAGACCGGTTTTTAAGCCTCTTGCGACGTCTTAGGACCGGATGCGTTGCAGCGGAGCTGGTCCTAAGACATCGGAAGAGGTTTAAAAACCGGTCTGGTCTCTCTCGGTCTTACTCGGTCGCAAGAGTGTGAACAGGCCTTTAAACAACTATTCTATGGCGACTTGCCGTTATCCAATATTTGCCGCCATTTCCGAGACAAACTAATGTTCCCCCGATTACCCCAGGAGCAATGTATACCAGGGTGGTTTCATCTCAAATCATGCAAGAAAAAATGTTGGGTCTTCAAAAAATTCTGGAAATAATATATGTTGTGGGCTAATTCTTCATTAGAACGAAATGGGAAGCGGTTTTGAAGAAAAAAAATTTGTTCTCGAGTTATTATATTTCGTTTGACCGAAAGCGGATTCTGAGATTTTGGCGATTGTCTGAGGTCGCACATTTGAGAGTCCCGCTACGCTCATATATGGGCCGCACAGCTATCAAACGTTTTTAACTTGTTTTATACCTTAGGTACAATTTTGTAATCACAAGTGAAAAAAATATTTTTTTTAATATTTCGTAAAATAAAAATGGTCAAACCTAGTCCCTTGGACAGATATTTGCCGAACTTGTGTGATTATAGCTTTCGTTTTGTTCAACGTTTTGGCATAAACAGCACATCAAACGAAAGCTTAAAGCATTACCTTTTCAGGAAAAATATAATCGGTATTGTCAATTAGGCGTAATACAGTGAAACAAACCTCTGAAGAAAAGAGGAATCGCTAAAAGTACAATATTCAAAGTCAATTTTCTAAAAAAAAACATTTTTAATTTTTTTTTAATTTTTTGTACGGAAACCTCTTAACATAGTCTTGAAACGTTGATAAAAATTAGAGTGGGTATTTTGTTTTTTGATGTAACGCCATGCGTTTAAAAACATAATATTTTCCACTCTGCTATGCATGACAATCTGGAACGTTACTGATTGTTTTACACGACTATATATTATTTGTTGACATCTGACCTATTGTATTTACGTATTTGTAGCAGAAATGACACGTAAGCAGTGTGTTGTGTCTATGTGTGTCACGCAGAACATAACTTGGTATAACTAAACACAACATATGCGTCCTGTGTGTTTCGGCAACCTTACTCTGCACGTCTCCACATATCTAGAAGAAAAAAAAAGCATTTCCAAGCTATCTTCATATTTCACCTCTTTATAAGCATTACTATATAAGTAGTAGTAATCTAATTGAATCGTTTTTAAGTAGTGAGGTTTCATGTTGATTATAAGAATTCAAGTGATGATTATGTTTACGGTTACATGACACCAAAAGAGGCTGCATTATCAGGAAGAGAAACGGCTTAAAGCCTACCCACACGTGCACCCTATTCTCAACGGATTCGCGTGCGTCTGTACTCCGTTCAACCCTAAGCCGACAGTGCGGCGGAAGCTATGTGTTCGCCGGACCAATTAATGGCATGCCTCTTATCGCTTGACCTCGCGCTCTGCGCGTGAGTACGCAGAGGAGATCATCAGGCGGTGCAAGGCCGACAGTTGACTGCCCCAACGAGCATGCAGCTTCCACAGCACTGTCAGCTTACGGGTGAACGGAGTATAGCCAACGTATTCGTAGCGTCTAGCGGGGTTGACAACGCCTCAGTCTGGCGACGCTTCGAGGTCGACGCCTTTGAGCGCGCCTCGGCGACCTTCCCCTCTCAATGTCTCCGAGGGGAGCGGCCGCTAGACCTTGACAGTTGCTTAAAATACGATGCATATGGGTAGGCCTTTACATTTACTTTGTTTTGCGTGACGGTGTTATCCCGCTGTTCCTTTGGCAAGGTCATTTGCTGGCCGATGCCTGGGCCACCGACAGCCCCCCGTGGAGACTGCACAAGCAAAGTTCCTTTCTCATGTCGCAACAGCTGCGAGCCGCTGAGAGGTGGCTGACAGCTAAAGAAAACACACGGAGAGGGATAGTGGCGGTGTTGTAGATTTACCAAATAAGAGTTGGCTGGTCCGTCGAGCCGGTGAAGTTAAATCACTTATAATCCTCTAAAGGCGGGCCTACCCGCTGGGGTTGCGGCGGCTTCTCATTTTGCCTCCTTATCCCTTTTCTCCCTCTTATCTCCCAACCGGCGGTGACCTTGTGGCTCGGTTTTCTCTCTCTTCAAAGCATTATATCTCTCCATATGCTGAGCTGGTCATGCTGGCGGTGGCCTTCTGGCAGCTCAGAGCCAAAAAACATACCACCTTTTTCCTTTTCTCAAAGCTCAGTCACGCAGTCAGCTGAGCTGGTCATTTCTGGCACCGAAGAAGGGAGGATGGCAGGCACCTTCAGCAAATGTAGACTGTTTTGCCCTGATTATGCCAGAAGACACAAAAGTAAAATTGAATACCAGCGCAATTTCCGCAAAGTGTCTGATCTGGACTTCGAATTGCTAAAGCGGCTACTCCCAGCTGAACAAGCGGCATCTGTCAACGGGGACGACAGCATTTGCAAGAACTGCTTTGCAATGTTCAAGCGCGACCTGCAAGACTTCGTCAAGGAGCAGAGGAGAGTCTCACTGGGCGACGCCGCAGTTGAGGAGGAGCAAGCCATGATCGAAGACGTGAAGGAAGTCATCAGCGCAGCAAACGTAAGTGTGACACCGTTGAAACTGCCATCCGCGCTGAAGAAAGATCTTCGAGATGAATACGTAGAAAGAAAGCTAACACAAGCAACAAAAGACTTCTCGAAGAAGATCGGCCTCCGTCTTAGTGAGGTTTATCACACAATAGAAAGCCCCGACCTGCAGAATTCTTGTTCGTCCTGCTCTCAGTGGGCATCCAACATTCGGTGCGCTTACGTGAACAGCTCGTCCCTACAAGAAAAGTGCCGAATTCTAACTCTGCTACCCTCCGGTTTGACGAAGAAAAAAGTTATGTCTCTAATTCCCGAAGTCACAACTTATCTCCTGGACAGATCAAGAAAGCTGAAAGCTGAAAATGGTGTGTGGGCGATCGTCGACGCCTATCAAGGCCATCCCCTAAACAAAAATGATGTGGCCCTCGCACTGAGCTACTATACGTCCGATGACAAAGACTGTACAAGGGCAAGCCCCAATACAAAAGATGTTGTGACGCTGTACTCAGACGGACAAAAGACCCTCGTTGCAAAACGTTTTTTAACAATGTCTGTCCGTGAGATGTACAAAAAAATGAAGACATCTCATCCAGAAATCAAACTTGGGTTGACAAAGTTTTACGCCCTGCGACCAAAATGGGTCATGAAACGTCCCGTGCACGAAGAGTGCGTTTGCATTTATTGCGCGAACTTCGCCCTTTGTTTGGCGGCATTATCAAACGCAGGCGGAAAAGATTTGAGTCTAGAACACGTCAAGAAACTTTGCCTGTGCGAAAACCCATCGGAGGAGTGTCTTCTGCTAAACTGTAAATCGTGTCCGAAAAAAGATGGTTTAACTCTAGAATCGTTATCAATCAACGAAGAAGACGAAGTGGAGCTGGCAATATGGGAATCCGGTGAATTGATTAAGAAACATTTGGAAGGTAATGCATTTCTTAACGAAATGAGAAAATGGGCAACGAAGTACATTCCCCACTGGATCATCCGACAAGCCCAGAGACTTGCAATATGCTTCGAAAAAAGCCAGATCAAGCCGCGTACTGCCGTGTTGCATTTTGACTTCGCAGAAAACTGGAGTGTTGTTCTTCCTCGAGCCGTACAAGGTTTTGATTGGAAAAATCAAATGGTTTCTATCTTCACCTGCGTTGCCACAACACAGCAGAAGGTTTACAGCTTTGGAGTCATCAGTGACGACATCGTACATGATACAGCACACGCATTGTTCGCCCTGAGTGCAATTGAAGAGTGGCTTGAAGAAAATATTCCCGTGTTTCTAGAACTAATCTACGTATCCGACGGAGCAGCAAGCCATTTTAAGAATAGGTTCCAGCTGCACGAGATGGCGAAAAGAAATGAAGTGACCAAGTGGATATTTTCTGCTACAGGACATGGCAAAAGTGCATGTGATGGCGTGGGTGCAGTGCTCAAACACCAGGCATGCCTACACAACCTCAGATCATCGGAACTGGAAACAATCGGATGTGCGGAGGACTTTTTTCGGGTGGTTGCCGCAAAAGTACCTGGAATCGTACTTCTAAAAAGTGATGCAACTTGCCTGAAAGACTACCGTAACTTAAAGAAAAAAGACTGGAACGCTGTAAGCCCCGTGAAAGGCATTCAGACATGTCATCTGTGGGTCAAGGTTGAGGACGAAGACGGGTCTGTTAACTTAATGATTGAAAAATACGCAAAACCGTGAAAGTGAAGTGTTAGCCAAGTTACCAGACTGATCCCAATGAACGTTTTTGAGGTTTTGTACTGTTCGTATTAGTGTACATACTTCCATTTCACCTGCACACGTTCTTATTTGAAAGAAATATTAAGATTAGAAAAAAAACTAGTCGATTGTCAATGGCCTTAGCGCCTGGGGAAAAGCGGCCATGTTAGTTAACTTTTAATTCCCCTCGTTCTGTAGATCGACGTGATCGACTTGTCAGTGATTTGACAGGATTCTTTTTTGTTTGTCACATGAGCAGTCTTTACAAAACCTTGTAAATGTTGTACCTATATATTTGTGAATGCAGCTGTGCCAAGTTTCAGAAATATTTTTTGCTAAGAAATTGCGTTTCACATTGTTTTTAAATATTTAATGTTGAATTGCGCCAATAAATGTTCATATCTTGTATTAAACGTACCTTTCATGTATCAATTCTGCTTAAATATATGCGAAATTTCAGTCAATAAACACAATAAGTCAGATCTCAACAAATAATAGATAAGCACGCAAAACAATCGGTAACGATCGAGATTGTCATTGCATAGCAAACCGTATAATATCATGTTTTTAAACGCTTGGCGTTACATCAAAAAACAAAATACCCACTCTAATTTTTATCAACTTTTCAAGACTATGTTAAGAGGTTTCCGTACAAAAAATTAAAAAAAAAAAAATTAAAAATGGGTTTTTTGAGAAAATTGACTTTGAATATTGTACTTTTAGCGATTCCTCTTTTCTTCAGAGGTTTGTTTCACTGTATTACGCCTAATTGACAATACCGATTATATTTTTCCGAAAAAGGTAATGCTTTAAGCTTTCGTTTGATGTGCTGTTTATGCCAAAACGTTGAACAAAACGAAATTTATATTCACACAAGTTCGGCAAATATCTGTCCAAGGGACTAGGTTTGACCATTTTTATTTTACGAAATATTAAAAAATATTTTTTTTTCACTTGTGATTACAAAAATGTACCTAAGGTACAAAACAAGTGAAAAAAGTTTGATAGCTGTGCGGCCCATATATGAGCGTAGCGGGACTCTCAAATGTGCGACCTCTGACAATCGCCAAAATCTCAGAATCCGCTTTCGGTCAAATGAAATATAATAACTCGAGAACAAAATTTTTTTCTTCAAAACCGCTTCCCATTTCGTTCTAATGAAGAATTAGCCCACAACATATATTATTTCCAGAATTTTTTGAAGACCCAACATTTTTTCTTGCATGATTTGAGATGAAACCACCCACCAGTTAAAAGTAAAGTAAAAACAAAATGGTGTATGAAAGGGCATCATAAAAGATTGTGTTAAAAGTAATGGCACTTTATTTTAAAAGTACTGTAAGCGACTTGATTTTCGCGGGCTCAAATTTTCGCGAATCGGGCCAAAGCTGAAAATTTGAAATTATTCGCGGGTTCTAATTTTCGCGAATCGAGTGTAGCTTCCGTAGCGTTCACATATTGCCCGAATTGTTCGGGGGACGTATTTTACGTGAATTGTAGGCGATTCGCGAAATTCGCAAAAATTAGGTCCTCGCGAAAATTTAGTCGTTTACATTATATTGTATTTATAGTACTTTACTTCACGTACATTGCAACCGGTGTACTTACTGTACTCGAAGTACAAAACCTGTAATTAACTTTTTCCTTTACTTCAAGTACTTTTTAGATGTACTTTACACAATACTGTAAACAAGCAAACACTCTTTGCAAAATCAAGCTCAGGCAATGCTAAACCTCAGAGTAGAAATGATACATCCGCAGTACATCACTGACCAGAAAACAAAAAGTACAAAACAATTAATCACACAAAAGCAGAACCAGCTATTAAAGCATCTATGTGAAAACACGAGCCGCTTTATATTTGGCTAGCAGAATTTGCTGACGAATTAAAACATTGCTAGAAATGTAAAGACGACGACGAGGCAGTGTCGCGCACGACCATCTAGTGCCCGGCCCCACGGGCTAGCCCGGCCACCATAAATCTTTTGTGTGTTCCATCATTTCGCCTTCTCTATAGACCTTTCCGAAAAAACGGCCCTGGCCGGTTCCATTTTCAGTGTTCGTGCGTATGGTGCATGATTTGCTCGCTTTCCGAAGCAGCGAACATGCGCGTGCTGGGCTGAGGAGATCGCACGCTGGGCTGAGGACTTCTAAATAACACCTTTTCCACGAGGGCGCAGCCATCTTGAATGTTGTCACTTCTGGTATCCGGTAAAACATCGCTTTGATCTCTTCACGCTGCTGAAAGGTGTTCACGAAAAATACGTGATTGTCACACATTCTTGTTTTGCCTCACCTATATTTTCTCGCATATTCCAGCTTGAAATTTTTGTTTAGTTTTTCGTCCCGCATACCAGATATAGAACCCACGTAACTGAGAACAAAAGGAATTTGAAAAACGTTTATCATAGGTTGCAATAGACCGATCTCACCAGCTAGTTTGAGTACGCCACCGCTGTCGCCATGCATTGTGGGAACTGTAGTCTTTCTGCACGCGCGACAACCATGCTAAAGGTCTGCGCAAGCAGAGCACGAGGCGGCACGAGCTGTCTCGTGCAAGGGCGCCTACCTCTTGTGAACTGCAGTTATGGCGGCGTCACGCATGCGTGGAACACTTAGTGAGATCGGTCTATTGTCACCATTGCTGGGTCTGACGGTTATTTCTACATACTGGTTCCTTCGATCTACATCTACTGTGGTGTATAGGGTGTATTCACTGGCGGCCATATCCGTGTGCGCTAATGCTGAGCACGTGCTGATGGCTAGCTTCCACAGTTATTTTGCAACGTGCACCCCGCACAATCAAGATTGCCGGTCTTAGCAGCCTATTAATGTGAGCTCGTTCTGAGCATGCGCTCTAAACAGTGACCTCAAATATGGCGGCCAGTGAATACCCCCTAAAGGGAGTATTCACTGGACGCCATATTTGTGGGTGCTGTTTGGAGCGCATGCTCAGAACGAGCTCATATTAATAAGCTGCTGAGACATGCAATATCGATGGTGTGGAATGCACGCTGCAAAAGAACTGTGGAAGCTCGCCGTCGGCACGCGCTCAGCAGTTGCGCACACAGATATGGCCGCCAATGAATACTCCCTATAACGCTCGCAGCGCATAAAGTAGTGGCATGGCCACGAAGGACGTCACATGCAAACTATGTATACACCTTTTTCGTTTAGCCTCGCACCCAGCCACGTCGACCCCATATCCGGTATGCGTTCTGAAAAAAAAAAAAAGCAAGAGATTACAAGCCCGAACAAGTAAAAAAGTATAGAAGGGTCATAACAAGAACGACTGACGGTTGCAATTAAAGTGTTAACACATTCTACTGTCGAGGGGAGAAGAAAGCAACGTTTTCACGCATACCGGAAGTGCCAGAATTGAAGATGGCGGCGCCCACGTAGAAAAGGTGTATAGTCATATATAGTCCTTTCTGCTTTCGACAGCACTGTCCTAACATTGTGGACAGAGCCATGGGCTTGTGGACTATCTGCTGCTGCGGATGACTGCCACAACGAGGCGGGATGGCTGGATGATAACGTGGGCAATGCTCAGTACAAGGGATGACGATGGCTCCGCACATCCATGATAATGTTAGGATGATGCTGTCGGCAGCAGAAATGACTATACCGGAATATATCATGAAACACACAAAGGATTTATGGAGGCCGGGCCAGCCCATGGGGCCTGCCGCGAGATTGTCGTGCGCGATGCGGGTGCGGGCAGGCAAGCAGGATGGCAGGCAGTATGCGGGCAGGCAGGCAGGCAGGCAGGCAGCCCGTCGTCGTCTTCGCGTTCCTAACACTATATAGTATAAAGGAGTATTCAATGGTGGCCATAGCTGAGTCCGCGGCTGCTGAGCGCATGCTGATGGCAAACTTCCACAGTTCTTTTGCAACGTGCATGCCACACCATCAAGATCGCCGGTCATTGTAGCCTATTAACGTGAGCTCGTACTGAGCACGCGCTCTAAACATCGCCCCTAAATATGATGTCCAGTGAATAACACTTTACCAGGGTGTAAGATAGACAGGTGGGGAAACGGCCCATAGAGGCCTACAGCAATGGCGTGACCCGATTGTGTACTCGTCTGCTTGCGGGTACCCCCGATTTGCGACAGATGGCGCTGCGGCGAGAAGAAAAAAAACCTCCGTCGGTTTAGCCGGTCGCCAAACTCATTCGCTCAAAGAAGATGACTTAAGTCAAGATCGGCGAGCGTAAATCACCTTTATAATTATAATAAAGACATTTTCCAACCAACCAACCGGTCGCCCACCTGGAGTGAGAGTTCGCGGTGCTCCACATAGATGGCGCCACAAAAAAAGAGAAACCCGAAAGGGACACAATCCGGTCGCTCATTTGGTTCTCGTTTCCCCACCTGTCTATCTTACACCCTGCACTTTACACACGCGCCAGAAAACAGCCGCCATTGATGACCTTCTTTTGTCTTACCGAGATACTGAGCCACCAAAGAAGGCTTTAAAGACCCTCCAGATAAGCCTATGCCTGAGGAGTAGGGCACAGTATAGAATTTAAAATGGCAATTACCTGTCCTGCTGCTGTAATGATAAAGTGATGTAAACAGAATAAAGGCCTGTTCACACATGCAGCGGAGCGCTACAAGCATAGCGCTAACCTCGCGCTAAGCGCGTGCTGACCAGAGCGTTCACCAGCTTTGAATCGCACCGCCAAAACTGTTGCTCGTGGCAGGCGATAAGTAGCTGACGGCACGTGAGGAGCGCTACATCAGCGCTTCGCTCCATGTGAGAACCGGCCATTAGAGTGAACTGAAGGTCTGTTATGGCGGCGCCCATGCACAGCTGCTGCAAAGCGTCTATATATTCTCTTAAGCCGGGGTCACACTTCTCAGTCTGCAAAGACGAGTCACCGGAATATCCGTGGTTAGAATGTTGCGTGGCAAGTTTTCTCCTTGAACTCATTGCCATGCTGCATTCGAAGCACGGATCTCGCGGTGACTCGCGTTCAAATCTGTATGCGGACTGCATTTTATATGATGTATAAAGGCCGGTTCAGACACTTGCGTTTGAGTGCGTTTGACTGCGTTGCGTCGAAAACCGAAAGCGAGTCACGGCACATCTGTGCTTCGTATGAAGCGTGGAATCCAATTCAAGGAATTATCTTAACACGCGATATAAGCAGCAGGGATGTCCTGGTTTTTTATTTTTAGTTTGGAAGGTTTTGCAGCACAATTAATATTGTTTTTATACAACCATGCCTTAGCGGGGATTTCAGGTAGCGCGTCCCGACCTAGGTGCATCTTAACTTCATTGATATGTCGCGGTGCGTCCGCTGGGGAGACGGGGGTGGCACCCCTGTAACCCTTTCAACTGCTTTGACTCCGAAATGGCCGATTGAAGCCAAAAACAGATGTCACGTGCAGTTCCTCGAGTGACCGCTGCGGGAGAAATGGCGGCGTTGTGATCGCCATTTGGCGCTTCAGCTGTGCTTTTGGAACTCACAGTTTTGAAATGACAATATAGATGGCGCTTCGAACGACTATAGGCCAAAGCCGTGTAGGAGAGTTTGGCCAATAGGCGGAGCAAAGGCCGCCGCCAACGCCGAATATTCCCCCCACGCTTAGAGCTTAAACTAAATTTGTGACACAGCGTCGACCAATCAGGAGACCTCTACTCCATCTCACAAATGTCTGCAGTGAAGACAAAGGCACAGGCGCGTGAGCCTAGCTCAGCGAAACGCTTTTGTTTGTACGAGACCTCGTGGATAGGAGGCACTTTCCAAAGCCACGCGCTCGTGCCCATGCCTTTGTCTGCACTGCTAGAACAGCGTCCTGAGACTGGCTGAAAGAAAGCAGTGCAAAGGGTGGGGTGCGCGAGCGTCTTGAGACGCGGAGTTCCGCTCGGCACGGCTCAAATTAAAGGTACATTTAAGGGCTGTTTATACTCCGACGTTGACCGCAGTGAACGCAGCGTAGCGCAGAACGCGCGCCTTTCATTGGCCGGCAACCAGGAACTCGATATCTGCGACCAATCAGTATCTGCACGCGCTGCGCTACGCCACGCCCGTCGACGTTACGTTGGAGTATAAACGTACCTTAATACTCCAACGTAACGTCGTCGGGCGCCGCGTAGCGCAGCGCGCGCAGGTACTTATTGGTTGCAGATATCGAGTTCCTAGTTGCCGGCCAATAAAAGGCGCGCGTTCTGCGCTACGCTGCGTTCAGTGCGCTCAACGTCGGAGTATAAACAGCCCTTTAGCCCGGTTCACACAGTTGCGTTTGACTGAGTTTGACTGCGTTGCGGCAGCGAGACACCAGGACATCCCTGCTGCTTATATCGCGTGCCAAGAAGATTCCTTGAATTGGATTCCACGCTTCATACGAAGCACAGATGTGCCGGTGACTCGCTTTCGGTTCTCGCCGCAACGCAGTCAAACGCACTCAAACGCAAGTGTCTGAACCGGCCTTTATACTTCGTTTCACTTTATCTGCGAGCGAAGCCAAAGCTAGATGCGCGAGACCAGCGCTTTTTGCATTTCTCCCCAGCTCGTGCGCTCGAGCAAAGCCTGAACGCACGGAGCTTCCGTGCTCGCGCTTCCAGTTTTGCCTTCGCTCGCACATAAGGTGAAACGAAGTATAGTCGTGTCACAAATTTAGAGCACATGACCACCGCTAGGGGCTGTTTCGCGGCCTGTGGTTGGCCCCGAGATGCTCGCCTATTCAAACCAATGTATGGCCAAACTCTCTCAATAAACGGCTCTGCTTCAGGCGGATTGAAGTGAGTGAGGGAGGGGGGGGGGTGCACCCCCCTCCGCGGGAATTACCCCCCTCCGCGGGAGTTACACAACTGAGGTAATCTAGTAACGTTGACCCGAGCGTGGACTGTAGGGGGTATAGGATGTTTTCACTGACGTCATTTCGTCCACCATTTTGTTGTTATGAGCAATCTGCTGCGCGCAGAGGCGAGCGCTCCGAAGGTTCACATCACACCCTCAACCTGGTGGCGCACAAAAGTTTACAAGTTTCATCACGCTGACGTCTAACAACAAAATGGCAAGTCGACGTCATGTGAAAACACATTATTCCCTGGACGACATATTTGTGAGCGATGTTCAGAGCGCGTGCTCAGGACGGGCTCAACATATATCTGCTGAGACCGGTAATATTGATGGTGCGGAACGCACTTTGCTAAAGAACTTTGGAAGCTCGCCGTCAGCACGCGGCAGTCGCGCACACAGCTATAGACCTATTGCAATATTACCCAAGCATCAAAGATAATGCTGGGATTGGTGTTCCACGCGCCGCACGTGCTGGCCTCAGCAGTAGTAACTTTTCTAAAGCAAAGACCTAAAACAAATGGCATCTTGCACGCGCGTTCGTCAACGCTTTATTTTGGTTATTTACTTGGAATCTTTTATACGGGGAAGGCGTGCGCGTGTGGCGCGTAGAACACCAATCCCTGCATTCTCCTTGATGCTTGGGTAATATAGCAATAGGTCTATTGCCGCCAGTGAATACTCCCTATATTTTCACTACGCGTGCTTTCGGGCAATCGAGACTGTGTGTATCTCGAAACATATCATTCGCATTTCGCTCTTTCTCATTTCGTCCCCATTCTCATTTGAACCTTCTCGTTTGAGCCTTCTCAAAACATCCAAACCGGTTGTTTCGCATTTCAGCCTATTCGTATTCGGTCCCGTTCCCACAACCGAATGGCACGTGGTTCTCAGCCCTACACTAGCTCCGACGGCTCGTCACTTTGAGAGAAAAAAATGGTTTAGAGTATGTCCACCGGCAAACGGGGGACATACCAAGCCGCGCTTTTGACACAAAGGAGCAGTTCGGTGTTTTATTGCCCAGCGCCTGCGACCGCATCCCGACAACCCAGCGAGCGGGTCCGGACCTTCGCTACATGTTTCAAGAGCAAAACGGACGTATTCCTGGAACCAAACCGCGGGACCAAAGCACGGGTGCGTGTGTATGTGAACGCGTGCGTGTAGCGGAGTTGAGGCGGAAGGTCAGGGGGAACTTGACGAAGCTTCTTCGGGAATATGCAGTGGCCAAGCCATGACACCTACACCTCGAAGAGTCCCAATTTGATTTTTTTTTTTTTTTTTGGAGGACGAAATGCCAAGGATGTAACGAGAACGTACCAAAAGCGGCGGGCCCAATTGAGAAGGGCGTTTTGAGAATGGCCCGTTTGAAAAGGTCTGAACGAGAAGGTCAAACGGGAACAGGCAGAAATGAGAACCAACCATTGAGACGAATGTTAAGCCAAAGAGCTCGCACTTTGAGCCTCCGCTGTAGTCCACGTAAGAGCAGCACTGATCCGCTGGCATACAGAGACACTGCGTCGCGAACAAAGCTTCTCCCAGGTATACGCGTCGCTTATATTCATGAAACTCTATCCCCAAAGCTGGATTCCTCGGTCGTGAATAAAATAACTTTGTGAGACCCACGTCCAAGCGTTCACGCGATGGCCGCAGCACCTTAAAAGCCTGCTCATACACATACACCACAGCGCTGATTCAGCGCTATTGGTGACGTGAGCGATCGAAAGCGTCGTGGTGGTCGGCCCACCACAATTGGCCGAATGCTGACTATGACGTCAGCAAAGGATGTCTCATTGACGGAAATAAGAGGAATGTAAGAACTTCAATTTTGACGATGTTGGCAGTGTTGCTTTGAGAGTGCTATGAGGCGAGATGTTTCGGTGGCGCCCTCGTTCGGTTACTTTTCGTGACGTCATTACCTTGTGAACAACAAGCCCGATGGTGTTTGTAGTGAGCATTCTGGAAGCCTGAAATCATAGCGGTCTCAAAGCAACATCGTTTGCTGACGTCATAGTCAGCATTCGGCTAATTGTGGTGGGCCGACCACAGCGACACTTTCGATCGCTCACGTCGCCATCTGAGCTCCGCTATTAGGGCTCATTCACACTGGAAGCGGATCCGCGTTCGCAAAGCGGTTGCGAACGTGGTTGTATAAGGATTCAGTACAATTGCACGCGCATTTGATGACATCAAATGCGCGTGCAATTGCACTAGATCTTTATACAACCGCGTTTGCAACCGCTTCGCGAACGCGGATCCGCTTCCAGTGTGAATGGGGGGTTAGCGATGTGCGCGGCCAAAAGCGTCGCTGTGGTCAGCTTTCGACGATTGGCCAAACCATGGGCATATGAGCACTGTCAGATTGTCAACTTTGACGGTGCTAGTTTCGGATTGCGATGGCTCTTAGCTTCTACTGTGATTTTTAAACACACCATCGAACTCGTCGTCGCACCCGATGATAAGTAGCCAGAATAACAATTGGTGACGTCACGGCGAGGCAAATCCCAGTCGTGACGTCACGGAGGGAAACCATAAGAGGGCGCCACCGAAACATCTCGGCGCTAATAGGCCCGTAGCTCTGAAGCAGAGCCGTTTTACTGAGAGAGTTTGGCCAATGGGCGGAGCTTGTTGGCCGCTAGAACAAGCGGATTTCGCGGTAACACAATATGGCGTTACTTCTTTGTCTTGTTCATTCCTGAGAAATCGCGTAGAGTTCCTATGAGTCAGAGCCACAATATGGCGGACGGAAGTAGTCATCCCCCGGTTGTCAGACTACGCTGCTGTGGTTGTCAGGCTGTCAAAATCTCCTTAAAAGGGATACTGAACCATAGAATTTAGTGTCCATAATAAGTGGCGCACGTTCTTTCCACGAGCCAGCAGCCGCCGGTGTGCGCGAGCACACGCAACAAAAATGACGTCAAAGATCTCCATTCGCGGTTAAGATGGCAGTGAAATGTATGGGCTTCGGGCGAAAGGAGAATAAAGACAAGTTTTTCATCTATACAGTGGTGTCTGGTGTAAAAGGTAAGCGATTAATTGGTCTAACAAGCATGTAGCTTTCACTTGTAGAGATGAAAAGCCTGTCTTTATTCTCCTTTGGCCCGAAGCCCATGCATTTCACTGTCCTCAAGCGCGAATGGAGGTCTTTGACGTCATTTTCGTTGCGAGTGCTCGCGCACACCGGCGGCTGCTGGCTCGTGGAAAGAACGTGCGCCACTTATTATGGACACTAAATTCTATGGTTCAGTATCCCCTTAAGAAGGCCAAACTCTCTCAGTATAAACGGCTCTGCTCTGAAGTAGGGTGCCTACATGTCTGTCTGTCTCAGGGTGAAGACATCCATTGTTGCACTGAATGTTCAGCGCGTGACGCTCTCGCGCACTCGTTGCGTGACCTGGGCGCTAAAATGGCGTCTATGCATTAGCCAAAGCTACGCGCTCGAGCTGATTGACACCGGATTGCGCGTACTTCAAAATGCATAAAAAAAACGATTGGGCGTAAAAATGGCTTAGATGTCACCACTCAAGCAAAAGCGCGCGTGTGTATGAAGGCACTCTACTCTGAAGTTTTGAGCAGCGCTCCAGGCGAGCAAAATAAAATATTTGGCTCGCGTTTCGAACGTGCGTGATCACGCTTCCCCACTATAGTTTTTTTTTTTTATACTCCGTTCTATTCGCCAGCGTAGCAGAGGCTACAAGAGCGAGCTCCGAGCTTGCAGTGTCCCTTCCATGCACGCGCACTCGTGCAGTGCGAGCATCGTTCAGGGGAACATGTTTTTGCAAATAGCTTCAGCTTCGCTATCATGTAAAGTGAAACATACGGGCTCACGGAAGCTATGAAAGAGAGCAATAAAATAATAAAGATGAAGGGGACGCTTAGGCCGCGAGCTGCATAATTCTTGATTTATTTTAGTTTTTCTTTTTTTAGACGTTTTGTTATCGCGCGTCTACAGATGCTGACAGATGCTTGCATTCGAACGTGGCACGTGCAAAATCGAACGTTACAGTGCCGCCTGGATAGTGCTGCCAGCATAACATGGTCGCGTCTTGCGGACGCGCTAGCGCCCCCTGCCCAAGAGCAACGGGTCTATACCTGTGACTTCGCTGTCTCTAGCGTGCGCACCAAATGCAGCGCAGACATAGCACTGAGATGAACGTACGAACCGGCCTTAACAAGCTTGAAATGCCTCCGCAAGGCTATCGTCATTGGCCGACTTGAATAGAGCCTTAATTTGCCGTAAGCTTCGCGGACACGTTAACGCAATCCAGAAACGTCTAAACTACCCCGAAATAGCTAATGGAGGCCGAACAAAGCAAGGAGCGGTCGGCATGTCGCCGTGCCGCAATGCGGACATCCGCGCGCCTTCCCTCCGCAGTCTCACTCACGGAGTTCTCCCGCTCCGCGGCGTCGGGGCCCGGGGCTTGGCACACGCGGCGGTGAGCTGCCGAGTAGACCAGAAGGTCTACGCGACGGATGCTCCCCGTATTTATACCTACGGCCGAGGGGGGGTCGATGGAGAGCGGGGGGAAAGCAAGCGTGCATCGCCGACGGCGCCTCTTTCAGTGCGTGCGTCGGCCCGCGGAATAGGCCTGGCGAGCCTATACAGGAAGGCTGTGTCGGGCCTTTGCAGACGCCCGCTGTGGACTACGCGCGTCAGCCGATCGATGAGTCCGCGAGCGCATTTTTCTGGCGAGGGATGCGACGAGGAAGCCTGTCGTTGTTTCGTCGGGGCGAACTGTGTTATTTATGGCCTCCTCGCGTCTCGCGAGGACGTCTCGCTCGTCTTAAACATGGTGACAATATGGAAGTATACGCGGAATGTACGAGTGAGCCAGGCAAATATTTTGTGGGAAGGTATATTTCTCGTATTGCGAGAATCCCTCGTTTGCTCGATCAGGACGAACAGGCGATCTCGGAAGCCTACAGCTGAGAAAACTGTTTCACCGATCGCAGCAGATTATAGCCTCATCAGCATCAATTTACCTGCAGATATTGAGAGAAGAAGTTGTCCTGTGAATCTTCCATTCGAGGCGTTTTTCTCTTTTGGCGTTTCATTCGTTCCTTGGGACAACGAACCGGAGCAGTCGAGGTCATTCGACAAAAGTCATCGTGACTCTAAAATTCGTCCTCTAAAAATATGTATAAATGCAACATTTCTTCCACCGAGTCAACTTGTTGACGGCGGTGATTACGAAAGTTATTCCTTTTTCTTTCATAAAACCTTCGTTTTTCCTTCTTTTTTCTCGGCGGCAGGTGACGTACGAAGCTGTCCTAAAGGATGTGTTGTAAACACCACATTTCACAAGTATATTTGCTGTCTGTCGCGCACCCGCTGTGATCACGATACAGGGGCAAACAAACCGTCAGCACACGTTACAGTATATAGCGTCCCGATTGTGTCTTCTCAATGAAGCACTACAAAGTCGCGGTCAAACTGCTCGTTCCTTGTGTACAACAAACACAGTGTTCGCTGCAGGCATGCTGACAAAATTATTTGTAGACGCGCCTCAGGCATATGTTCATAGCACGGTTGCTTCACGTTATATAGGTATACCTCCATTATGTCCGCAGACATTTTGTTTTGTATGGCTAATGTGACAGGATTGTCATACAAAGAAGAAACACGCCAAAGACAGCAGTATCTGCAGACTGTTATTTTTCACCACGTTAGTAGTGTGACGGTAGTTTAAGCGTTATCGAAATGGAACGCGCGGGACTTTAATTATTCGTGACTCTGATAGCGCGAGCTATAGAGTGTCACCCAAACAGGAAGAAGGTTACGATAACTGTCTTTTCACCTAACGCTCGGTGCGATGGTGCAGTGCATACGAAACGACAGTGGCGTCCGCTTTCGGGTCTGCTTGCAAACGTTGATGACGTCACGGAAATCTTCACACAGCAGCAATCTAGAAACCTTATTTGTTTACTTTTTCCTCTTTTAAGGGGTGAAAGCACAGATCGTCTCCGTGAAAAGCAGTATTCTGATATATACTTATTATAAAGTATGATGCTGTAGAAAAGCGGAAACAGAGTTCCCATAGAACCGACAAAAACGAAACTATGTTTTGTTTTTGTTTTATTTTTTACACAACGCGGAGTTTGGTTTTTTCTTTTATCTTTGAAATCTGGACTCAGACACGAGATTCCCTTATTATTGTACACCTTTTTTTGTGTCTAATAGTATCGTCAGTGTGACACGATGACTGGAAAGATTAAAAGTATTTGTTTTCAAATATGTATTACAAAGTGAGCTAACATAATACTCTAATGGTTTCCAGATAACCAGTTTTCATTATGTGGAATTGTGAACTAAAAATCAAATCTGGTCTGACAGCGAATTTCGCTTTCAGCAAATATGTGTCCCTTACAAGTGTCACACCAGGTTGGAACAAATTGCTGCCTTAGAGAAACGGCAGCCTGATGATTGTGAATGCATCTCACAATAAAAGCATAAATTGCTGCGAATTGCCTATCGTTCTTCATTCCAAGGATCAAATGAAGAGTTACCGCTCCACATATCCAATAAAACTCGTCCGTCAACTGTCGCTGAGTAAACCAATCTTCTATTAAAAACATCTAAAACAAAGTTAAAAATAAATCAGGAAGCAAGCAGGCGGAAATATTCTGCGCGCGCAACGATCTCCCATTGGGCACGCCCCATCCCTTCCTCTCTTCCGGTTTCCCCTTTCCCAATGTTGCTTTCCGACTCTCACCCGACGTGTACTCTTTTTCAAACAATCGAATAAACGCAGACAAAAAAAAAAAAGACTAACAAAAAACGGTTTCCGCATTGCAGCAACTCGATCCCCCTTCTGGTTCTCAAATCACGCCTTCCTAACTACGCAGCTTCCAAAAGTCCAGCTTTCCTTCTTGTTTTTTTTTTTTTTTTTCTCCCCATCCGAAGCACAGGAGCGAAGGCAACCAGCACGCACAAAAAAAAAGTAAAAAAAAAAGAGAAATAAACTGGGGAGGAGAGAGCCCGCGCGCGAGAGGAACCAGAATAGCAAAGAGTGGGCGGAGCGAATATCCCTAACTTCCCCATAAGGCGAGCGCCGCTATTGGATGTGGCAAAGTCAGCCATCATCCTCCCCCATACCTCCCCATTGGCATTTTTTTCTCCCCGTTCGGAAGGGTATTTATTTCCCCCAAAGAGAGTCACGTGTCGCGTTGAGGGGAAAGAGGGAAATACCATTTTCCGCACGAAATGGGAAGGGGCTAGAGGAAAAAAAATAACGGTTCATTTTCCTTTTTCTTTTTCCTTGCTTTTCGGGCGGAGCGTTCCCTCCTCCAAGTTCGGTGGCCGATGAACTTCTTTAGTGCTTTTGCGTGCCTTTCTTATCTGCACGTACCACGCACACAGACATCCACGGGCTTGCGCACTCCGCCGCACGCGCCGCCGCATGGAGAGAGCGTACGTCCATTACCGTGTGTACGCGTAGCATGTTGCCAGACTGGAATTTCAATTTTGTGGCTCTCTCTCTTCCTCCCCTCACTAATAAAGTTGGAAACGATCGAATAATAAAAAAAAAAAAGGAAAAGACCCGGCGTAAACTGCAAGGACGGTAGCACCGTAACAACGGTGTACATTTTTATCTATAAAAGAAAATGAACGCTCTGAGTAAGACGACATTAGAAGCGCAAAAACAGGACCAGAAGTGAAAGAATGGTATGTTGCTCCGCGGAAGAGGGCGGCTGCCGGCATCCAAGAAAAATGGCGGCGGATCCGCCATTTCTGTTTTTCTTTTTCGGCGTTGCGTTCCCAATTAGTCCTAACGAACGTCAGCTGCATTCGATCAAAGGAGAACTTTTTTGCTTTCCGCTTAGGGTGTCTTTACTTTTCTGGTTTTAATTTGCTTCTGAACAATTTTCTGGGTGACTAAAATTAGATCTCGTCTAGCTGAGACCTGAATAGAAGCTAACAGAACGGAAGTTCTGCATAAAACAGACATGGGTTATAGCGTTATCTAGCGCGAGTATGTACTTATTTAACCATTTTATACATACTCGGAAAGAGACATTAACCACAGCTAGCTCTTCGAGCAAGAATGAATGTTCGCTGACCTCTTCGTCATTTTCTCCCCTGGGGGAGTATTTTATAAGTAGTGCATCAAGAATGTATTCTCGGCGATTAATACTAACATACCAGTCTTTCATGCAAAGCCAACTCTAAGCATTTACCAACCTCGCTGTTATTTAACTGCACACTCGCAATTTACCACAGAAGTCAGCTTTGAACATCAAAGGGTTAAATATAGCAGAAATGTAAACTTATATTTCATCAATAGGAATTAACGTTACTTCATTGAATAAATAGGACATGGCATACCTAACACTGAATGGAGTGAACATGGTTTTCTTTTTATGGTTTGGTGATACTGTTGCTTGCCTTGTATATATGGTTCCACGCAAGTTGTATAGAAACACAATTTTCCTTCGGTTTTTCCCATCATGGCTGATGAAAATAAGCAGTGTCCAATGTTCAAACTGATCATGTCACACTGCGAACACTTATTTGTATTTTTTTTTTATTATCTACTCCAGATTTGGCTGTAAAAATGGTCACAATAAATCATTTGATGTGTTTAAAACTTAAATTATGACCAGTAAAAAAAAGCCACCTATCAAAAATCCACGCCAATTTTGCCTGTATTAAAATATTAAAATAGTGTAGAAATCCAAAATGGTGTCCATGGGCCCAGAAATATTACAAAGTAGAAGTTATTACATAAAGAAAAAAATTGGCAGGAGGACACGTGAAATACATAATTACACTGTAATGTGCATTTCTAAAAAAAATTAAAAAAAAATTCAAGATTACATACATGGTAAGTTGTATAACTGCACAGAAGGTGAAATTAAGCCAATGCTGTACACGTTCCTAAAAAGAATATATTAAAAAACGAAAGATTGTTACTTGTTTTTTCTGATTTTTGGAACGCGTTCCCGTTACAAGTTCCAAATGTGAAAAAGGAACTCGTTCCCGTTACAAATCACAAAATGGAACGTATCATTACATATACGTTACGTTTGTATTTTGTTGATTACCATAATTAGTTAGATCGAGGAAAGTTTTTTTTTTTATATCTATATATATCTATGCCATCAAATGGGAACATACGAATTTGAATGCCGTGATGGAAGAGCACCAGGAGAAGAAAACAAGCGGAAGCAGGATTTCATTTGTTGATATATTCATCTTTAAACATATCAGCTTTTAACCATATTCATGTTTGTGGTGGGCGATTCAGACGAGCCAAATGTACTGTTACCCCAAATTGCACGAGCGTTTTACAACAAAAAAACCTAATAAAGCCCCTTGTTCTAACTTAAAGGGACACTGACAGGGTATTTATGCTCGCCGAGGTTTTTAGTTGTACGTGGCATATGAGAGCCCAACTACCCAGAACAGAATTCGCGGCTCGAAATTCGGTTTCTTTCCTCCCGAAAACCGCCGATCAAGAACTGGCCGGTTCAAGTCTCGCTCACTCTCTTTTCCGTGGTCACGGGCCGTTTTTGTAAGGTATCGATGCGACCACCAAATTTAATCAAAGTCGTGGGTCATTAAAGGCACACAGTCAATATTAAAAATAGAAAAAAATATGAAACCCATTTTTGTGGCTTCAAAAAAGCTGCAAATACGTTGATTGAAAAAAAAGGTAGCACAGACAACCGGAAGCTTTCTGTGCGTTCACTCTCGACATGGCGTCGTTTCGCGTATCGTGGAACTAGCACTAGCGGATGGCAGCGGACGACGGGCATTGAACCTCTACTTCAGAACTGTCGTTCACGGTACTGGCGAATTCTGTCTTTCTTCGAAAGAGAAATTTTGGACCGATCAAAAGAACTGATATTCATCCCGTACGACACGCCCGAAGACGTCGCCGAGCCGTCGTCCCTTCTCGTGGCTGAAGACATCGCTCGCTCAAACGTCAAGCACGAAGTGCGTACTTCGAGTTGAATACGCACGCGTACGGTTACTTTAGGAGGTGCGAATGTGCCCTATGCTTGGTGCTGCTCGACTTCAAGCCGGGAGTGCATGCATTGAAGGAAAATTCGGGAAATAGGCAGCAAACTTCCGACATACAGTCTACCCGCTGCATAACTACGCATGACAGAGTTAGCATTTATGCTCCCGCAGAGCGGGCGCCAGAGTGGGCGCCAATACTGGATAACATCATCCAGATGAAGCAATTGTAGCAGCTGTTTATGCTTTAACAAGTTACAACTACTGTTTACCAGGATTAGGAAAAACAATATAGAGCTCAACTTGAAACTTTCCCAATGTCTTTATCTGCTAGCTAGCAACTTGTGTAAGCGGAAATATCAATACCGGTGACAAGGTAGCATGTCCCATGCCTCCAAAAAGTGTGGGTGTCTTTTGTGTAAAAGTGAAATACGTGTAACCAATGAGTAAAATGAATGACTTTATTGCAACAGTTCAAACTGAAATTAAAGGATATAAAGAAAAAAAACAAAAAAAACTTCAGTTGCTCAGTGGAAAGACGTCCGCTTTACACGCAGAGGGCACGGGTTCGATACCTGGTGTGGGTGTACCTTTATTTTATTTTATTTTTTTTTTGTCAAGCATTCTGCGCTATTTACATTTCTTTTTTTTGCAATTATCACAGAAACAAAAAATTGTGGACGATACATCGCTGCACTAAATGGTATGGATTCCATTTTTGACACCTGCGAACTCAATGTATATCACTTTCCACAAAATGCAAGGAGCATATGAATCTGATAGCGTCCGCTTTCCGAGCTTCGCGTAATGGTTCTACAGGAATTGCAGTCAGCCATTGATCCCGACCCGTTGATCTTTCGGAAACTTGTGCACTCTGGCATAACTCCGGCCACTTTCAGACGCAGGACATGTGAGGCAACTCTTCACGCAACATCTTGGGAGTATTCTTTTCGGAGCTGATCACGGGAATTCACCACGGCACTCGGGCACTCACTACTAATTGCCAATTAAATGTACAAAACAATTCATCTTGAAATACAGAAGAGCGAGCGGAACAAACATAACTGCAAAGGAATACCACGGCGAGCGAACGCATTTCGTCTGCTACGGTGCTACGTGCGGAAAAAGGAGACAAAAAAAAAACAAAAAAAAAACGCACGGTCGGGTGTAGCCACGTGACTTCCACCACTCACGCTATCCTCTCCACTTCTCCGTTTCGGTTTCGGTTTCGCGCAGTTGCGTTTTTTGGCTTTATTGAAAAAATACGTGACTCTGTAGCAAAATATTAATTGGGTAGTATTCCGACACCATAATGAATCGCCTGACAAAAAAGGAAAAAAAACATTTTGTGGGGTGTCAGTGTCCCTTTAAAGGAAAGCTGAAACACTTCTTGAAGAAAACTAGTTAGAGGTGAATTCCGGCGTATTTTTATCTTGTGAATCTGAATATCACGTTCGTTTTCCCCGAATATGTAACTAAACACGAGAAAACACGAAAAACATCAGACCAGTCGTGACGTCATACTAGAATCTTTGGGCATAGCCTCCTATATAATGACATAGCATGGCAGATCGCCACGAGAAGCGGCCGCCGAAGTGGGCCTGTGCAAGTTACCGCAGACAAAATGTCATAATAGGTGGTGATTTTAATATCGATATGAATTCTGATAGCGCGAGGAAAAAAGATTTTGAGAGAGTGTTCCTTTCGAATGGGTGGACGAATGCTATTGAGTCATTTACAAGGATTACTGGAACGACGCAAACAACTCTTGATCTTTTCTTAACAAGCTATGATCCATCGTGTATGATTAGTGGAGTTTTGAGTTGTCCAATTAGTGACCATATGCCTGTTTGTTTGTCAGTTCGAACAACCCCCCTTGAAAAGGAAAAAGCTAATACTAACGTAACATTCCAGCTTATTAACGAAAAGACCTTAAGCGAGTTTCAGAAAGAGCTTAAGGATATGTGCTGGGACGAAGTTTTTCAACAAGGAGATGCCAATATAGCTTATAATATTTTCCTCAGCATATTTGTTGCAGCATATAAGAAGCACTTTATCAATAAGGAGCGCAAATTCAATAAGAAATTTCGGAAACCTTGGTTAACAAAAGAGCTCTTAAGGAAAATTAAGAAGCGGGAGAGGCTTTATCTAACATTTATTAAGAAAAGGATCCCTTCAGACTTGGAAACGTTTAAGGTCTATCGTAATAAACTAACTAAAGAGTTAAGGAATGCCAAGGAAGCTGACTACATGAACCTCTTTTCTAGCTGTGCAGGGGACACATATAAGCTATGGAGCAAGCTAAGTGTAGTCATGAAACGAAAACAGAATGTTGAAACAATAGAAAGAATTTCTCTCAATGGATGCATACTGACAGGAGTTGAACTAGTGAATGCGTTTAACCACTATTTTGTCCATAGAGAACCTGAACTGTGTTCAAATGAGTCTTGTAGTTACTCCCTGTCCGGAAACGAAAGCAGTATTTTTTTACATGCAACCGACAGTGTAGAGGTATGTTCAACCTTTCATGGACTCAAGAACTCTTGCAGCCGTGATGCTGACGGTATTCAGATAAGACCTGTCAAGTACGTAATTAATGAAATCGTCCATGTCTTGGTTCATATATACAACTTATGTATTTCCACAGGAACCTTTCCAGACAAAATGAAAGTTGCCAAAGTTACAGCACTATATAAAAAAGGTGATAGGTTAGACATAAAGTACTATCGCCCAATTTCTATCCTTCCAATTTTCTCGAAATGCTTAGAAAAAGTTATTTTAAATCAAATAACGTCATTTTGTGCAAAATATCAACTAATAACTAAAGCTCAGTATGGATTCCAAAAAAATAAGTCTGTGGAGCTGGCTCTTCTTGAGCAAAAAGAATATATTTTACAAAACTTCGAGCAGAAGCTTCTGACTTTGGGCATTTTTGTTGATTTTACCCAGGCCTTTGATCATATCGATCAAAATATTCTAGTTAAAAAGCTTGAGCGGTATGGCATAAGGGGTCTGCCACTTGAGTTCATAAAATCCTATCTCGGCAGAAGGCGACAATTCGTTTTTCTGAATGGCTTAACATCTAAAAGCAAAGAAATAATCTCTGGTGTGCCTCAGGGTAGCATTCTTGGCCCGTTGCTTTTTAACTTATGCGTCAATGATATCATACATATATGTCAACAGGCGAAGTTTATAATCTATGCGGACGATACTAGCATATTTCTATCGTCCAGCTTCTACGCCGAGATAACCAATATGGCAAATGATGTTCTACGTAAATTAAGCTCTTGGTCAAAACAGAACCGTCTAAAAGTAAATTCTAATAAAACTAAAGCCGTTTTCTTCTATACAAGAGGAACGCCTATCCCATTGCATCATAACATAGTGTTTAATCACACAAACATCGAAGTTTTGGACACTATAAAAGTGCTTGGCACGTACTTCTCCAGTAACATGCAATGGGACGAGCATGTTAACTTTGTACTACTCAAACTTAGTCAAATAGCTGGTATACTGAATCGAAATACGTATATTCTTCCGGAATCAGTTAAATTATTAATCTACAATACGCTATTTCTATCTCATATTAACTACTGCCATCTTGTATGGGGCACAACAACAGAATCTAACCTCCATAAATTACACTTAATGCAAAAGAGAATGATACGCGTTATTGCCAATGTCTCATACACCGAACATACTGACTACCTTTTCAAGAAATATAACATTCCAAAAGTTCATGACATATACCGAAGGAGGCTTATGCGAGATTTTTATTATAGCATTAGGAAAAATACCTCTACACTCTTAGAAATAGGAAACTTATAAAAAAGGCAACCTTCGCATAAAACACGAACTCCAGAACCATCGATAGTTCCTCGTTCTCGGACAAATTATGGTGACCAAATGCTTAAGAATACTTTGCCTCGACTACTAAATTCATTTGAGGAGGCTGGCACCGATATATCCTCTATAACCCCTTCTGAACTGAGATATCTTTTATGTTCATTTCCTGTTACCGGCGCCCTTAGAACTACCTAAGATGAAAACGAGCTATTTCCTAAAATTGTTTTGTGTTCCTTACCCGACCTAATCATGTTAAATTGCAACTGTATACTAATGTGTGGAGCTGTATCGAATGAGTGAATTTAATTCACCAGGAAGTGTTTTGTTACTGTGTGTGAGTGTTTTGTGAGTCCAATGCTGCCATCATTTAAAGGGGGCCGAGGGCCCCACAAGCTGCGTTTGTAGCTTTTTTCCTCGGCCTCCTCCATTCTGTAGGAAATGGAAACCAATAAAGAAAGAAAGAAAAGGTAGAGCGGCAGACAACGGATAAGAGGATGGATGGATGGATGAATGAATGAATCCGGCTGAGCCCTTTGGATCGGGCGGTAGCTTACGCCACCTAGCCATTTCGTCTGACCATTTAAGCTTAGAATATTTAAATGTGAAAACTATATTCACTCCGCACTGAAAAGAAAGTGAGGCTATCAAATAAGAAACTACCTAGTTTTCTCTCGCTTTCTGCCACCATTCACTTAATCTTTGCTTGGTAATCTCTACTGTCTTGAAATCCACTTTTCCTTCGCTGTCTCTAAAACCCAATGACTTTATTAAATCTATGTTGTCTTCGGTAGGCATAGGGTGAAGCCCTTTACAGTAGAGTATCAAGTGCTCAGCCGTCTCGTCCTCCTCTCCACAGGCAGCGCACACTGTATCCATTTCCTGGTACTTCGCTCTGTATGTTCTGGTTCGCAAAACACCTGTTCTTGCCTTAAACAACAATGAGCTTCCCCTAGAATTGATAAATGCTTTCTTTGGCAATAACTGTTTTGTTTAATCTATAGCTTTCCAGAGCCTTCTTTGTCTGCATTCCCTCTATCCACCGATCTCTTTCTGTGGCCTTAACTTTCTTCTTAACTGAGACCTGCTTTTCCGTAACCCCACTATAGCCTAAAAACTTGCCTCTTAATTTCCTAGTGCGCTGTCTCCACTTTGTGTCTATATGTATAAATAGCTGAAAACTTTTTGTGCCCATTGCTCCCCATCCATTTGCCTCAACCGATCCTCAAATTCTATCTTGCTCACAGCTTCCCTGCCCTCAAATGACGCCCATCCCATGTCTCCTTGTACTCCCTGGTTTGGCGTTTTGCAATGTACCCCCCAAAGCCAGCCTACCTGCTCCGCGCTGTTTTATTTCTAGTCTTGCATGCACTTCGGATTTCATGCATAGCGCTGCGTTTCCAAAGGAGAGCCACATGACTGGCGCCCCGCTGCGGCGAGACGCCGAAACACACTTCTCCTGAGCGAACAAGTGTGTTTCGAGTCCTCGCCACCGCAAAAGCTGTGCGCTGACGTCCAGGTTCCCCGAGAAATGGCTTTTTGATGCTCTGTGCTACCAGATCCTCGCGCTCCAAATCTGCGACCGGGCACTCTATGGCTCCGTCGTCGAACTGCCAGGCTTTGTGTGTATAGAGGAGGCTATGCTTTGGGCCGCCAAGCACGTGTCGCTCGTGTGGGCAGCGCGTGCAATTGCAAGCATGTTAAGTATATTTTCCCCCGCACTTACACCAATGGTAAAAACTCTTTTTGACGTTTTTTTTTGTTTTTTTTTTTTAATTGCAAGAGTGCGCGGGCATAGCTTTGACAGGCGCAGAAGATACGCGAGAGCGGGGATTCCGCAAACTCTTAACATGACGTCCCGCCCCGAGAAGGGTACTTTGAAAGGCTTTGACAGCGGCACTTTGACAGCGGTACTTTGAAAATTAATTTTTGCAGCCTCCATGCACCAAAGTGAAAAATAATCTCGATATTTGTGATCCTGGAGGTAAAATGAAGATAGTTTAGGTAGTTTATTTTTTCTCATAATCAGAACCGTTTCAGTTCCCCTTTAACAACAGTTCGCTTATTGCTGTCCGCAAGACGAGCAAGTGAAGAAGAGGGTAAGGCTTTTGGAAGGTCAGGCTTGAAAACTACAAGTCCTTCTTTGTGAAGGTCCAATTCGTTGCTCAGTTTAAATGTGCGGCACAAGGGGAGAATCAATAAAGGATAATTTTTGTGTATCTTTTAAGTGACAAATGTTCGGGATACAAAGGTGTGTTCGATGTCTGGTAACCTGTTCTTTTGTTGTAACTGTTGGCACCTTTGTGGAAGTTAAGTGGTGGCTGTAGTCGGCCTTAGATGTCTGAATATGTGAGGACTCGTGAAAGCAAAGAAAGCAGCTGAGTTTGAAACGTCCCTCTTTCTGTGTATTTTCCTTCTACTTATTTTTTCCGTTTTGTACCGCAGTCTCGGGCACTGAACAAAGAATTGATGTGCACTATAGCTCTCACTGCACCCGACTGTTACCAAGCGAGGACTACACAAAATAAACCCTAATATAAGTAACCAAAGAGTTAACGAGGTCCTACTCTTCGTAAAGATATTGCTTTTTTACTTTTAGATATTCCCTCTTGAAAATAAAATAAAAATTACCGCACTGGACGAAAAAAAGAGACGCCGTTCCTTTTTCCGTTCCAGTAAAAATGTAACGAGTTCCACTTCCAGTTCAACGGCCGCATAATGGAACGGCGGCGTTCCTTCGTTCCTCCTAAAAGGAACGCGGCCCAGGAACGGCATTCCTTGGAGTGCCGTTCCGTACAACACTGGATTCCGTATGTAAATAAATATTGCATTTTTATATTATGATGTTTGTTTGTTGTTGTTTTTACTCTTATGATGTTTTATTTATTTTTGGGCGACGTAATGATGTAGTGCACTGCAATCATCTTCTGGAAGGAAGATTAGTTTAACATATGTTTGTTGAAAAAGACTTCGGCTTGTTTAGTGATACTGCGTTGGCATTTACTGTTCATCTGCCTTACCTTTGGCACTGTGGTGAAGATTCTAAAACATTATATCTCACATGATTCGGAATCTCATGTTTATTTTGTTTTCTAGAGGAATCAACGCTCGAGTTCGGTATGCGTATTAATCCTCAAAACGTCAACTATAAAAAGTCTACAAAGACGCTAGCATTGTTTACAAAGCTACTTCATATCTGCGCTCTCCGTGTTTTGTCCTATATGGCAAGGAAAGTTCAGAACCACTGCCATCAAAATTAAGTTGTCACTCAAAAACTGTGAATGCGAAGGCAGTTAAATAATTAACCAAGAATGCACTAGACAGGTCTTGTATTCATTTTATGACTCAAAAGTTGGAAAGTCAGTGGAAAAAGATTAAACAAAGCCAGTTATGAAGATCAGTACATCAAAAGACAAATATGTCTACAAATCGCAAATAATAGCGAAGGAGAACAGAAATCAAAGAGCAAGTTTGCGTTAGTCTCGTATTACCATAAAATATCGCAAAATCTGAAAGCAATTTCAGAACATTTCGGAGTAGACACAGTGGATGCAAAAAAGCCCATCGTGAGAAGCCTCTCCCCTGCAAACATTGAGTGGTCTATGAGATACCTTTGGCTTGTGGTTTTACGTACCTAGGGCTAACTTCAATGTGTATCAATGACAGGTTAACGGAACACAAAAGGAACGTAAAGAATAATGCTACAAATTTGGAATCAGCTGAACACGTGGACGAATGCAATAATTCTAATGCACAACGGTCAGGAACAGAAATAGTGCACCAGGAGGTAGATAACACGAAGAGAGTTGAGAGACAATTTGGATAAGAACAAGAGTAAACTGTATCGGTCGGCTTTTTGCAGCTTGGCAGTACTTCAAAGAAATGTTTGCAGCTCTATTTGTGTTTTGTTTTGGTTGTCCAATTTTGCAAGTGTTTTGTTCGTCCCCTCGATGGTTCCTGTGTAGTAGAAGTCGGCGAGGTTCGGGTCAAACATGGAGCTTTATGCCTCCCTAATCAATGACTTTTTTTTTCAGAAAACAAAAGTTAGGTTTAGTCAAGACTCAAGACTCAAAGGTGCAAACGTTAGCTATGTGTCACAGTAATTTTGTTTGTGGTTTTTTGATATAGTAGTTCAAAATCTTTTCGTCTAAACCAACCAAAGGTATCACTGTATGTGCGTATGTCGTAGTTCAAAAGCATTGTATAATGTTTGTGACCACTAGCTGTCTGGAAAGTTTTTTGTCTAAAATAGAAGGTGGTTGTGCTTTGTGGGTGACATCACTTTGTTTTGTGATGTGTGGGGAGGGTTGTGTGCGCGACTTGGAAAACAGGATGTTCGTTGGTTTCGTGGCGGTTGTAGTTCTGTATTTAAAATGGTTGGTTGAATAAAATTATTAGCTGAGTTAAAAACACCGTCTGCCCCTCTTACTTTCTCTTCAACTGTAAAAGAAAAAGTTTCCTCCTTCTGCCCCAGTCTTGGGTTAAAATAATCATGGTAAACTTCCACTAGCTCGCCTGCGCACTAACTGTAATGTTATTAAATGTAATTTGCCCCGTCAACTAGATAACTTTTTTTGCTAGCACGTTTTTCTGGGGCGGGGGCTTGCATAAACGAATATTTAAGGGAGGTGTCTGAGTATTGTGAAGGACGGTGTTAAAATGTGTCAATCACTTCTTTTGAACTTACATTTTACAAACGGTATTACTTAAAAGTACAGTTTATTAAGTGTAGTTTTCACAGTACTCGGAGCACATAAACGCTCAGTACATTTTGTACATTGCGCGACACTGTTACTGAAAAAAGACAATCGCCGATTTTTTTTAATCAAAAGATGAGAATTAAAACTCTTAACGCTGCTTTTTTTTTTCTTTTTTGTGCAATAATATTTTAGTGGTAAAATACGATGCTGACCAAATAAATTTTGAAGTAAACTTGAAAAAGCACCAATGTAGTGTTGTTTTCGAGAGTGCCACGTGGAGTATACCACACCGAGCCGACTTTAAGGGAAATTAAAGTCTAATAACATACCATAAAGTGCTTTGGAAGACTATACACGAACTCATCTCTGTGACGTCACGGCGCGGTGGTGGCGCGTCGGTCGCACTTCCGGTCTGGGGCTGTGGGCAGAAGTCCCCATGCCAGACGTGTATTCCTGCGTTGTTTTGAAAGGAACCAGACAAAAACCTGCCTTCTCGTCAAAACGCCGCGACTGGGGCCGTACCAAAAGTGTCGAGAAAGGTTTGAAGGTCAGTTTTCACGTTCTCGGATCGTCCGAGAATTGGGATATGTGCCGTGAAAAGGGAAAAGCAGACGCCGTCGGACAACGATTGCTTGGGCGGGAAGCACTTTGAGTTGAATTCACGGATACTTGTGGTCATCAGATTTATTTGTTTTGTTCCAACATGAACGCCAGAAAACCGTCGAGTTGGGCGGACCACCTGCGGACTACGTTCAGTGCGTCTTCAAGTTCAAACGGCCGCCTGGGGTGCTATTCTGGTCACAAACGGTCACGTTCGTGTTTCTCGAAAACTCCTCCCCCCTATGAACCGCGCGCTCCTATTGGCCACAGCCCGCGTGATAATTCCACGCGGTTCCCATGGTAACGTTCGCGAAACACGAAAGCAACCATTTGCCGTAACTGTCGCTTTCCGAGTTCGGACCGTGACGACAAAATGACGTATGACCACGTACGACCTACGTAACAGATAGCGGAAGTCACGTAATTAGATTAACTGCGGTATTACTCGACACAACACTACAAGAACGCGCTCCGGGCTTTCAACGTCCCTGTCGAGCAGGCGCGCATGCGCAGTGCAAGCCAACGTTCGTGCAAGCATCATTCGGGGTGATGTGCTCGTGCTTTTAACTTCTGTTTCTATTGCACGAAGGGGAACAAGCTTTGGGCAGGATTCTAGAGCGTAGAAAATGGCGGCGATGCTTGTTGCTCAACGATGGCTCGACCAACGCGTACAATGACGGGTTTTCTGCGAGCACCCGGTTGCCTTCGCTATGCACGACGACTGTTTCTGACGACAGTACCGCTTGTCAAAAAGCACCGTGTGATCGCAGTGTGACCAGGGGGGCTATGTTGCGCTTTTTGGACTCCCAGGAGACTAGGGAGAGGGAAGTGACGTCAACAACGCAGCAAATGCAGATTGGATGTTGATTTTGTTTTCTTCTGTCAACATCCAATCTGCGTTTCTCTAGTCGTTGACGTCACTTCCCTCTTCCAAGTCTCCTGGGAGTCCAAAAAGCGCAACATAGCACCCCAGCTGCGCGACGAGAGACGGCGACGATGAGATATGATGACCGTCGAGCAACTGCAGCTACTAATTGAATCGCACTGAGCTTTTTCGCAGCGGGGAACTATAAGAGCGCGGTTGCCACCGATGATCACATAGCTAATGCCCAGTGGATGGTGATCAGAGCCGTGACGGCCGTCGCGAGTGTCGCTGTCAACCGGTGGGGAGAGACGGCTGGGTCGACAAAACCCCGGACCGAGGCAGCTGAAGTATGTGCGAAAGAAGGCTTTCGTCGCCACCACGACAAGCACACCGACGTCGTAGGGTGCGTTGACGGAACCTAGAATCTAACTGAACCTTCGTCACCATCATCATCGGTCTGAAGGAGATCGTCACCGTTCTGAAGGACTCCAACACTTTGCCGCAAACACCACTTTGCCATTGACAACTTGGTGGTAAGTTGATGTTAGAACATCAGGGTTTCTACCGCTTCAAAGTTAGTGCACTCTTAGCACCTATGTCTTCAGTTGACCATTTGTTGCGGTTTGTAGCTACCGTCAATCACGCAATAAAATCTGTATGGGTTGCTGATGGCATTTTATTGTATCAATTAGATACTTTACCGTTTCACGCCAAGCTTCTGGAATTGCATGTCAGTCATCGGACAGTCATAAGAAACACGTTTCGATGCCCTGCAATGAACTACAAACAGGTGTGCCCTAAAATGAATCGTTAGTTGTTTAGACAGCAGGAGTTTAGTCTGACAAAGTATGGTAACTGTTACACACTGTAGACGAGAAATTTAGCCAGTGCAATCTTGTGGATGGTCATCATCTCCGTGACCAAAAAAAAGTATTAAAGATACCATTGTCCTACATTCAACACACGTGTGTTTAATGTAAAGGTTATGATAACAATTAAAAAAATTCGTTTCAAAAGTGACAGTAACTCATTGAAATTAAAGAGTAGTGTGAGCTAGATTTTTTTAAATTTGCCTGTAATGCAGAGCAAATACGCACTGTTGACTTATCACCATCAAGCATAAACGACAAGCGGAAGCAGAGTAGATGTGTGAAGGAAAACCGCGAGCTTATGTACTAAAGAAAGAACCGCTACGTAACGTGAAGAATGTCAGCAACTATCTTGCCATTGTGGTACGAGCTCAGTGGCTATGCACATGCTTATGGCAGCCTGTGAATGTAGGATGCTCCCCTTATGGTATCATCCAGTGGCAAAGCCAGGGGGAGGGCTTATGGGGCTTCGCCTCCCGCTCCCCCCCTCCCCAAATCCGGCGGGCCCTAGAATATACCCACAAATTTCGACCCCCCCCCCCCCCCCCCCCCCGCACCCCAAGTCATGAAAATCCCAGCCACCTCAACCCCCCCTACCCCCTCACCCCCTCAAAAGGTCCTGGCTACGCCACTAATATCAACAGCACTCAATAGATAATCAACATGATCAGGATAAGGGAAATGCCCTTTATTTTATGCACCATATAGGCAGTGTTTCTGTCTTTATATGCATGCAGGCAAAGCACGCACTGTAGAAAACACTTGTGTGAAGACTGCGTTCACAATGCAGTCCCCGTCAAACTTTCAAGGCGTTAATGAATTCCACAAATTAAATTTTCAACGAAACGCATTTATTTTGCAAAACGCTGGCAAACTTACGTTGCGTTTTACATCATCCACCTTTTTCGTCCGATGAATCAGCAGTCAGCACTACACAAACCTCAATGAGCTTGTCGTTTGTTTTCTTGCCGTTGGGGCGATCGCTGGCGGTCGTGGTGGCTGCACAATCCTTTCTCAGACCGTTGGCTGCTGCCTCCGTGCTCGCGGAAACGTGGTTAACTTTGTGTCAAGGTGAGGTTTTGAATCTTGACGCATGGCAACGCTGAATGAAGGTCTATTACCGTCTTCATAATCTCAGCAAGGCTACCATACCAGCCACAACAACACCACCACTTTCAAACTTCATAACACCGGCACAAATAGAAGCCAAGTCTTGCATCTCGCCAAGTGTTATAACGGAGACGTTAAACGCCAGCTCACTGTGCTCTTCGACCCGGTCCTGCCGCCGAATGGGCTCATCCAACAGCACGAAAGCATTTGTGTGCGCGTTGATCAAGTGACCGATCGCATGTCAAACCCCAGCCGCGGTCGATCCGACGAGCATCGCGGCCATGTTCTTTCGAGTTCATCACGCCAAGAGTACGGCTGTCGAGTTAAAACAATGCAAATTGTCCCGTGCATTCTTGTTCTTACGTCATTTTGTCGTCACAACCCGAACTCGAAAAATGACTGTTAGCGGCAAACAGAGGCTTTCTAGTTTCACGAACGTTCCCATGGCAACTAGCGTTGAATCGTCACGCGCAATGAAGCCAATGGGATAGCGAGGTACCTATGTAGGGAGGTGTAAAAACTTTTTGTTCTTTCTTTTTTGTTTTTGCACGAGCTTTTCTGCAAATAAAAAAGTAAGTAAAAAAAGACTGCCCGAGATCATGCGGTCGCGTCCATTTCTTCAGCGCCGAAAGCAAAGAGCATGGCTTATGGGGACTACCGTCGTAATCACTGCAGTGAGCAAAGGGAACAAAGCATTAATAAAACTGCCCAAAGAAGCTTTCCTGCATCATCCACAGCATGTTCACAACCGGTGCGTTCTGCGTCGATCTCATGACTTGTCATATATTACCACAGAGTCGTCGTCAGCTCTGTATCCATTTGGAGTCTCCTTCACAGGCAAACAGAAAATTTCATTGGCAGGTTAAGTTCACGGCGGCTTCACATAGGATGTTCGGTGTCGCAGCGTACCTTCACAAAATATTTTCTTCTCGTAATGCCATCTGTATTGTGCAGAAACAGGGAAAGCAACGACGCAAACGAGACACAAACACCACAAGGTCGTTACCGCGGTTTTCGCCATGTTTGTTTTCAAAGACCGTAGCGAAAGACTTCGAGAAAACAATCTGAGATATCTTAGCTATATTTATTTTACGTCATTATTATTGAAATAATCTTTCGTATTTTATTACAGGATGATGTTATTTTTCTCTGTTTCCCTCCATTTTCCGGAAGGTAGCCTTTTTTCCGTTATTCGCTCGTTCTAACTCCCGGAGGAAAGAAAGAAGATAACAAAAAGAACAGAGGGATATGCGGGGATTTCTGCGCCCCAACTGCGTGGACACGTCATCGCGACGTAGGGGGATCGTCAGATTCTAGCTGACCGCGTGCGTGAACCCGAACGTTGGGGCGGAGCCTCAAAGAAGAATCATTCTAGTTTGAGGCTCCGCCCCTTCTTTCTCGATACGTCACAACTCGAAAGGTACCGTTTGCGACCAGAATAGCACCCCAGATTGTTCGAACTGTCGTCTGCTCTTTCAAACGTTTCTGCTTGTCGTCTGCTCTCTTAGACGACGCCGGTCCGTAGACCAAATGTTGGCCCGGTACTTGCGATAAGAAGTAACTGCAGGCCTCAAAAGACTTAAATTTGAAGGTTGGTAAGCAGGCTCGATGTAAACAGTAGACACAGGGAGATGTTGATCATTGTTACCAGTGACCATCACCGACTTAATTCCTAATTCAGTTGGTCCGATTCAACTTGCGATTGTCAGTAGCGACGTCGACCATCTCAGCTACGGTTCACGCTTTTGCAGCCCGAGCGGCGTCGCGACTGAAAATTCCGAGCGAAATCTTATCATGCGAATCAGGCTTTAGCGTACATTCTGCGGCGTCCACGCGGAATGAATCGCCACATGTCACATTATTCACGCGAAGTTTTGCGGTGTAACGGGCCTCGGTAATTTCGCTGACGCCGCTCAAGATAGTCAGACATCGCCAGGAAGATGTGGAACCAACAATTTGAACGTGAAAAAGGGCAGAGGGACTCACACTGACGCCGACAACATCGCATTTCAATGGTGTGTTTATGGGCGACGGCGAGCTTCTTGCCCACACCCCCATCGCGCATGCGCGGCGCCGGTGGCGTCCGCTAGGGGCGCACCGGGCGCTCCGGTTTGTTTGTAAACATGAGTTGGTGTATAATCCCTGAAAAGAATAACTTTCAATAACAAAACCGGGATCTTTATCAAATCGGGTAATAATGCCTGCCGTCGTATGAGCACAAAATTAAAATTATGATGATCTGAGTATTTTGGGCATTCCGGGCTCAGTCCCCTTAACCTGCGGGGGATGTTAGACGCGGCTATAAATCTTTCGGATCCTTGACAACAATTACCGAGTTCTGATTTAAAATTATTTATGAAATTTATATAAACGTACTAACACAAAACAAATTTTTAATTTTCAGCTTCTTTTGAGTTTTTTGTCACAAGAAGTGCTGCAGTGTCCAGAATGCTCCTTTTCATTTTGATAGACAAACAGCTAGTGAGTTACACTACAAAATAATTAACTATTAGTTCAAATAGGAAAGTTATAACATATATTCTCTCTTTTATCAAGGCTAAAAATAAAAACATAACAGTCGCCTTGTATTAGAAAGCCATAGGAAAAAAGTGTATTACAAGCAAAAAAAAGTTTAATATAAAATGTGTAACAGTTTCGTATAAAACCTGCAAGATACAAGGGGCAATCAAAGCGTTACAAAACTAATTTTGTAACGTAAAAAAGAGCAGTATGGTGATGCGCGCGCAGAAGTCGAAGGCAGAGACCTTCCTGTGTCATCTGTTAGTTCTGTAAACATTTGGAGTTGCCCTACAGAAGTTTTGTGGCCAGGGGCACGAGCACAATAACCATTTCAGCATGGACTGCAAACCTGAGCGAGAGCGAGAATCAATTCTGCGTCGGACTCAGCAAATCTGGAACAAAGATCTTTGAATTGATTCAGCGGGTTTATGTTCAAAAAGCAGTGAGTCGTACGAGGTGTTTTCAGTGGCGCTCGCGCTTCAAGAATGGCAGGACATCACTGAAACACGAAGAGAGGTCGGGGGTGTTCGCTCCCACAATGGTCATCTCAACATGGATTGCAAACCAGAGCGAGAGTCTCGCTCTTGGTTTGCAGTCCATGCTGAAATGAACATTGTGTTCATGCGCGTGGCACACAAAAAGTCGACAGAGACACTTAAGACTGCTTACGTGTAGGAATGCGAAAGCTAATCCTACACGCAGCGCATTCCTACAAGCAGCGCGCCACGTCTTCCTATCGCACAAGGCGCTCCGGCGGTGGCATCACGCTCGCCCACTGCGCAGGCGCGGCGACCCCGGCCGGCTTCACGACGACTTTCGTGACGAAGCATTGCGTTGCCGTGCTTTTCTTTGTGTTTTATTTCTGAGGCATGTCCGCTTTGACCTTGAGCGCACCCGCCGGCTTCTGTGACGAGGCATCTGTGTTGCTGTGTTTTTCTTTGTGTTTTATTGGGATTGTGCCAATGGGAATTTAGGTGCCGCTTCGCTCAGCCGATGGGAATTTTGGTGCCGTTTCGCACAGCCAGTGGGAATTTGTGTGCCGGTTTTCGCCGGCTTCACTCCATCAGATATTTCATGCTTTTGCATTAAATCTAATGTAGCGTAGCTCCAAGTGTTCACAGAACGACACCCTTTGGCATAATGATACATGATTGTCTCTGCCTTCGACTGATGCGCGAGCATCAACTTGCTGCCTTCTATTTTCACGCTACAAATTTAGTTTCGAAACTTTGTGATCGTACCACATAAATTTTGCAAAATTTCAAACTTTAAGAGCGAAAAAAAAAGTATGAAGGGTGGCCAGTCTAAAAATATTTAATATTCTTCGCAGCTTAGATTGCAGGTGAGTAAAGTAGAAATCGTATTCTGATATAATATATATTTTATTGAGCTTCTGTTTCGGCTGCCCGGTTACAATGAAAATGATGTTGCCTATATTTTTTTAGTCGGCTCTTTTGTAATACCACAGTTTGACTATACCACGAAACATTAAAAAATAAGCGCACAACCGTTTATTCGTGATTGCATAAATAATTGCGCCATTTAGAAAAAAAAAACTTTTAAAAGTGGGTCGTATGAATGTAGTTTTGCTAGAGTTCTCAATATAAACTGTAAGCTATGCAAATATACAAATACCTGTCTTTTGCACGTGGGGCTGTGAGGTCTTTGCACCAGCTCTTTCTAAACATATCATGAAAAGTCAGGTGGGCCAAGCCAATAACCGCGGTAACGTTAAAACTGCGCTTGCAGGCATTAGGTAGCCACGCAAATACGTAAGTTGAGATTAAAAAAGTTAATCATGGGACCGCATTTAGCTACAGAAATAGGAATGAAAGGTACGCAAAGAGTTAAAGCATTTCCGTGCCGTATGGAAAGTTGCGCGTTCTGACAGTCACTGGTGCTCGCTGCACAAGCGCTCATGTAGCCGAGCCGCAGTCAAAAATACGAGGCGCTGGGGCCAGTGCCGGATTACCGTATTTACTCAAGTAAGAGCCGCACTGTTTATGAAGAAAGCCTTAGTGTTCGCTTTTCTGCAGAGCGCGCAGATAGCCAATCACCGCGATCGACAGCATGATTCAAGCTGTTTACAGGACAGAGATAACTTTTTCGTGCGAAGATACCATCTGTAAAGATTGCATTTGTATAGAGAATCGTGTTCTCGATCTGGTTATTCGCTATGTTATTTATGCGCAACGCAATGATTGGCTCTATATATGTTCTGTGGGAAAGTAGACGCAACGGTTTTGTTCATAAATAGTGCGGCTATTACTCGAGATAAATACGGTAAGACATTTTTGAGGCCTGCGTTAAAGCGTGTATGGAGACCCTACTGATGGGAACAATTATGACCATGGTGACGAGTCTGACGACAATGGTGCAGATAAGGACGACGATACTAATATGCATATTTTACCCTCTTTGAAAGCTAAATATTTTTCATTTTATCATTTTTGGTTTTCGATCCTCTTTTAGATTTACAAATTCAATGAGTGGCAAGTTTTCCGTACTGGAAATGAGACCTTATTAATTCGTAATTAGAAACTGCTTCGAAAATAATCAACCCCATTTAGCACTTTCTAGTGTCGTTTTTAGACACAAAACTCAAGCCAATAAAATATTGCGGAAAATATTCGGATGTTTCATTCACATCAAGCAGCGTCATAAAGAAAACTAAAGAGTTTCCGTTTCTTGAATGATTGGACGTTGTCTAACTACCCCTTTATATAAATAATAACCAACGTGAACAGTGAAATGGAGAAATACGGGCAAGAAAGAAATCTCGTTAGATAAGGCTTTATGGCATCAAGCCACTTCGTCCACACTCTTCTAATAACCGAACCCTTGTGTCACAAGAAAATACAAACTTTTACAGCTAAGCCACACAAAAATAACTTCGAGCGATTCTAATAAAATAAATAAATGAATAAATATATTTTTATTGTTGTATTTACACACTGCTTATTTGAACGGAAAATAGTGTTTCGATGTGTCTTAATAGTACTCTCGTTCCATGTAAATGCAGCAACTTAGACCTTAGCGGCCATTTGAATGTATGACACAAAGTTAAAGAATAAGAAGCGATACCTCGGAGATTGGTGAAACCATTGCAGTATTCGTATCAGCCGGAAAAAGGAAGACTATTCCCTCACACTGGCAGACCCGAAACCGACTCCAGAGCAGTTTCTTGCAGTCGTGGCCTATCGAAAGCGGTTGCGGGGCGTCTCAAAAACAGGATCCTTTCAACGACCGTTCGTGGTTATAAATTCGGGGTCCGGAGGATGTACCAGCACCTTTTTTCTTATTGTTTTAAACTTGTCGTCCTGGAGTAAACTCCACATAAAACTTCGCTAGAAAGTTGGAAAAAGAAATCTACCATGTGTGCTGCTCGAACAGTCTTTGGCGACAATTGCCTAACTTCCGGACCACCATTCTGCGTAAAATACGCCAAGGGGGCCCCACTACAAAAGAGAACTCGATCCATGGCCGTCCTTCTCTCAAGTTTCAATTAGAAGAGACTTCAACAAGACCGCCAACTTCGACGGATTTGCCCCCTCCGCGACAAGGCGCATGGGAGGCGTTTCATTTTGTTGCTTTGGCACGCTCTTGCACAACAAGTTTACAAACGCCAGCTTGTCTAGAGACGGGGACCTTACGGCATCCTCATCTCCCAGTTGAAAAAAAGGGAAGGAAACGAGAAGGCCAATGCGCCAACGACCCTTTTGAGTGTTCCTTCTGTTCTTGGTCTGAGCTGCCTTAAATGGAAAACGGCTAACATTTTTCAAAATTTCAGGGGCCGGCACGGGGCCCCCTGACAGCCTGAGGCCCGGGGCTGCAACCCCCTTATCCCAAACCATCATCCGGACCGAGCTTGGGCTTCTAGCGTTTGCAATTAGTCTGTGTTAAGGTCAGACGAAGCCACTTTTATAAACATGCCTGTATTGTATAATAACGGTTTCTCTGCCCCCTACAATATAAACACAAAAGCGTCCCATAAATAACCTTGTTTGCATGAAGACTCATGCCAAAATGAAGTGTGCTTTGTTAAGCCACACTCGCGTCTGTACTGTCACGACGCTGCACCAAACAAGAATATATATTTTTAAGTATATTAAATACTTAAGTTTCGCGGTGAAGTTCAGCTTTGGCGACTCTAGCTATATGTACACGTCATTAACTGCCAAAAAGGAAAAATAGTTCCTAATGAAGCACTCTCTCAAATATCCAAGGTGTGGGTGAGGGCCCATAAGCACGTGCTTGAAGAGCCCGTGCTTAGAAGATGAGCCTCCCGAGGCAGTGTTCTACGAAGTTCCGAGCTCAGGCTGAGGGCTCCAAGTGCAACTGCCTGTATATTAAGAGCATCATTGCATCTCCATATATTTCACTTATCAATAATTACACGATTTATTGCATTCTTTTGAGATATTTTGCATTCCGTACATTTGGTTTCTCATCTATCATGAGCGCACATGATTCATTTTCGCATACCCTATAATTCGGTGTTTCACAGTGCCAAACAGCAAATATAAGAATCAGTTTCCATAAAATCAGCTCAGCAGCTGGCCTATTTTTTAGCAGTGCTGTCCCATGTCGCTCTTATACGGTTACTTGAACGTCGGATAGTTAAACTTGTTGCCCATGACCAAAAACAAATAATCATAAAGGAAGATTTCACAATTTCAAAGAATTCTTAAATCCATCCACACTCTCAATCATCTTTAGCTAGCCACGACCTGCTGTTGCGAGGTTATTAAGCTAAATAGACAATACGAGGACGTGTAAATCATTATAAAATTTTCTCGAATGAAACAAAATATGAAAATGATTGAGAGCAGTGTTGTCCAAAATATATTACTATGGAGTTACCCCACTTGCGATGTGTTTGTACCTCGCTAAGTTTATTGACATGTGATTCTTCACTGAGGCTACCGATATATTTTACTCGGGTGTTATTTTCCTATGTCGAGTATAAAGCTTATTATTTTCCTGTACATTTTGATTGTGTTTCCAGTGACGCAATTCAGAGAGTGCATTCAATGTTAACTTTCGAAAAGAAAAGGGGTGCACGAAAGATACTTCCAATAACTTCGATACTTTGGAGTCATTATTCATTTATCCGCAACTACTGTGATCGAAGCAAGTTTTGCACGGCTGGCTGGTAGTTTAATTAAATTACTTCAAAACTGATTGAGCCCACCTAAAAAATAGTATCCTTTATGAAAAAAAAAACTGTTTACCGCTATTTAGGTAGTTACGCACGTTGATATTTTAAAACATACGTGAGAAATACATCTACGCTATACGCATATTTGTGCAAATATAACAACGCATACAATCAGGAAACGAATAAGCGGGGGTCTAATAAATTCACGCATAAACATCGTTTGTCATTTATATTATAAAAAAAAAAATATTGTTTGTGTGAGCCGCCAACCTTTCAAGGCTCGAGAAACATATGCTAGTGGCAAAAACAGCGTACTAAAGGCGTAGGCCGCGAATAATAGATGCACGGCGTGGTTCAAAAGAACGTACATCCATCGAGCACAAGTAATGCGAGACCTTCTCTCCGTTACATCTTGAAACACACTCGTGATCGAAGCCGATACGCACACAAAAAGATCCAAACACCTTGTCCGTGTTGGCGCAAACAAGGTTTTGTTGTACGCAATCAAATGCTAATTTGCTACAAAAAAACTATCCCGGTTTTACCTTACAATTTTTTTTATTGTTCACTACGATAGTTAGCTCTTCTACCACAACAAAATGTAGAGTTTAGGTAGCAGAAATATAAAAAAGGTTTGATATAATTTAGACAAAATATACACCTGCACCCAAAGGATCCAACCTGCACGCTCGTAGTTAAGCAATAAATAATAAAAGAAAAAGCGGGCCTGCGTTTAACGACACTCGACGATAATAAAAGTAGAATACCCCACCACCACTACACGTGATCCAAGCGGTAAAAAAGAACCCTAACCACGATAGAAAACACAATAAATAAACGAATACATTTTTTTTAATCTATATTGAACGGATCGCTCCTTTTTTTTAATTCTTCCCCCTCCGAAAAAAAAAAAAAATATTTTGCATAGGCATCTATAACAGGTGTGGTTGTATATTCTAAAAAAAAACACACCCTAACGCCGACTTTTTTTTTCCTTCTTTTTTTTGTAGGGGCAAAAAAAAGAGAAAAAAGGAACGGGGACCAGTGCTTAAAAAACGTAGGCGAACACTAAAAAGACGTTCCGAATCATGTGGTTCATTGTGCTATTTATAAAAAAAAAAACTGCAAGGTGCATGCTTTTGAGTACTGGTATCATTGACTGCTTTGGAAGCTTGCACGGCGCTCCAAAAAAATGTGCTGTCATAGATGTAACGCTTGTACACAGAAAGGAAAATACGCCTAGAACGAGGCCTGCTTGAGTTCATTTATTTACGATAGATTGTTCGTGACCATGGATATATAAATATATCCGTTCGTTGATATTTTGAAAAAAATATGTAATTTTTTTATTTTTCTGTTTAAGGCGCGCTTTATGACTAAGTTTCTCAGAATTTGTAACTTTTGAACAAGCGTTGAATGTTGACGAATGTGCATATAAACTGTTCAAATTTGTATGCTACTTTCCAAGCGCCTATTTTAAGTGTTTATCATTTTATTCCAATCTAAACGAGGCAAACAAATTTAAAACAAAGTGCATTCGAAATAAAAAATTGAGTTTTACCACTTCGGAGACTCCTGTACAAAGATTACATGCAAATTCGAATTATCTCGATATTTCTTTCGTGATATTTTCGGAACAAATATTTGAACGAACCGCTTGCTGTATATTGTGAATTTGTAATCAGAAAGGAAACAATATCGCTTACTTCCTTCATCAGTTTCCTTAGAAATCGACAAGTTAGGTACAATTTAAAAATATATAAAAGGCAAAACAAAAAATATGAGGATGTTTGAATTTAGTTCCCTATGAACCGAGTATTAATTCTATTTAGCACGAACTTAAAGGCTTGATCCCTTGCAAAGGAAACAAGACGCCTCGTATTTGAAACTCCTTAAAAAATACAATCTGCGTCTAACTAGCCTTAAAATGATACGACCTTTATAAAAAAGAAGTGTTTTGGCTTTGTGGGCACTAAGACGCTGAGGCTTTACATTATTTTTTTTTTTTTAATATGGCTCACATATTTTGATTTTTTAGCAGGCAATATATCTAAAAGCACACACTATTAAGGAAAAAGTTAAGATTGTAATCTGTAGATGGGGTAAAAAAAACTGCTGAGCATGATTGTCGACACTCTTGATTTGAACTCACATATCGTTGTTTACATAAACGCTAAACTTGGAACATATTTTCTACGTATACTTTTTTGTATTCATATATTTTTTTTAAATATAAAACAAACATTTTTTGTTTTTTTTAGAATATTGCCAATCAACTTAATTTAGTGCAACCTCACCCTGAATTGATTTAAAGTTTTAATCATACTGACATGACTACCTTAAAGGGAAACTGAAGCGGTTCTGTATTTGAGGGGAAACACTTAGGTAAATCGTCCTTATTTGGCCTCCAGCAGAAATATCTAGATTGTTCTTCAATTTGGTGCATGGGGGCTGCAGAAAATAATTTTCAAAGTACCGCTGAAGCCCCTATTCTCGGAGCGTGACTTCTCTTGAATTTTCGGAATCTCCGCTCTCGCGCATCTTCAGCGCCTATCAAAGCTATGCACGCGCACTCTTGATATTTTCAAAAAGGTCAGAAAAAGACGTCATTGCACGCGCTGCCCACACGAGCAACACACGCTTGGCGGCCGAAATATCTGGGTATGACGTAACGTCTGGTCGAAGTTTTTTTGTTTTTTTTTGCGTTTTCTTGCGTTTAGTTACACCTTCGGGGAAAACGGACGAGACATTGAGATTCCCGGGATAAAAATACTTTAGAAATCACCTCTTCGTTTGTTTTCAAGAACGTCTTCAGCTCCCTTTCAAAACAGTAATAAAACCTAAGCCAGTTCGATAAAAAAAAAAAAGAGTAAAACTGTAATCTGACAAAGTTTGACCCAAGCTATTGGCTAGGTTAGCGCATTGGCTATTCAAGACACCGCCTTCACTTGAAATTGCTTGGGGTGACTGTAAAATAAGTATCAATTGACCCGACCTCATTCTGCACATGCTCATTTTCATCCCGGTCAGTTTGGTAGGCGTACACTTCTGTAGTGAATTGAACTATATATGGTTTTTGGTATCCAGAGTCAACTAACTGTCCTAATCACTTTTTTTTTTCAGTAACGAGTAACTTATTTAGCTACTTTTTTTAGAAAAGGAACGAGTAACGTACTTCGCTACTTTTAAGGCCAAGTAACGAGTAACGGAATTTCATTACTCTTGAGGGGTAACGTGTACAACACCGTTTAAAATGCCTCGATTTAATTCTCATCTGAGTATGCGTCCATTCGCGACAAAGGCAGATCGGCGACTCGAAAAACAACTAAACAGTATAACAGTCTAGCAACGTTTATCGCTGAAGACGTAACTCGAACTCTACAGCTGGGAATGTCCTTAACCCAGTGAACTCAAGAAGGTATACGTTGGTTGAACCTTAACTGGAATCGTGTGCAGACCGAATGTAAACTCGGAGGTTGGCAACGCGGAAGGGCACCGAACCCCTCGTCACCTTCGAGCGTTAGAAGCATAGAGAACAAAAGAAAGAGGGGAAACCGAGATTCACCAGCTCCTAAGCTCAAAACTGCCGGTCCTTCGAGCGCGTCAGTGAACGACTCTTCAGCGTCGCCGGAGATGCATGCATTCTCAAAGAAGCGGGGAAACATAACTGAAGAACACTTCGAGAGGCTGCTGCCACTCAAGTGCTACGACTACAGAAAAGAAAATAATAAAACCACGAAACTCAGTCGTTCATTTGTTGGTCAAAGTAACGAGAAAAGTAACTGGTTACTTTGAGGTAAGGTAACGCGTTCCTTTTTAGAATCGGTAACGAGTAACTTGTATAGTTACTTCTTGAGCGAGTAACGAGTAACGGTATTTAGTTACCTTTTTTTGGTGTAACGTGTATATGTATGCGTAGTTCATAGGAGCAAAATGGTCCTCTTAGCTGACGCTATACGTATCAACCTGAAATAAGCGTTTCAAGATTGGTTGAGAGATACCTTTTACATGAAATACTGTTTTGCTCCCTGATAAATTTTCATCACATAAGCAATTCTATTCTACTATTGTAAACTCTTTATGACACATATCCACAAAAAAAAAAAAAAAAATATCGCCGGAGGACACCCGTGGAAGATTTGTACATCGGACGCCCGCAGGTGCGCCTTATGTGTGGGGAATTGCGGAGCAAGAAACGCGTATTTGATCTAAAGGAAGTGACAATCTGGCTACTCATTGATTGGGAAAATTTCGTGCATCTCAGCAACGGTTACATGTTAATTCTAGTATAATTTGGTGGATGCGCGTTGCAGTTTCAGGAGTCCGAAAGCCCGGAGCGCGATGGCTTCGGATCTTTGATGACAAGCTGAAACGATGATCTGCGCCGGGCACGGCATATCATGTTCACGGTTCTTGCTTCTTCATTGGCTGTTCGACGTTCTTATTTGCCAATGCCACAAACACTAATGTCACTAATAAAATGCCACGAGCTTCTTAAGCTGTCGGTGTCTGTATACCCGGGTTTGTCTCCGGTAACAAGAGTCGTAAGACACCTTAATCGTGCGTGGAGCATCAGAGATTGTGCTCCGCTCAAAAGGTGAGGAACTTTGAGAAACCCTACAAAGTAAAAATTTATACTTAAAAAAATGGTTGCATGGTTATATTTTATAGCACGATTGTCAATTGATAGATTAACTTTCCGATTAATAAATTAACACTTTAAGCGCGGCTAGTTTTTTATATTTTTAGCCAGTTAATAGGTTTGGTTTTGAGTTAAAATTTAAAAGGAGTAAGTTAAAATGCCCGCTTCACTTCACTTGAGATAAATTCATCTCCATTTTAGCATGCTGCACCGCCGTACTCTACAGAAAACCTCTTTAGCATCTCCTATTACCCTAATATTGTCATCCAGCGGGAATTTGAGGTTTAAAAAAGAATATGAAAATAGTTAAAATTCTTAAAATGTTTTGCCCCTTTCGGTTTTGTCTCCTTTTCTTCGGGGGGAGGGGAGGGGGGGAGGGGGGGGAGGGGGGGGGAGGGCTAGTACAGTGTCAAGTTTCGAATGAGGCTGTACATTACGTCATTGACGACATAGCGAAAGATATAAAAAATGGTCATTTTTACACAATTTTTAAATATTATGCCTGAAGGCTAACACAGCTGGCTAATCGGGCTACAATGTTTCATCAACGCCCAGCCCTAGTTACAAATTATTGAAGTACAAATGTGCCTCAGTACGATATAGATCTCTTAAAAATGCACTAATATATTCAGCGGTGGACGCTGATGGAGTATGCGGAAATTGCGCCAGCGTGCAGGCTCTCCAGTGTTCATATGATCCACATCAGCGGCACATTGGTACAAAGCACATTAACGACACTCCATAGTTTAGCAAAAAAAAAAAAAATATTTTAGGCGGTTATAATTGTTTTCGTTATATAATGACAGACTGCTTAAGAAACAGGGGTCGTGTCATCCCCAGCATCTTAATATCGCCAAAAGTGAATCCCGAAGTAAGGAGTCACGGAATTATAAAACGCATCCTGCGAAGAGACAAATAATAGTACACTTACCAAGAACGAGACGACTTCTCGGTATTCCACAACGAAACAGAAATTCGCTCACTACTTGCACCAGCGAATGACCGCAAGCTCCAAAATCTTTCAAACTTCTGCGAAACTCAAACAGCGTCCTTGACTATACTTGAACCACGAGTTACGCCACGACAGCACATGCCGGGCCTGCAAGCAATCGGCTAACACAGACCTGCGTTCAAAGGCGTGGGCTTGATTGGCGGTCGCGGTTCTTCGGCAATGATGTATACAGTCGGCGGCTTTAAACGCACGGATTGTGTACGCGTCGCGTACAGCGTCGCGTCACGTACAGCGTCGGCACACAAGCCAGAGTTCCCTGAATGCTCTTTTTTCTGCCTCTGTGTAGACCCATACTACTGCCATGGAAGGAGAAAGTCCATTTTATCCGGAAGAAGCCGCTTTAAAGGCACGATTTTCTACATTGGCGACGGTTACGCGGCGTATACATGCTCCGAATACCCGACTTTGATATGTACCAACTTTCGAAGCGAGGTGGGAAGGAGGTAAACAAGGGTAACGCCCGCTTCTCAAGTCTCGTGAAGCAGTGTTCTACAAACACTCTAAGACCAGCAGAGAAATAGAGAGAGGGGGACACATGTGGGCTCTGCTTGAGATTGTGGAGGGGGCTCTTGGAGAACAGCGCAGTCAGACTGGACCAGCTTCATTTTGTCTCTTTGTTGTCCTTGCTGTTATCTTTTCTTTTTTTACTTGTTACGCAGGAGCTTGGGAAACACGCGCAGACTAGGAGCTGCGCAACTCTTCAAACGTTTCCACCAAGACCCAGGAAAGAAAAAAAATTGAAGTATCAAAAAACAAAGAGAAGTGCGCGATGGTAGCCCTATACTTTGAGCGGTGACGCAAGGTGCAACAGGCGAAACGTTGTCCACTGCGTCACATGCGAACCTTTTTTTCTTTTTGTAATGTTTTCTTCGCGGTTTTTCTTTCTAGTGCATCGACCAAAGCGCCCTTTGTTCGTCACCCGCAAGCCTACCTTTGATTTTCCCAGGTGAGTCCCCTTCCTCTGTCCCTACGTACGGGAAAGCAACGAAAACGAAAAGAAACAAAAAACAGCCCCTCAGGCCGGGGTGCGGCCTGCCGAGAGTTGTTGCATTGGGCCAGCGTCGGGGGAAAGAAAAGGGGGAAGCCATTTTGCGCCTTCCAAGCCCCACGTAACTCTTTCTTCCGCGCTCATTTAATTTTTAGATGATTTCTTTTATTTATTTATTTTTTTTAGCTAACCGCTCCGCCAACATCTTGGAGAGGACGTTCACCTCTTTCTTCGCGAGCACCCCATCCCCCTGTCCCACGTGCGTGCGTCTGAAAGTGTGTATTATACAGCGGGCGAATTGTGGCGATACTGCCAATAAAGCGGGCCCATTATTTGAAGTAAAGGCGGCCAGAAACGCGGAGAAAAAAAAAAAACAAAACAACAACGAGCAAAGTAAGCACAATGATCTCGACGGCACGGACGAGTATACCGCTTCGCTGAAAGTTATATTTTGCTTCTATAGACCGCACGGGGGAAGGAGAAAAAGAGGGTAAGGCGAAGGTAAAGGGGAGACAAAAAGGGAGTAGAAAGGTAAGGGAAGTTTTGAAAGACACAGGGGAAAAATGCGGAGGTTTCACAATAGCGAAAAAAGGAGTAGAGAGGAAAACAATCTGGGAAGTGTGGGCTCCCCCCTTGAGGCCGCTGCTCCTCGAAGAATGTGCGAGTCTTCGAGCCCATTCCCATGGTTGAAACCTCGGGAGCTTCAGCCCAGGGTCTCTCTCTCTCTCAATGCCGGTCCACGCGTAGAAGCTCAAACTTAGAAGTAAATAAGCACATCCTCGCAAATAAGCGAAAGGTGTACACACACGCTGCCGAACGCCAGCTTTTAAAGAATGTAAGGGTATATTTTGCTTGATTGCTTGTTGCCAACTTTTTTTCTTTGTCGGTCGTCTTTTTCTTTTTCTCAATAACGCGACAGAATCTTTTAGGGGCCGGCCAGATTGATGGAACAGAAGCGGACATGATGAATTATTGGCCGACGGAGAATGTTGGACAGCCAAGAAAATAGAAGGGGGGAGTTTCTAGGTGAGTATGTGATGGATGAAGGAATGGTACAAAGGAAAGGCTGCACGCATTTAGGGTGGACGTTAAAAAGAAAAACCGGTAAAATCTGTGTGAGGGCCGGGTGTCGTTGCCTCACTAGTGTGGCGAAAGAATATTTCGCGTTCACTCTTTTTTTTTTCTTTTCTTTTTTCAACGCTGTAAAATGAAACTGTTTTAACGCACCAACTAAACAAAACATACCAACGAGTAAGTGCAAGCTTTAGTTCTCTCTCTAAAATCCTAGAAGGAATCGTAGTTATCATTGATGTATCGTGCGACGCGGGAAATTTTGGGGGAGTTTCAGGGCACGCTCGGGCAGAAACGGACGTCGTATATCCTGCAAGCGGCACGATCTAATCTCTCATATTAATGCGAGTTCGAGACATAGAAAATAAAATACACACAAAGCAACATCGATAACAGGTACGTACTTTGTTTTGTCATCCTCATACCGACGAATTATGCCATGTAACGGAACTCGGTCAAGTTTACACTCTTCTACAACCCCATGCCTTCCCTGAATTCTGAAATCACCAATTGTGAAGCCAACATATGAACCTCTTGTATTCATGGGTACTATGCTTCGTGTGCCATGCATTGGACTGCCGTAATGTGTCGGGCAGAAGGTGAGAGCCAGGTGCAAAATACCGGGAGAAAAAAATCAGTCACACCTGCAGGTTGGTGCGTTGAGGATAAAGAATGTGATTCGTGGTTTGAGGTGTTGAAACGTTACGTTCAACTGCTGCATGCACTCGTGTTTACTTTGAGGCCGGGTGTCAATGAAAAACTTTACCGCTGTTATTCGCTACTCTTTATAGGTTATTTAGTCGATTAATCAGTTTCGTCGATTTCCAGTCATGGCATTTCAAAAAGAGGAAAACCATCCTTCTTGTCTTTGCTGATTTATTTTACTAGACAGACACTCGCATGATGTTGATGTTGCCGGGACAGATGTAACCCCCTGACCTTACTTTGGGTTGCAAACCTTGATCCTGCGCTTTACTTTAAGCCCGAATTTCACCTAACGTTTGCCTTTCATACTGGTGTTCTTGTCCACACCTGCGCAGTGGCCAATATCGAAACAAGTAAGTGTGGTACAGGATGCACCTCGCTCATTATTTTCCTCAAGGAGAAACTTATCAATTTAAAGTTAGCGTTGATAATGTGCCTTTGACCACACGAACCGCAGATGAAGGCAACCCGGAAATGTAAAAAAATCGCGTGACTCATTGCTTTCCTCAAATTCCTGGAAAAAACAACAAAAAAATTAACAAACAAAACTTTTCTTTCCAGCACAACCATTGCAAAAGCAGTGGTAAAAGAAAATGCATTGAGCGGTGCTTCGAGGTGATGTTGCGCATGAGAACTTGGTTCGCATTTTACGCTTTGATGGTACGAACATCGTCGTGCCATCTGCGCACACTCAATACGTAGATCAACACACTGCTTACAAACAAGTCAGCGTTTGCCTATATGTGGGCATGGCGCGTGCGCACAAACAAAATGCGAAAGAAGGGGAGCGTCTGCGCATGAGCAGTGACGACAGCAGCGCCACCGCAGTGGCATGACGTCAGAGAGTTCAGTTGGTGTACAGATCCTGTGTTACCGCTGTCTTTGCCACGGTTGCCTATATCACAGCCTCCTCTATACTTACAAAGCCTGCCAGTTCGACGACGGAGCCATAGAGTGCCCGGTCGCAGATTTGGAGAGCGAGGATCTGGTAGCACAAAGCATTTCTTTGAGAGCCTGTGGTCAGCGCACATATTTTGCAGCGGGGAGGGCCCGAAATATGGTTTTTAAACCTGACGAAAAAAGAAGCGGGAGCCCGAGGAACGCGAGAAGCACGAGCGGACATTCCAAGTGCGTTTCGGCGTCTCGCCGCAGCGGGGCGCCCGTTACCTGCCTCTTGTCTGCCGCTCTATACCTTTTCACTTGCGGCGGCCGCGTCTCGTGGCGATCTGCTATGCTTTGTCAGTATAGAGGAGGCTATGGCTGTATAGAACTGGGAGGTGTGCCGACCGTGTCGGCCTCTCCATAGGAGCTGAGTGTCGTGTTGGCCGATTCTGCCGCAGAGGCGTGGGGTGGCGCTGCCAGTCACAACGCTGCCAGTCACAGCGTTTAGCGAGGCTGGCTTGGGCGTGCTGGTGTTACTATTTCTACCTGTTTTGCGTTGTGTGTGAAGCGATACAATATTGTGTGGCTGCTAGCTGTGCCGGAGAGACAAGGGACAAGGGAGAAACAGAGAGGAAAGCATCGCATTATCCTACTCAAACTTCGCTTTCTTAATGCTTGTATGTGGGGTGAGATAGACAATTACTCTTCGATAACAGCAAAACGAAAAACAACTAAAGACGCGAGATTATATTAGTCGCTGACCGCTTCAAAACGGCATTTGCACTTTGAATATAAGCTTCTGCTGCTCGCGCAAGTAACCCTTTTTCACAGGGGTATGAAATAGGATGGAAGCTATTCTTTCTTACAACCGAGCAGACAAAAAAAAAAAACAGAAAAAACAAGAATTTCTATTATTTACACGCCGAATAATGCATCTCCGCTGCAAACACCAGGCCTCTGTCAGCCGTCGGATGGCCGCGCTTTGCCCGACAGCGCCCTCACGGGCGTTCTTGCACATATCGACATTCTCACCATGGCCTCCGAGACCCCGAAACGCGCGAACGCTTCCCGCGATCTCGGAGGCCATGCTCTCACGGCTGCCGGACAGTACACCTCCCCATTCTAGTACACCCTAGCCACGGTAGTGCGGCAGAGGGGCGAATCTTTCACTTCTTTGGTGAGTTTTCTGGATTGGTCAGTTTGCGAGAAAGTGGCAGCATGGTGCGACAGTACCATCTTATTTTTAAACCACCTAAGGTGGAGAACGAGGAGTAGCAAAACTGAAGGAGAAAGGAACAGAATGACAGAAGGCAACATCTTGACCACTTCACCTGCGCCATCACTGTGTTATCGTTGATCTATTATCATCCCCGTTCCATTATGTCTAATTAGTGGAATTGCCGCTGCGGCAGGAACAGCGGCACTGCAATCAAGTCTAGCTCGCCTTTGGAGTACGGGCCAGTTCTCCGAACCATGGCTCCTATGGCAGTTCTCAAACTACGTTGGCGTCGCTCTATCTGTGTTACCCTGTGGTACGACCCGCGAGGCTAACTCGGATCTACTCGAGTAAGATTTGGAACCCAGTCAACGTAACGTAGTCAGGCGCTGCATGTTGTGTGAAGACCCTTTTCAAAAGTGCGCGCCGTTTAGTAGCATGCTGCGCTAATTATCCGAGTTCATCATTGCTTGACCACATACTCTGAGGATGCGTATACTAGACACGACGGTTGCGTCAGTGTTCGACGTGAACTCGGATCCAACCATGTGCCTCGCGCCCAAGAAATGGCTACCGCCAATGTTGCTCGATCAATTTTCGAAAATAGTCTATTGACATCAACAAAATCGTAAAGCTAAATGTTCTTTTTTTTTTTTTTTTTTTTTTTGGGGGGGGGGGGCATCTACCGGGGTTTAGCGCGAGGCATGGATTGGATACCGGTGTGGTGTCGGAGTTCAAATTGAACTTCTTTGTCCAATCAGTGAGGGCACGAGGACTGCGTCGCGTTCGGTTGGGTCTCGTGTCCAATCAGAGAGGTGCAGCATAAAGCTGGCGTAGCCCTCGTGTGATGCTTTTCCATCGCTGGAGTGCGAAACCAGGAGCTGCTAGGGGCCATCCATGTATATGACACGTTCTGCGTCAGGAAACATATGCCATCAGTGCCCGAATGCCGTGCGGTTTTCTCCAATGTTACTCGTGAAAGTTTTGCATGCAGAGCGGAATATGTTATGAACGGCAGAAATTCAGCCCGGCGACCACTTTAGCCAAAGTGAGAATATCTGGGGGTTTATTGTCACGGCACCACAACTGCATCGGTCCCTGTAACGATACCCGAAACCGAAAGCAACGAGAGAATGCGGATGTGCCGATCATCCGCAGGTGCGAACTTTTAAGCCGCTGCATGCACTCCTCGAAGCGGGGATTCCATTGGCCAACCACCCCACCCCACCTCGATGCGCGCGCATCTTGTATATATGGCAGTCTGCTTCCTTCCCACATTTTTTTTTTCCCGCCATTCTTTTATTAGCTATTGTGACAAGCACGAGTAAACCAGCGCAGGAGAAGAGAGAGAGAAATCGAAACGGTTTTTGTGACGTCTTTATAATCTCGCTCACATTGTGAGCCCTCGCGTCGCACCCTCGACCGAGGGGGCACAGCCGTGTAGCCGCCATTGTCCCAGCTTAGCCTCGACGCCAGGACCCTCCGCGGAAGGTTCTACCTAGACTCTCCGCTGCAGCCGAGTTATTGACCCGTTCGTTTTGTAATAGCGTTTCTATTTATCGAAAGAAGGATTTGAACAAACAAAAAATAATGGCCATGTGTCCGTGTAGCGAGTGGCGCATTCTAAACGCATAGGCCGGGTTTCACAATCACGTCGGCTGCAGGCATTCCCCTGCAACAGAAGCACCACTTTTTTTTCTTTCTGACATTTGCTATTTTGAGAGAGAGAAAAAAGAAACAAATAAACCAATACGACTGTAGAAATAAGGATGCTGTCAAGCGTACCACCCCTTCCCAGGGATTAGCTGTTACGTTTTAATTCTAATGCTCAGGCGGCGCGTCTCGAACGCGTTGACGGAGCTTCCTGACAGTAATAGCCTATATGGTTCCCGGTGTTTTTTGCTTTTAGTTATAGGGCTTCCTTGTGTAGTAGTTAGCTGCCATCCTGCCGAAAAATAACTGCAAGCTGCAATGAAAAAAAAGAAAAGCTCATTTTTCGTGTGGGCGTTTGAGAGAGAGAGAGAGAGAGAGAGAGAGAGAGAAAATGAAACTGAGGATCGGTACTTTTGCTGCCGGCGGAAATGAAGAACATATCTTTGTAGAGGTAAGCTAAAACCCTTGTCAAACGGGTACGTCACGAACGTTCGGAACGAACTTCTTTAGAGAAAAGAATAGGCGAATCAGCTCGCGATTTCATGCCTATCGGCGTTTGCTGATTCGCTGTTGCTTTAAAGATGTTTATTCTGAAATCTTTGATGTGACCGTCTGAGAGTGTTTTTAGTCTACATTAAAACGAAAATCAAAAACCTAATACCACCACCCGGATAGATGTTGGGAGCCGACTGAACGAGTCTAAGAAAATTGTCCCAGAATAATGGGTCTTCAGAATTAATAGGGGTAGTGAATGGTGGGATTGAAGGGACCTATGAAATTAGCCATTTCCGCCATCCTTGATTCATTTATTGATACACAGAAGGGAGTTGCAGTATAAACTCAGCTAAAGAATGGCTTATTATAAGTGAGGAAGAACTCACATCGGAACTTTGTGACGTTCTTGTGTCTAGCCTTCCTAGTGAAAGACAACAAAATATTCAAAGTGTTGCCATTAAACGCGTGGTTTCAATATCTCCATAGTGTAAGTGACTCATCAAGGACGACTTGATCGACTGTAATGACTTTTTTCGGGGGTGTGCGCAGAGCTTACGTGAGAAGCGCTATACACAACAAGTTTTAGACCTCTCGGAAGACTCTCGGAAAAGCATATAAATAAAGCATAAAATAGTCAAATTCATCATTGAAAAATATATCGGCAGAGACATTTAAGACGGCTTACGTGTCGGAATGCGAAAGCATTATAGTCCGTTTGGTGAAATGTTTTCGATTGTTTTCAACATGCATTAAAGTTTTTTTCTGCTGACACGGTGTGTGTGTTTGCGGATACGTTGGCCACATTACTAGGCACACCTTTAGTCAGCCAGAACCGCGGAGCCGCCGTGGCGTCGGGCTTCTCTGATGGGTACCTTGACAAGGTGAAACAAAAGAGTCTGTACAGTGACACGCTCGACATGCTAATTCCTGTTCCACTGTATCAGATGTGGGAGGGAACAGCAGTGGAGTCGGATGTTTTCAAACGGCTCCGACGCTATCCCGTAAGAACAGCTACAAAAATGTTTTTTCTTGCGACTGCATCTGAGAGTCCTCCCGGTAAAAACATGGTTGGTGCAAAAGGGTTTTGTCGTACCGTGGTCCACGAATTGCGCGCTTTGTCCTTTTCTGGAAACTCTGGAACATGTTATCCTATTTTGCACAAATGCAGAACTTTTTGGGGCACAGCTGCGGGCGGCGCTAAACGTTGATCTGTATGTGTCGTGGCGAAGTGCAATGTTTCTTGAGTGTGAGACAGGAAGAGATAGCCGAGCCTTTGAGGTTCTGACCATCCTTGGTTTGCACGCGTTGTGGAGGTCAAGAACGGATCACCTTCATGTTGTCGAAGGAGGGAAACCTGCGTGGAGGCATTTTTTTGATGGTTTTGTCTATGCCAGCTCGCTAATTGCGACTACAAAGCAGGAGGGGCTAGAGTGTTGGGAAACACTGAAGGCTCGGCTCGGAGTGCGCGGGTTCTCTGCCGTCACCCAGTGAAACATGCCATTTGCCTTGCGGTGGTTTCCCGGGTTGATACTGCCTCTGCATCTGCGCCCTTTGAACTGTAGATTAGACATGTGAAATGTTGTGTCACTTTGTGTTACTCTGCACAGTGCGTTATGCTCTTTTGTGGTTCGACTGCACTTTGATTGCAGGAGGAAGTGTGAACGAATTTTTTTTTTAACATGTACATAAAGCTCAATTTTAATAAAGGAAAAAAAAAAAAAACGCCGTGGCGTCGGGGAAGCGTGCTCGTGTCGCACCTTGGAGGTCCGGGTTCGATTCCCACCCAGATCGAAATGTACAAAATTTGCATTTTAAAGCCTTCATTTTACTTTGTTTACAGGAACCTCCCTGAGACATTTGACGTCGATCCGAGCATTTTTGACGTGTCTTACTCTTTGCGCCGTTGGCCGTTTTTGGTATCATCGCTTGGTCACGCCGCCGACGACGCCGGAGTTTCGCGTAATGGGGCCTATAACGCTTTCGCGTTAAAAATATGATTACGATACAACATCTTAGTTATCATGATAACCACCTTGGAATATTTAGAACAGAATAACTGTATTCATAAATAACTAAAAATAACTGTTTTACGAGCGACAACGTGGATCCGCGATATCATCGCTGACTTTGGTTATTAAATGGAGGTGAATCCGTTCTACTCCTTTTGATTTTATAGGAGACACCGTTGTAGTAGTTCGATCGAATATATAAGCACTTAATGTAGGTGTGTACCGGACAGTTAGTCGAACGCAGTTTCGTTAAACGACATTTAATCGAATATGTGGACATTTCATTGAACGTCGTTTCATCGATCGACGTTTTTTAACATTACCGGACACTGTTTCATCGAATAAATATTCGTCGTCAAATTTGAAACTTGAATAAAGTGATTTCTAGAAGCTTTGCCCCTTTTCATTTATAAGGGACTTAAAGGGACCATGAAACGATTCTGAAATCGAATTTCATCCACCGATCGTCGTAAAAGGTGTGAAAAGAAACACAAAAACGCAAAAATAGGGAGCCAAAAAAAATTCTTCGCCTTAGAACTTTTAAAAGAAAACTGGACTCTTTTGCGCCTTCTTTCCTTCGAAAGCTCTCTGCCTTTTCACTGCGATGCATCCGCGGAAACGCAGCACGTCAGCCGAATCCACTTCGCCTATTGGGTAAGAGCCTACCACACCAGCAACGCGATCGTAAACAATAGATAGCCGGCGAGTGTTTTCTAAACGTTTTGTTAAATAATATTCAGATCCACATTTTGTAGCATAATTAAAGATGTGACGAAAATTGCCAAATTTGATAATGCTGAGAGCCAAGCGCCATCTATCGTGTGGTAAACGAAGCAACTACTGCACCTGCGCAGTAGGGCCGACCGGGCAGACAGCGTCGCTCAGTTACTATTAGCCCCGTGCGCGACCGAAAGCGTCGCTGTGGTCGGCCTTCCACGATTGGCCGAACGCTGACTATGACGTCGGAAAGGGGATTTTCATCGACGGAAATAAGAGGAATGAAAGAACTTTAATTTTGACGGTGTTGGCATTGTTCCTTTGAGAGCGCAATGATTTCAAGCTTCCACCATGCTAATAACAAACACCATCGAACTTGTTGTTTGCCAGGTAATGACGTCACAAAGGGGAACCACAGGAGGGCGCCACCAAAACTTCTCGCCGCTAATACTCTGTTTCACCCTATGATGTACCGCAGGAAAGGCTACAAGCGCGAGCTCCTTGCTCTAGAGCCCATCTCGGCGGCACAAGCTCTCGTGCGTTAAGAGTACCTCCCAACGCTATGAGCTCGCGCTTCTAGCCTTGTCTGCGGTACAACATAAGGTGAAACGGAGTATACTTCGCGACGACCAAAGAACGTTTATTTTTCTACGTGTTCTTCTCGCGCGTCCCGACTTCAAGCAGCAAGAAAAAAGTACTTGAGACAGACCACGACGAACAAGAACGCTGGATCCACAAACACCCGAGAAAAGCTACAACGGCGACGAATCCACCGGCTCCGACCACGCGAGCTTGGCGGATAGGCCTAGCGGCCTAGCAGGCACTCCGACTCGGAACAGCGTTGCTTCAACGGTACTTGGCCAAGACCGTCTGCCCACGACCGGCTGGCGTGCTGAATGGAATATGCCCGGGCGACCCTTCCCGTATTATAGTTTGATCGCTGACCTCAATTTTAGATTAAGAGGTGAGGCCAATCTCTTCCCTTTGTTTTCCGAGGCAGTGTTGATGAACACTGTCGTCGAAAAGGGACTCTCGTCGATTCTATGTTCTTGTTTTGTGTGATATAGAGCTCAAATAAACGCCGTATGGATTACCTTCGTAACACGGTATGTACACTTTGTTGTTAGTATGCCATTTTTTATTCTGACACGACTGCACGTCACTATCGAGCTATAACAGTTCGTGGGAGCTACGTGCAATGCCGGTCCAACCTTCCTTTGCCGAGTGTCACGTCAGTATCGAGTTGCAATCGTAAAAGATCGGTCCCGAAGCGCTTACCAACAGCGCGAATACAGCACTTCCATCAAAAGCGCGCGTCCGCTCCAAGTGTGAACAGGTATTTACGTGGCTCTTGCTGAGACTCGTAGTTCAAACCTATCTTTTTTTAACGTCGGCTCACTCCTGCATCTCCGAGGCCGCGAAAAACGCCGCGGCAATTTGTTTCCATCTACGTCGCTTTGCAAATGACTGACATGGGCCGCCTTTTACCAACAATGACAGTTGGGCTGGAGTCTTCACCGGAAGACTCGCCGCACTTCCCAACAGGCATACCGGCGTATGGGACTAGTCCCATGCTGTCGCTGTAACGCAACATATCTAATTGAATTTCGCTCAGCTGCGATGTGTCCATGCCTATCGCGGCGATGAGAGGCGCCGATTCCGAAAATACGTCGGTGACATCAGCGCCATCAGCGCAGTAAAACCTACCGGCACACCGCCAACTCGCCGCCACTAACGCTCCCATCTCCTACTGCCGAGAGAGCTTCCGGTTCCGGAAACAGGGTACGTCACGACCGTCAAAATTACGCCGCAGCTTGTTTTGCGGTCAGTTGGAGAAAAAGAAAAAGTCGATATTTCATTAATTTTTTGTGTAGAAGTTAATGAACAGAGACGAAAACGGATGCCTGCACGGCATTCAGTGAACATTGACGGTTTAATGTAAAAGTTATCTGGCAAAAGTAAAAAAGTCATTTCATGGTCCCTTTAAAGTAGTGACTTCTGCGAGTACATATACACGAACTCAACTCTCCTACGTCACGCCGCGGTGGTGGCGCGTCGGTCGCACTTCCGGTCTGGGGCGGTGGGCAGAAGTCGCCGTACGAGACATGCATTCCTGTGTTCTCTCGGAAGAAACCAGACAAAAAACCTGCCTTCTCGTCAAAATGCTGCGACGGGGGCTGTACCAAGAGAGCCTGGAAAGGATTGAAGATCAGTTTTGATGTGTTTCTGCCCCTTCCGTTCGTCCGAGAACGTGGATAGTAGCCGTGAAAAGGGCAAATCAGACGCTGTTCAACTACGATTCCTTGTGCGGGCAACACTTTGTGGTCGCCAGATGTATTTGTTTTGTTCCAACATGAACGAGAAAAAACCGCCAAGTTGTCCGGACCACCCACGGGTTCAGTGCGTCTTCAAATTCACACGGCCGCCTGATCGTTCAAACTTTCGTCTGCTCTTTCAAACTTGTCTGCTTTTTGTCGTCTGCTCTTTCAAACAAAAGCGGCCCGTAGAAAAACACTTTGACCCGGTGATTGCAATAAGAAGAAATTGCAGGCCTCAAAAGACTTAAGTAGACTCGGTGTAAACAGTAGATGCAAGATGTTGATCATTGGTGCCAGTCACTGATCTCAATGACAATTGCTGGATCGCGTTTGACCAGCTCTGCCTATGGACCGGAATGCGGCCACGGTCGGCCATCTTTAGGTAGAGTTATATCATCTCTAGCCATCATAGTAATATGGCGGACAGCGCAATGGCGGCAGGCTGCCATAAAATAGCCGTAGATCTATAGTGCACTGTACCGTGGGTGATATTTCGTGCTTGATTGAAGTTGTTCGACGAAGCAAATTCTTGAAACACTGCGTGAACGGTAGCCTCATCTTTGAGGACCCGGCGAAGTTCTACGAAAGCGCAGCACCGGGGGAAAGCAGCGTAGCTCGCATCGAAAGCAGACTCCGTACCGGCGTCTGCTTTCGATGCTTCTTTGGATGCGACTTTCGATGCGTGCTGTGCTGCTTTTCCCCGGTGCTGTGCGATTTCGTGAAACTTTTACCGGGTCCTCAAAGACCGGGCTACCGTTCACGCCGGGTTTCAAAAACATGTTTCGTCAAACAATTTCAATTAATCACGGAATATCACGCACGCTATTTTGATGGCAGCCTGCCACCACAACTGCCAAAACGCCGTCTGCCATGGATGGATAATGGCGGCTGCCAAGTGGCTGCAGCAGCTGTATCTTGGCTAGAGGTGACATAACTCTACCAGAGCCGTTTATTGAGAGAGTTTGGCCATACATTGGTTTGAATAGGCGAGCATCTCGGGCCAACCACAGGCCGCGAAACAGCCCCTAGCGGTGGTCGCGTGCTCTAAATTTGTGCCACGACTATACTTCGTTTCACCTTATGTGCGAGCGAAGGCAAAACTGGAAGCGCGAGCACGGAAGCTCCGTGCGTTCAGGCTTTGCTCGAGCGCGCGAGCTGGGGAGAAATGCAAAAAGCGCTGGTCTCGCGCTTCTAGCTTTGGCTTCGCTCGCAGGTAAAGTGAAACGAAGTATAATTTGAGCCGTGCCGAGCGGAACTCCGCGTCTCAAGACGCTCGCGCACCCCACCCTTTGCACTGCTTTCTTTCAGCCAGTCTCAGGACGCTGTTCTAGCAGTGCAGACAAAGGCATGGGCACGAGCGCGTGGCTTTGGAAAGTGCCTCCTATGCACGAGGTCTCGTACAAACAATAGCGTTTCGCTGAGCTAGGCTCACGCGCCTGTGCCTTTGTCTTCACTGTCGACATTTGTGAGATGGAGTAGAGGTCTCCTGATTGGTCGACGCTGTGTCACAAATTTAGTTTACGCTCTAAGCGTGGGGGGAATAATCGGCGCTGGCGGCGGCCTTTGCTCCGCCTATTGTCCAAACTCTCCTAATATACGGCTCTGAACTCTACCAGAGCCGTATATGTAGAGAGTTTGGCCATTCGTTGGGAAGTATAGGAGACAAATGAGGAGGCGCCATTGGCTGAAAGCGGGCTGGGCGTGTTCCAGGGCATCTTCAGAAATTCGAATGTGACCAACCAGAAGCCGGAAACAATACCCTGGCGGTGGTCGCGAGAAACAAACCTGATAACTGCATTGGAGTAACTCTCGATGACTGAAAATATGGTACACGTGATGTTTCAATCATGCTCATCCAAAATGATGGTGGAAGAGTGCGACTAGCGGAACGATCGACATAATCCGTACGCCAAGCGCCGAGGGCCGGGAATCTGCCGTCGGAGCGGTCACACTCTGTCCGAGCGAAACAGAGTTGAGTGGCGCATTCGTTTCTTACATCTTTCTGCATGATCATGATCAAAACAACACGTGCACCCTATTTTCAACCACAAAGAGTTACTACACTTCACTCTTACGCGCTTATTAAAACCCTTTACGAACATAGACCTTTGATCAGAACTGTTTCTCGCTACCACCGCTAGGGGATTCTTTTCGGCTTCTGGTTGGTCAAGAGAGCATGCCAAGCCCTCTTTCCGAGTCTGCCGCACGCCCTGGCTCTGCCCGCGCCTCCCATTGACCAAACTCTCTACATATACGGCTCTGAACTCTACCTAAAGGTGGCCGCCAGTGACCGCATTCGCGGAGCGGGCAAACGCGATCCAGCAATTGTCATTGAGATCAGTGGTGCCAGTGGCCATCGCCGACTTGTTACGCTTGGTCTGTTCCCGCTTCCGATTTTCAGTATCGACGTCGATCATCGCCGCTACCTTCTACACTTTTGCAGCACGAACGGCGTCGCGACCGAAAATAACTCGAAGAATCTCATCATGGTTTTGGCGTCCATCCTGCGGCGTTCATGCGAATGAATCGCCACACGTCAAATTATTTACGCAAAGTTTAGCGGCGTAACGAGCCTTCATAATTTCGCACAGGCGATATAAAGTGGTAAGACATTGCTATGAGGACGTAGAATCGACAATTTCAACGCGAAAAAGAGTATGCAGACTCACACAGACGCCGACAACGTGAGATTCCCATGGTTTGTTGACGCGGGACGTGTGCTTCTTGCCCCCACTCCATTGCGCATGCGTTTGAGCTGTCGTTTGCTCTTTCAAACTTGACTGCTTTTTGTAGTCAGCTCGTTCAAACGGCAGCGGCCCGTACACCAAACGTTGACCCGGTAATTGCTGTAAGAACTAAGTACAGGCCTCAAAACAGTTTTGAAGGTTGTTTGGGGTAAGTAGGCTAAGTGTAAACAGTAGATACAAGAAGATGTTGATCATTGTTACCGGTGTTCATCACCGACTTGTAATTCCCAATTATACTTGCGGTTTTCAGTATCGACGTCCAGCATCTCAGCTACGGTCCAAGCTTTTGCAGCCCGAGCGACGTCGCGACTGAAAATAGCGAGCAGAATCTCATCATGAGAGTCAGGCTTATTTAGCGCCCATTCTGCGGCGTCCACGTGAAATGAATCGCCGCACGTGACATTATTCACGCAAAGTTTTGCCTCGTTAATTTTGCCGAAGCCGCTCAAGTAGTCAGACATTGTTAGGAGGACGTAGAATCAACAATTCCAACGCGAAAAAGAGCATAGGGACTCCCACCGACGCCGACAACAACGCAATTCAATGGTTTGTTTATGGGCGACGGCGGGCTTCTTGCCCACCGTCCACCGCGCATGCGCGGCGCCGGTGGCATCCGCCAGGGGCGCTCCGGTTTGTTTGTAAACATGAGTTGGTGTATATGCTGCTATCATATCCTGAAAAAACAATTACAATGCTTGTCACCTTTTTGACAATTCTGAGCGAACTACCTATTCTAATCGTGTGTTCCAGACAACAACAACAAACGCAACTGACTGGAGACGTATGTTCGTATGGGAAACGTTTAATTCTCGAAGGGGTACATTTAAAATTAACAATTAGAAATCTGTGATTATCCAAAATGTTTTACTCATTACGGCAACACGTTCAATAGATGGTTATGCGCCATGTATGTTAACCTTTTAAGTTGATTGTGACCAACGCTGCGCAAATGACCTGCCAACCGGTCCCCCAGTAGATACTATATTTACGATGGTTGGATGCGAGCTTGCAAATTTATGATGCTCTTATTATGCTCTGTGGTATATTCTTGAATAAGCGAGAGCAAAATTAGGTAAACCCTTATTTCTGTGCGTCTTTTCACTGCAAGATCTCTTCTTTGTTTTTTGCTTACTCACTTAGCAGCCGACACGTGCAAGGCTAGCGTTTGCTGTAAGGCGCCCGCGCAATTTTTCCGTCTCTTATTCAGCCCCAGCCTTGTACGTGCTCCATAGGCGTAGAATACCGGGGGGAATTGGGGCTCGTGCCCCCCCCCCCCCCCCCCCGGGCCATGATCCTTACCGAGACGCTGTTTACGTGCTATGTAACGAGCTTCTAGTAGTGGCATGTAAACAAAATAACGCAAACAGCGACGGACACATGGCGATATACACACACTGTAAAATGTACCCCCTAAAATAAACTACTGATAATTTCCGGTGTAAAAAAATTGCGCGGAAAAGCCCCCCCCCCCCCCCCCCCCCGGGAAATGGAAAGTCTACGCCGCTGACCTGCTCTACGAGTGGTAACTTTAGTGCACTACTACGCTTCTCACGCGCTGAAAATCTTTCTGAAAATTACTGATTTAGTGGTTTTTGATGACACCGAGCAAGGTTCTAATTGTAACCATATCTATATTTTATTAATTAAAAAGTTAATTAACGAATTTTAATTAATTAGCCGACTGATCGTTCCGATCAGCCCCCTATACTATGTCCCCCTGGCCGTATAGCTCACCTGCATAAACCGCATAAATGTAACTTTCACGGCTTTTTTTAAAGAAACCTGTTAAGCTTAAAAAAAATCCTGTATATATATATATATATATATATATATATATATATATATATATATATTACATATATTGCAATACAAATTTGAAAAAAAAAAAAATTTAACACGAAGATAAGACGAATTTGGATCCATAATGTTTCATTAGTAATCATATAGCTTCGTTTTTCAGGGAACTAACGGCTTATCATCTTTTAGCATGAGTTAAGCATGGGTCAAGTGGACACGTGACTATCTAAAAAAAATTGTTTAGTCCTAATTCGCCCCTGCAGGCTATACACCTGCTGCGGACTATGGTTGGAATGATACGGTAATGTAAATTAATTTCAATTGGCCCCTCATTTAATAATGTGAATAGGTTCAAATAGGGCCTTACTCAACTATTCTTCAGCCAAAAGCACCTCAGACTTTGGCTGACTTCACAATGAAGAACCACGACAAATAAGAGTCGATCAAATGCAACGTCCATAGTACAGCCAAAGCGTAGAATTTGTTAGGAATCCGACTAATAGAAACAACGAAGAGGTGGGTTACCGAGTAGAAGTGGGCAATTTGCATGGACGCCAGGCCTTGTTAAGCCATAAAGTGAAAGAAGAAAATACACACTCAGTCAAAGAAACCTAGTTTTTTCGTCATTCATAAAAGGAATAACAAGCATTACAAAAGGTTTCCTTCGCGACAGCAATAAGTTTTTGTAATGTTTTTATTCAGATTTCATTCATTTATGTTTTTTTTTTTATTTCAGCAATACTGAGAGTCGTGACAGGAGTGATACGTTGTTAAAACTTTATACGAATAACTTTAAAAACAAAACACCCAGAAAGCTGTCGAAGGAAATATATTGTTAAGTGCATCAATAAAATTAGATTGAAGAGAGCGTCACATGTGATTTTCATGTAAATTTCGGTTTAGCATTGCACTGAGGTAATAAATACTTAAAAACATTGTGCTTAGATCTATTTGTTTTTAATTCATTCGGTGTGATTGATCCTGGATGATCTGGTGGATGAAAAGATGGCATGTTACATTTGTCATACAAGAAGCAATATAAATATTTTAATTTATTCGTCGTTTTCTCAGCTTTAAAAAAAAACTTAATTATTTCGTATTCATTTTTTTATGAAAAAAATTGTCAGTAAAAAGGGAAGCAAACTTGACTTTCTTGTTAAGTTTCTCGCTGAAAATTGCCACACGTGCAGACAACGCCATTTCTCTTTGACGAATATTAGACCTAGGTGGACGTGGGTTAATGGAGATGTTCTGTTCTTTTTTCATCTTTTGATCCAGGTAACATAACATTCTGAAAATATCACATTTTATAACAACCGCTAGCGTCACATTCACGCCGAGTTTCAGCTTTCTGCGGAAAATGTTTTGTTTTCTTGATTGTGGGGGCATGGCAAATTTAATTAGTACCTTAAATGCTATAGCATATATTCTTTGTTTCAGCGCCTGCAAATTCAAGATCTCATTAAAGAACAAAAAGCTGCACTACGAGTCTTGTTCACATTGTTATCTATGTGCTGATTCTAAGTCTATTTGATAATTAAGGTAACACCACGAAATGTATAACGTTCTGTCTTTTAAGATCTCAGGATAGCTGAACTCCGTGAAACTTTTTTCAAAGTTATTGGCATTGTTACACTTTCCTCGTAACTTATTTGCGCCTGTTATCTGCTTCTCCCAATTGAATCTTCAGTAGTGAATCATTGAGATGCAATTGATTCTAACGAGATAAAATTTCCGGATTAATATTGGAATCAGAATGTCGAACCGGAACCGAACCGAAAACCGGAACCGAAAACCGGAACCGAACCGTATTTTTAGTCGAACCGAACCCGAACCAAACCCAAATCGGCGCCGCCATATTGGAACTAAACCGGAACTGAACCGGCCGGAAAAATAAATTATTGGTAACCGGTTCAAAGCGGTTCAGCCTTTTTAGAGCACAGCTCTTAGGCGCCCGTTTCCGGGTTGGTCGGCGTCGGCGTAACCGCGCGCGTTGCATTATGGCAAATTTTTCCGCTAAATTTAGCGGAAAAATTGTTTCTCCGCTAAGTTTAGTTTCCCTGCTAAATTTAGCGGGAAAAATGACGTCACGTGACCTCACAACCAATTCAGTTCCCTCGCTAAATTTAGCGGAAAAATTTTCGCGAAATTTCCCCCGGGGGGAGGGTCTGCTGAGATTTGACGTTATGGCCGAAACGTTGCCCAGATTTATTTTGATGACCCAATATTTGCTTTGTCACCAATAACAAAACTTTTGGCTGGTGTATATCAATGATTTTCTCAATGATTTTCTTTAAACAAAGTTGACCTTGGGGAGCTTCAAGAGAGGGGGGGGGGGGGGGAGGCGGTCGCCCCCCGCCTCCTCCTTCCTAAATCGACCCTGCCTTTAACGTGCATAGCGACGGAACCGGAACCGTTCACAGCTCGCATGGCTGAATTAAAATTTCGCTTCGAAAGAGACGGAAGCCCCGACATTTTACTATTGCAAGAAACAACGCAACCAGACCTTAATCTCCCGGGCTTCACCTCCTACAGGTACAAGACAATAGAGACAAAACAACACCCAGCAGGGAAGAATCACGTGATGACCAAAGGGTGGGCAGCGGTCGGAATGAAAGGAAATATACGGCAGGCCTAATTAAACACCGAGGATCTGTGCAACGAAAACATGGAGGTCGTGGTGGTTCGAATCATGACTCAAAATGTTAAGACGGTTATAGCATCTGTGTACATATGACCAGGGTTGTAAAAGTTACTTCAAAAATGTACCTAAGATACAGATAAAGATACAGCTAATCATACGTAAAGGCACCAAGATACGTACCTAGGTACTCGCTTAAAAATGTACCGAGGTACAGGTACAGTTACTTCAAAAATACTTTCTTTATTTGTTTTCCCCAAATTTGTCAGAATATATTGGAAGTAAAGCTTTTTATACTAAGGATACACACAAAAACTAGTTAGATAAATGTGCTTTATTGTTGTCAGTACGATGTCCACATTGGAGTTGAGTTCTCAGGTGCCTTATCCCCACGCTCCGATTAATTTATTGAGGCCACAGCTTCAACTGTTCACCATGTCACGCCGAAATCGCTGAAACTCGCTTTTTGACGTTCTTGCCCTCAGGGCCGGTGCTGACGTCGACGGGCCCAGAAGACGTCGGCCGCATGAAGAAACGCATGATCCGAGTGCATGTGCACCTAACCTTCGTGACGACAAGCAAAAAACTTCAAGCTTCCTCTTTTTTTTTGTTTTTTGTTTTTATTTTTTGTTGGTTGGAACACAAACAAGCTTTTATTCCTTTCGGAACTTTTTCAGTTTTGATAACTGCACAATTTGAGTCTCATTTATTGAGTTGAAACTATATTATATATGCGATATGTTAGATTGCTTTACGATTGTAATGGTGATTTAGTTTCAGTTATATTTTAAATTGTATTTATGGCAGAAGAGAGCCACCACCAGGACAAAATAGAGGCATCAGAAAATGCGCACATTTTTCAAGTTATCTCCTCCGTTTTATAGTTGTCAGAGGAGCTTCAAACACACAATGAAGTCGATTTTAGTTTGAGATGAAGGAAGCAGGCCGCTAGTTTCCGTAAACGGAGTTCCGAAGCGATTAGATAAATTGGTGTCGCTTGAACGGCATCGCTAATCCACCGTTCCTTCAAATGAACCCCGCCATTCGCTAAAGTGTCGTTCGATGAAACATTATGGGCGGGGATTCGTTCGCTAAAACGTCGTTCGATCAAGTCAGTGCCTCCCAGGTCTTACCCAACTCAACCTTAATAAGGGCACATGGTAGTGTGTTAATACTTCAAGATTTATAGTGTCTACCATTTTGACGAAGTGAATAGAAAAATACCTGTAAAAAGTAACTTCACTTAGTTACAAGTTTCTGGAAAATGTACTTAACATACAGTTACAGATACCGAAAAATAAAATTACCTAGGTTTGTACCTCAGCTACAACAAAAGTACCTTGGTACCGATTTCTAGTTACTTGTACCTAGGTACTTTACAACCATGCATACGACCAGCATGCAACGCGACGAGTCCAACCGGCGAAGAATTGGTACGAAAACTCATGGACCTAGGAGGACGTGACAACCTGCTCAAAGGAGGCAATTTTAATGCACATCACAGGGCATGGGGATATGACCGCAGCACAAGCTTTGGCCGGGACATTGCGGAGCAGATGGAGGATGCGGGACTTGAGCTTGCCAACGAACCCGACATTATTACGAGAGTGGCCAAACACACCCTTCCAAAAATATGTATGAACACTCCTAGAACGTTCTATAGAGCAGCGTCCGTAGGCAGAACAAAAGGCATCTATAGGCAGACCACGACTGCTGTTGCCTTCATGAAGTCGTCCTATGTCTGCCTTATAGAATATTGGCCAGCGGACGTTCTATGGACGTCCTATTTTATTGACGATGTAAAGTCATCCTATACTCTATCTATAGTAAGACACCCTAAAGAGTCCATACGGACTCTATAGGTTGTCTATACAAGATTCATATGGTGTCTATAGGCTGCCCGCAGAGAACCCGTACAAGGTCTAGAGGGAGTCCCCACGGGGTCCGCAAGGAAGCCTATAGGGCAGGGGTGGCCAGGGTGACACGGGGTTAGAGCCGCAGACAAAACTTCGAAAGTTTAGAGAGTCGCTGGAAAAAAGAAAGGGGGGGGGGGGCTACTTTTAACAAGAAACGATATGAAGGGAACAGTTCTTTCCAAAGAGGACAAGTATAATGGGCGACAAGAACAAATAACACTAGGCATCAGAAGGTTTCTTCCACCGCTAAGCAAAAATTAATACATGATTCGGTAGCCAGTCACTGCCCCTGACAACCGTTATGCGTAGACGGTTGAAAGTCTTTCTAGAACAGTGAAGGAAACAGGGTCACTGGACGCATCTATGTGGCAAAAAGCATTCCAGCTGTATGTACGTAGTGTAGTGCAAGGCTGCCAAGACTGTGAGCTTTTTTTTTTTTTAATTCTATAACTCTTTTCGTCTAGGGGACACGCGTCTTGGGGTCACGTTTACCAGGGAGCCGCGAGCCGCACTTTGACTCGCGAAGAGCCGCGTGCGGCTCGCGAGCGTCAGTTTGGCCACTCCTGCTATAGGGTCCTTATGGGGTCTGCCGAGGACCCATACAGGGTCTGCACGGAGTCCCTAAGGTGTCCGTAGAGAAGCCACTCAGTCTGCAGGGGGTATAGCTACGGGGTCTGTAGAGACCAACGTTACTAGAGCAAGTCAGTTGGGAAACTGCCGAAGAGCCTGCTTTCAAAAACTGGCACCGATCCGTACTCCAGAACCGAACTAATGGCGATCGCAACGCCGCTATTTCTCCCGCAGCGGCCACTCAGAGAACTGCACGAGCGCGTGTATTGGTTTGGGAGTATCGATTTTCGACAGCGTGCAACTGTTCTATTTTGGCTTTAATCGGTCATTTTGGCACCGAAACATCTACGGTAAAAAGGGTTTCAGGGATGCCAACCCCCGCCTCCAAGGCGGACGCGCCGTGAATTACTTCCGAAGTAGGACGCACCCAGGTCGGGACGCGCTACATGAAGTCACCGGTGAGACACGGCTGTGTAGAAACAATATTAATTGTGCCAAAAAACCTTATAAGCAAAAGTTGTATGCAAATATCACACTCCTGTCATTTTGTACTAATCTCCAATAAAGGTTTCAACAAAAAGAGCTTTTTTCCGTTTGTTTTACGCAGAAACTTGCTTTTTAAGAACCTTTTTAAGAGTGTAGGGTCCTTAGGGGCCTGCAAAGAAGCCTTACAAGGTCTACAGGGAGTACCTACGGGGTCCACAGGGAAGCCATACAGGGTCTACACAGGATTCTTATGGGGTCTGTAGAGAAGCCATACACTACAAAGTCCGCACGGGGTCCCTACGGGGTCCGTAGAGAAGCCACTCAGTTTGCAGGGGGTCCGCCGAGACCCACATACACCTAGCTCCCACTGAGAAAGTAAAGGATTTACCCCGGGACATGCTGAATACTTCCATCTCCACATTGAATATGGCCTGAGGTTGAATATGCCTCCAGACATCAACGTAATATATTAATGTCCGGTGCTTAATTAACAAATCATTAACTCGGACACCACCTACACCTAAAGAAAAAATATACGCGGCATCCCTTTATAAACCTACCAATCTATAGCTCACATCATAGAGAGCCAATATGATGTCCATAGACTCACCAGGACCATAGCATGGAAATAGGAATTAATGAAAAACATTTTTGTTTCGCGGAGATCCCTATAGCGTTGGTGTGGCCGTTCTGGCAAACCAGCGGTACATAAAGGCAAGCACAGTCTACAGGAATCCATAGGATGGACAAAGGGGAAATAGAACGGCAAAAGTATGGACAGAGGACGTCCATACCTATTTTTGTAAGGGCAGGGGCCAGAAGGACTCCACCCCGGACCTGACGTGGGTCAAACAGGGAATGAAGTGTACTTGGAAACCTTGGGCCGACACACTTGGAAGCGACCACCACCCAATAGAGATCCACGTCGCAAGAGGAAGAACCCGAGGCCGCAAGGTAAGGCGGAACATTATCAAATGGGACACCTTCCGAGAAATCCCTGAGGGCACTGAATCCGACAACACCAACATCGGAGAGCAGATCAGAACACCCCTGGAGGAGTCAAGAATAGACGTCTACATACAACCCGAAGCCCCAACACCGGACACACCCAATAGAGATCCACGTCGCAAGAGGAAGAAATCGAGGCCGCAAGGTAAGGCGGAACATTATCAAATGGGACACCTTCCGAGCAATCCCTGAGGGCACTGAATCCGACAACACAAATATCGGAGAGCAGATCAAAACTGCCATGGAGGCGTCAAGAATAGACGTCTACATACGACCCGAAGCCCCAACACCGGACACACACCTCCTCAACCTGTGCGCGAGCCGTCTCCGGGCCCTACAGCAGCATAAGAGGCAAAGGACGCTGAACAGAGCGGTAGCCCAGGCGACAAAACACGCCAAAGGACTAAGCAAACTCAGATGGCGACGTCACTGCGACTTCTTTAACGCAAGGACAGCGCTAGGCAAGGTATGGAGAAGCTACCAAGGCTGTCTAAAACTAGGCGAAAGACGAAAACGGCGGTACAAAACCTGACATTGCGGCTGGCATAGCCGAGGAAGACTTGGCCCGTAGAGCGGGTGGGGTGTTCTTTCCGCAACCGGATTCAGTCGCTCATGCTATGAGGACCCAACAGGCGAAGTACACCCCCAAGAAGAACGTGGAGAAGCGCCCCACCGACAGCCGAAGGCATGGATGACCCCTTCAACGTGGAAAAATTCTTGTCTGCCCTCCACTCAGATAAGCAAAAAAGCGCCCGCGGACCGGGCTGAGTAGCCTATACGGCACTAAGGAACCTTATACCCGAAACCCACAAGGAGAAGCTCCTTGACAGGTACAACACAATCTGGACCACATCAAGGCTGCCGGATGACTGGAAGGTATCCTGGGTTAACCCGATTCCGAAACCGGATACGCCACAAAACAAGATTGAGCAGTACCGACCGGTGTCACTCGCCTCAAGTCTATGCAAGGTCATAGAAAAAAATGGTGCTACAACGAATTCAATGGGAGTCTGGAGACGTACGACCGCCTAGACCCGAGACAGACAGGTTTCAGAGAGCACTTGAGCATCCAAGACAGCTTGTTACACCTCTACAGGGACGTCATGAGAGTCCGCAACCAACTAGACCCACGACTATTAGCACCAGATATTAAGAAAGCGTTCGGCGCAGTACCACACGAATCGGTGCTGACAGGGGCGCGAGAGTGTGGCGTCAGGGGTAGGATTCTGCGACTCATCAAGGGCTTCCAGGTAAGAAGAAAATTTTGACTCAGAGTGGGACCAACTTTTGGATACGAGACACCCACTTCAACATGGTAATGGCTATTCAACATGGTAATGGCGGGACTACCGAAAAGATTGTGGAACGTCGAAGGCCTAAGCCGACGTTTGGAGAAAAGGAGGACCAGCCTGTCAGCAAGAGCAGGTCATGCAAACTGGTCTCGATGTATGTCTCTGAATACCTGACCGAAGTTGGCATGGCACCCTGGCCCGAGAAGACGCAGTACATGGTTGTGGCTAGAGCGAAGGCACACAGAGAGGGCGTAGCGGAATTATTCGAATTGAAACTCAATGCACACACGCTTCAGCAGCAAACATCAATCAAGATCCTGGGCGTAGAATTCGAGCAAACGGGCAGGGTTGGCCAATGGCTGAACAAACTGGCCAAAACTTGGGAGAAAACACTGCACCTGATCAAACTCACGACTTCCAAATCGGGGGAAGGGGGGGGGGGGGGGCAGAAAACCGTTCGGACCCTGACGAACGGACTGCTGATTTCGAAGGCGCTGTATTGCTGTAACTTCTTAAACCTGGCCAAGCGGCAATGGAAAAAACTCGAAACGCTCAACCACGCCGCAATGAGGGTAGCAACCGGGCTGCCGAAGATGACTCCAATCGACGACTTTCGCAAGGCTGCGTGCATAAACACAGTAGCAGAAAAAGCCGAAACACACAGGATGGCTCAGTTTCAACGCCTTGCGAGCACGAAACAAGGCCGAGGACTTATCGAGATTATGGGGCGCGACAACAGCCAAAGGACACCCATCGACATTGAGGAACCGCCATGGAGGGACGCGGCAATCAAGGATCACAGGCCAGCGGTTAGTATACAAGGAGCCGAACAAAGGTGCAAAAAGGGCTATGCAGCCAGAAAGCACCTAGAGTGGACTCGCAGCGATGAAGCGAAAAGACCAGCAACGTGCATATTATACACGTATGCGGCCGGTACGGAAATTGTACAACGGCGGCATGGACCGACGTTTCCGGCAGAGACCCGAAAACAACCACTTCAAAACCAAATTTGTCCTCAAGAGAGGCCGAGCTCCAAGCAATTGAGTTGGCTGTCATGGACATCAGGGACAGGACAATCACGAACGGTATCCGACAAGAGAGAGTTTGGTAAATGAGACTCTCAGGAAGCAGTCGGATCGTGTCGAAGAAGTCGAACCCGAAGCAGGACGGTCCGGAAGATTAAGGTAACGACCAAAGCAATGGAAGCTTTTGGCTGCAAGCTACGAATCAGCTGGGTGCCCGGACACCGTGGCATCCTGGGCAATGAAGCGGCTCACCGAGCCGCCGCGGAGCTCTCCTCACCAGGCACGGACCGCGAGCCAAGAGTAGAAGACCAACAGGTCGCCGACGCACAAAGAGATGGCTAAGGCAGCCAGACGAGATAGACGCAGTTACCTGAAGGGCCAACTGCCTGAGGAGGAGCACCCGATTCTAAAGGGATACACAAGATGGGAGACTCCGCACAAATACAGCCACGACGTCGGCTAAACTTGCAACATTTAAGGATGGCAAGGACGGGAAAGGCCTCGGGGGGCTCGACCTCAGCTGCGAGAACTGCGACACAGACACCACAATGATCACCAGACGCATGCTGTGGGACTGTGAAGGACAAGCCGACATACGCCGCTCCACCTTAGGGACCATACGTACCCTCGGTGGCAAGACCAGAACGGCCGGAAGACTGGATCCGACCAGAAGGATCTATCCAGCATCGAAAGCACATACTAGATTACCTACTCGAGTTCATCCGATCAGCGAACATTCAGCAATTCATATAAGCCAAACACCCATCATTTTCCCCCATTTTCGACCCCAATTCCCATGTACCCCACCCCCCGTCCCTCCCGCCCCAGGACACAAATTCATAGGCGGGCGATCCTGAAAGAAAATAAGGACAACTTTATCAATCAATCAATCCTGTGTCATATACTCTGCCATTCGCAGCTCGTGGCTAAGATAGACATTGGCGTATATATATATATAATCAGCACCAGATCACGTGGCCGCTTGTTCTATTTGCGAGTTGAGGGAGGGGGGGCACTGCTTATCTCGTTCATTGCGACTGCCATTTCGGGGAGAGAAAAACTAATGCGTATTCAGCAAGTTATCAACATCAAAGATTAGTTATAAGCAGAATATGTCCTGAAAGTACAAAAACCGCTTCGCGGCCCATTTAACAGCACCGAGGCACCTAAGTAGGCCTATTTTACTTCTGAATTGCTACTGCTGTCACCGAGTATAGATGTAATAAAATGACTAAATGTGGCTTTTAAGCGGGCGGGACGTTACGTATAGAACTACAAGTTCTGTAGAAGGGGGTGGGCGGGGGAGGTGCAGTGCGCAACGAAAAGAAATGGAGCAGTAGAGCGCGTGGCCCCGTGCAGATACAGTGACTCTATAGAGTCACTGTAGGCTAGATAAGCCGGCCGCGAACGGCGGCCGAGAGTCTCGTTGGGAGAGGCTCTGGTCTCGGAGCCTCTTTCTTTTTGCGCTTCCCCCGTCCCATGAATGGGCCTACTGCCTAGTACGGCAGCGTGGGCCCCCTCCAGGTGCATCTGTCTGATACGACATTGCTGACATTTTTTTGTTATTTTCATTTATTAGTTTAGCCGACGGGGAAAGCGTGGTGGCGAAGACGCAATTAAGCCCGCTTCTTCGGAATTCTTGTGTTTCGGAGTGATTCCTCTCCTCGGAGCCCATGGTAGCCTTCGGACGGACGCGGCCGTAGCAGTCCTCAACATCAAGCTACGGAGTGGGGTCTACCGCGTGGTGCAGTAACGTAAGTGGAATTCCACAATGTATAGGTCAGAGTAACTGCATAGGCCCTTTAAAGGGGCCCTGCAAGGACGTTTTTACTGTTTTTTTTTTTTTAATTCGCACCGAATCTGAACGCACTGAATGTAGTAAGTTAATGAAACTTTTCTTCTCTCGAATTTTCTTTTATTTTAAAACTCACAGGCAAAATAAAATTAAAAAACAAGCAAAAAATAACCTCCTTCATGACGTCCTTCGTCGCTATAGCGGCCGTGAACTAGAGGAGGGGTAGTGAGCTCAACGAGCGCTCACGGCTTGCCGCACTCCGTGTCGACGGCTCGAGAGGGCGCCACTAAAGCATGTCCTGGATATAGCTGTATTAAGCGAGCAGCCAGGGCGGCTCGCATTGCATTTGCTGCGCGATTAAACACTAATTCGGCATGACACTTCATTGGCCACAAGCGACAGCAAACGCGGGGGAAATATCTGTTCAGAACGGGAGCCACTTCGCGTTGCCATACCGCCAAACGGCCAAACCGCAAGCCAAACCTTGTCGCTGAAGGCCTTCGGAACGCTCGGAACCGGTCGGATCCTCGAGCCCGTCTACGACCGCAGCGCCGCCGCGTACATCCGGGACCTTTCTACGCTCGCCGCTCGTCGGTGCCTGATCCCACTACACCATTCTAGTATGCGCCGTTTTTCCCCCCGCTTGGTGGCGGGTATGTCGACGGGTCATTTCTTGTTTCCGTACTTTCTAAACTGCATATGTTCCTTTCTAATCTAAAATACTGAACAAAAACTACTTTTATAAATAATTGAAACGGTTCGCGCCGCTTATATTTTGTATTTCGACTAAAAAGAAGCTTTTAGCGGCTCTGACCAGTAGTAAGCCTAGGACCAAAGACTTCACATATCGTGCGCTTTCGGCCCCACGGGTCGCCCCCGTAGCTGGAGGAGGTTTCCTCGTCGTCTGGTTAAAATATGACGCGCTGATATTTAGTTACTCTCCCCGTGCCCGCTGGCTTGTCCGAACCCCAAGGGACGTGGAAACTGCAAAAAAGGTAGACGCTTAAATGTACGCGGTTACTCAAGCGGGGTCATGCGCTGCGTTGGTCCATCTTGTTTCGTTGAGCACTCCACGTGAAAAAAACAATTCCGGTGACCTCAGACGGACAGACGACGTTTCGCTGAGAGACATCGAAATCTGAGAAGCTAAGCCCATTAGCGAGACGCTGGCAGGCGCCCCGAGTCTCGCAGGAGGTTCGTTCTCAAATTTATCATACCAGCTTTAACCACCCCCCTTATTTTTATTAAACTTCCCAATCTTTGGCTGCAAAATGACAGTAAAAAAATGATCGTCCAATAGGCAGAGGAAGGCCAGAGTAAAAAGGGGGAGAGTAGCTTTAGAAACATTTTGTGTTGTAAAGGTTCTTCGGCGCCGTATCTATCCAATACAACAACAGTACGACCTGCAGATAATTACACTTGGACACGTTTACACGTACTTCGAACAAAAAAAATCCCCCATATTAACAGGGCGTCATGTAATTGGGCCTCAGGAAACAGTTGATGACAAGATGCGTGGGATGTATTATGTTCTCATTAATTGCTACAAAAATGTGGGAATGAGAAGGAGGGGGGGATTCGCGCAAAGAAGCCCTCAACGCACTATACCAGAAGAAAAGCTAACAAGACTGGAAGGCAGAAAACACCCGAAGGACACAATCCAGCACATGAAACACACCTCGCTCCAGGACTACTACATCATGGCAGTATTGTACGCGTTACTGAAAAAAGTAACCAATTACAATTACAATTGCTTTATTGAAAAATGTAACTAATCGCAGTAATCAATTACTGCATCACAAAAGTAATTAAACAATACCAGAAAGTAACTGATTACTTTTCACGTTACTTTTTTAACTTTTTATTACGAAATCAAAAATGCATACCGTATTTTCCGGGCTATAGTCCGCGGACTATACATGTTTAAAAGTTGAAATTTTGGGCAGTGCGGACTATCTACGCGTGCGAACTATACAGGATTTTTGTTTTTTCAATATCATTGATTATACCGAGACGTGACAGATTTTGTGAATGAAAGAGTATGTTAATGATGATTTATGTATATTATAGGCTTCTTTGTGAGTTAAAAAAGCATACATTTGTCAAGGGGTGCGGTCCATGAGAAGATTTTCGTGTCGACTAAGCACCAGGTGCGTACTATGCACCAGGTGCGGATTATGCACCGGGTGCGGACTATCTAAGCAAAAACTTTAATTTTTGACCCCAAATTTGTCCCTGCGGACCATACAGCGGGTGCGGACTATAGTCCGGAAAATACGGTACATATGTTCAAAGTGGTTACATCTTGTTTCTTTTTGTCAAGTTCACACCTTGTTAAGCTTCAACAGCAGTTGTCGTTCGAAGTTCTCTTCAGTCAGACTCGCATGTTTCCTGATGAAGATATCTGCCGCTACGCTGAAGACCCTCTCGACGAATGCGCTTGAGGGAAGAGCGGTGTCGTAGCACACAGACACTATGCATAGCAGTTCGTGGTTGCGCGGTGCTTCAAAGGACGCTTCCGAGTTCAGAGTAGGTGAGTGCAGAACACAGTCGTCTCTGCCGCGGCAAACCCGGATCTTAACCAGACTTGTACGTAGTTCAACTACTCTACCCAAGTTACTGTAGTTTAACTACTTTTCTGAGTAGTTTAGTAACTTTCAATTACATTATTGTTTTGGTAATTAGTAGTTTACTTTAATTACTTTTTCTTAGTAACTTCTACTCAAATTACAAATTACTATCGAATTTTAGTGGTTGTTTTGCCTATCAGCAGACATTCCTGCACAAAAGAGGTAAGATGTCGGAAGATCAGCTGATATTTACAAAGAGGGGGAAGCATGCGGCGTAGGAAAGGGGGGGGGGGGGAAGAAAATGGGTTGGAGAGTCCGATACCCGGTACTCCGCCTTTGCGCATGGATCATATAGTTATCGGGGCGGGTATCGGAAGTATCAAACCAAATCACATAATGTAAAAAAAAAAAAAAACATTATGCATTACCGAACGCTCATTCACCGCCTAAATGTAGCGCTAGAGCACCAACCGTTATCTCATTCAAAAGTTAAGAGCGATTTTTCTGAATTTTTCAATGGGAAAATGGTGACCACTAGACCTATTGTAATACACGGAGCTCTATAGCGCCATTTAACAAAAACGGGCGAAAATGGGCCCCATTTTCCCACTGAAAATTTCAGACAACCACTTATAACGTTTGCATAAGATAACGGTCAATGCTGAAACTTTGAAATCTGGTTCGGACCTTTAGCGCTAAAATTTGGGCGAAAAATGAGCGTTCGGTGATGCATAATTTATTTTTGCGGTAAAAAAAAAAAAAAAATTGCTTTGGGCGTACACTTGTACTAAAACTCTCAAATGTGAAACTTTGAAGTGCTAATTGCAAATGAATGTGATGGCTTTTCGAAGAATGCATTAATTTGCAGTATTCTATGTAACTGAGTTACTTTCCAATAAATTAGAGCTTCCTTTGTAATATAATTGAGTTTATTAGAAGGCAGAGATAATTGAGCAGCCCCGACTCCCAAGTTCCCAACCCCGCGCAGGCTACAAATGCGTCATCGACGTTCGAGTTGTATGGCATTTCAGAACAGTATGCGTGCACAGCGTTAGTCAGCACCGAAGGTGCCCTAACGCGCATGCTACCGTAGCTTAGACCTCAATGCCCGAAAAATAGTTTCCCTTATTACTTTTTTTTTTTAAGACTCATACTTTCCGCGTTTTAAAAACAACCGTTTGCGGACAGCGCTAAGCAATGGTGGCGCCGCCTGTTGATGCGTGAAAACACTACGTTAAAGCTACCTTCAGCGTATATCTCAAAGAGGGCGCCACATGTCTAGAACGCGAGAGCAGACTTTGCGCGGTAAATTCAAAATGGGGTAGTGCGTAAACTCGGGGAACTTAGTCCCAGCTGTACTTCCTTTCACCGTAAGTCAGAACATAGTCAAAGGCTCAGACACGGGCATACGTACCACATGTGCAAGGTCACGGCGCATTCACTGCGCTTGATGGAGAGATGACGAACACCGCGACGTCGAGGAGCTTTCAACGCCGCTTGAAAGATGCATCAGCTCGTAGTGTCGGCAGTGGCGTAGGCAAGGGGGGGGGGGGGGGGTCGAAACCCCCCCGAAATGCCAAACCTAACCCCCCCCCCCCCCCCCCCCCCCCCCGCGGGCCCGCTTGCTCCCCTGCTCACGCAGTCGGTTTTGCATGGGGCATGAAGCAAAGGGGGAGTGCGAACTATGTCCAACTTATATGCTTTCGGTAAAAGTGTTTGTAGGGTAGAAAATGCCCATAAATAAAATAGGCAATATTTCTTCATCCATGTTTATTTGATGGGATGCGGAACTTGATGTCAGATATATAGAGGACGGATATTTCAAAACATTTGTGGGGTGAAGGATGGCAATTTTAAGGCCAAGTATAACAAACTATCCTCACTAAAATACACAGTTCGATCAAACCAGAGCGAACATAATAAAACGAACACATGGTTATAATATAAAACAATGTCAGTGATGTGTTAAATTATTTGTAAAAACAACTGCACTCTAAGCAACAGGTGGCGCTGCGCTCACGCACACCTTGAGTACTGATAACATTACGTGCTTTCGACTAGAAATTCCCACGAATAAAAAAGTAAGTGTGACTAGTTATTTCAGAAAGCAATTTACAGGCTCTCTTGATCATCTCATATATGCCAAGCGCCTACACATTAAGACGCAGCCGCCTGCGTTCACGATAAAGAATATCCAGGACGTCCTCCACTTGAACTTCAATGTCGCGGGGAACATTCAAAAGGGCTAGACCGAGCAGTCGCTCATTCGAAGTGAACGCTCTCAGCTATGTTTTCAACCGCCGTAGTGAAGAGAACAAGCGCTCAGCTCCCGCCGTTGTTACGCGCAGAGTCACTAGGATCTCGAAGATACGATGGACGTTTGGGAATTGGCGGCGTGCGCGAACTACAGGGGGCGCTTCTCTAGCTATCATAATCATAGTTAGGGACGTCACGGGTAGGACAGACTGGGACAGACCGCGCAGTTCTTGGATCCATCGGCTCGTCAGCTCCCTTCATGCTCTGTTGGGGTAACACGCGGCAAAGCCTGTTTCACGCGTTGTGTTTATTTGGTGAAGTGATATTTGTAGAAGGACATTTTACCAAAGCTTTAAACCACATGTGGCACGCGTAGTCGTGCCAACAAACACTTTTGGAGCTGAGGTGTCGAAATGGTCAGATGGTTGTGTGCTGTTCTCTATCCCGTACAAAAAAAAAAAAAATGAACGAGGAAAATAGATTATCCAGCGCTTTATCGCACAAAAGCTTATACCACGGCGAATAGGGTGTCCTTTTTTTTTGTTATGATTCGGACAAAATAAAACTAAGAAAGGAAGATCTCATCAAATTGAAAATAGGAAAGCGAAATGCGAGAACCTCTCGCGTCATAGGCGTGCACAGGGTCCTCCTATTGGGGGGGGGGGGGGGGGGGGCAAGTTTCAGTGCAGCGCCCCCCCCCCCCCCCTCTCACCGAGACCCTTACGCCATAGGAGTAAGGTGTTCTAGTGTACCCTAGTATGAGTACACTAGAACACCATATTTCAACCGCGAAATATGACTTCCAAGTTTACTTCAGTGTCACCATAAACCTACCCTTGAGTTTACTTTCCCGCAGATTACTTGGAAGTCTAATTATTGCGGTTTACGAATCGAGCCCTGAGAATGACAAGGCTCGAAATATGTTTGAAAATAAAAATTAAATCTGAGCTGTGACACCGAACATGACGTAATGCCACAAAACGTCATACTTTATAATGCCACTGTTCAGACTTTATTTTTACGTGTCATCGTATCCATATCCTCATAGACCGCAGTGATTGGATTTGCGAGTGCTCTGCGTCAAAGTGGACTTACATACGCTTTGAAGTGTGGGAGGAATGAGAAGATGAGATAACTTCTCCAACAAGAAAAACGATTTATTGCCAAACAAAAGTGGAAACCGCCACGGTAAAGAAACCACAGCTTGCACTCGTAGGGCACAAGAGCCATCACAAAACACAGAAAGAAAATGAATCGCACGAGGGCTCAGACGATACACAATTTCAATTCACAAACGGTAGACTCTAAAAAACATTAAACACAACACAACAACAGGGCTGGTGCAAATGAAAACAGTAACACACAGTAAAATTAAATACACTATACAAAAGAAGTATTCAAGCTGAGATGCGCAAAAATACTATTGGTGTGAGAGGCTAACCTTATATCGGACGGAATCGGCTGTAAAGCACCCTCTTTCGCCGGCTGTCAACCAATTAAGGATAAAGTAGAATTATGTGACATTGTAGGTTAATGCGATAGCATATCCTGCGAAATTAAAACACATTCATAACAAAAGTTCGCGCGTTTTAGTCGTAAAATGCTTTAAGATATTATCAAAACTGATGGATGTTGCTAGGTCCTGCTCCACAAAGGGCAGCATCAGCCAACGAAGCCGTTCCTGCGACATCCTGGATCTCAACTTGGTCTTTACATGTGCGAGCTTTGAAAATGTTCTTTCGCACGAGCAACTGGTTACAGGAATCGTGAAAAAAGTTGAAGAACGCGAGAAAAGTCCTTGAATACTGACTTGTCCAACCCATTTTATTTGAGTGAATCCAGCCAGTTTGCTTTTTCGTCGCTGGTTCGAGACTTCAGGAGCCGAATTTCAGTACGCAAGCTGTCGGGATCTACCTCAAAGAAGCTACAAATAAGAGATATTTGTTCGTCGCTCGCAGAGAGGCCCAGGAGGTTCTGGATAGCACACACAAGCTCAAAAGTTTCTTGGGTGAACCTTTCTTCGATCCCTCGAACACAGGAGTCAAGCATCGGAAAGAAAACACCGACACAAAATTCTTCCATCGTAAACCGAAAACACAACAAAAAAAAAAAAAAAACGGACAAAACAACAACAAGTCTTCCTTTTTGTCGCATAGAAACATTCATTCGCCCAGTTTTGGTCAATTCGCTTCGATACCTTTCTTCTTCGAACTTCGGGAATCTCGATTTCATTCATCTCGCAGATCTAAGAAGCTTCCGCAAACATCTTTTCAAAGACTGTCCCATCTTGCCTCATCTCTTTTTGCAGATGCCTGACTTCATTGAGTGCAGTAGTGAGGCTAATTTTAGGGTCCCGAAGAGCTCGGCTAACCTTCAAAATAAGCTGTAGAATAGGGTGAGCTATTTCCATGCAGCAGACAAAGTCAAAGCTCATCAACTGGGAAAGGAGTCCCTTGCCTTTTGCTTTCGTCTCCGGGTGCTTTAGTCCGCAATCGTTCTTACTGCACTCGACAGTTCGGTGTAGCTCTCACGAACGGCCTTTACAGCTTCAGCACGACATGCCCATCTGGTTGTAGACAAAGACTTCAAAGTTTTCAGCTGTGTGTCGACAGTTTGGCAAATTCGCTCAAAAACAGCATGGCGCACAACACTGTTTTCAATAAAGTTGTACGCAAGTTGCACAACGCAAAAAAAAAAAAAATCAAACATCATTCTGTTTTCTGCTCGAGACAAATATGCATCGACAAGCGCCAGGTTTAAGCAGTGGGCATAGCAGTATACGTAGACAAGCTTGCTGTTCTGCTCTTTGCACTTTGCTTGAACGCCAGCAATGTGCCCAGACATAGTAGAAGCACCGTCAAAGCAGACGGAACTCACTGAATTCCAGGAAACATTGATGGCGGTGAGAACTGCTTGCAACGTGAAAACACAGAGTCGCTGTCTACATTTTTAGGCCTTTCGAAAGTAAGGAATACCTCCACTAACCTGCTCTTAATCTCGCAGAAGTTCCTAATAACAACGGAGAGTTGTTCATGATGACCGCAGTCACTTGTTTCGTCGCACATGAGCGAGATTGTTTTCCTTTCTATGCGGTGGACAATCGAAGAAAAAATGGCTGCATGCAGTGACTTATATAGGATGTCATTTTGTATTCTGTTGCTGATGTTGAAGGCGTTCTTTGGGCCTGACTCTAAGTGGCCCCGCGAAACGGGGTCGTACTTCTTTACGATATTAACTAGGGCTGGGCAATTGATCGATTAACCTACCGATTAATCGATTAATGCTTTAATCGCGATTAATTTGTTAACCGGTTAATCGGTAAAATTTTGACGAACCAAAATTAAATAAAAATGAAATGCTTTCACTATGCAGACATGGATGAGCACACCTATATGAAGTGAAAAATTTAGGTGAAGTATTAACTTAAGGTAAACTGTAAGGGGGATATTTCTAACTTCAGACATGTGCAGAAGGTTACACATGTCCAAGCGACTTCAACGCCGAGCGAGTGTCCGTTTAGCGCAGCAGAGACTACTGTGAGCAATCAAAGAAGGTCGCCCTTCTCGGAGAATATCAACGAACATTTTTGCCTCATGGAGCTGAAGTAATAATATGTGAGTGTTTTCTAACTGTTCTCAACTGTATTTGAAGATGATTCATAATTAAAATTATTGCGTCGTTTAACACATATTCAGCAAAAAAAATATAGATGCAATTTTTATTTTTAATCAATATTATTAGGCATGGAAATGAACGAGACCGATTAATCGATTAATTAATCGATTAAAGGGTGGCGATTAATCGGGTTAAAATTTTTAATCGACGCCCAGCCCTAATATTAACTATATCTAAAAATAGACCTTGCTCTGCGCTTTCCTTATTTTCACTGTGCCCTCTGAATGGCCTTCCTCTCTTTGCGAGAAGAACAACGACGTCAGTAAGGCGCTTTAGCACCTCACGATTTTGTTTTCGATTTTCTTCAACTTGAGACGCTCGTCGTTCAAAGCATTCATCCAGCATTGAAGCAATCGATCTGTTTGCTTTGGAGCAATTCCATGACACGACACTGTTAAGGTGGCCCTCAGGTCTTTCATGCTGATTAAACCTTTCTATCGCTTTCTTCCAAGTTCGAAACCCAGTTGAAACAAAGGATGGGTCTAAATGTACTTTGGATATACCACTCCCCGGTGGAAATGTCCAACAACAAAAGCAAAAGGCTGCATCTTTTTCTGGACTGTATTCAAGCCAGCTGAACTTTGCAAACCAGTGTGCACAAAAGCTGCACTTTCGATTATTCGTTTCTGTTTGGGCATAGCTGCCTAGATGAGGCTGAAAAGGACCCCGTGCTTGCCTGGCTTGCTTGTACAGGTCGCTAGTCGGCATTGGCAGCGACGGGTCGTCGTCAGACACCTGGTTCTGGTTTGTGGAAAGTGTTGAGCAAAGTCTCGGAGGCTCATCTGGTGCATCAACGATGTGGCTTGGCGTCGTGGCACAATTTGGTGTCGTGGCACAGCTTGGCGTCGGCGCACAATTTGGCGTCGTGGCACAGCATGGCGAAGTGGCACAGTCGTCAGCTTGCTGGTGGCTGGACATCTTATCCGGTTCATTTTGTTCATGCTGCTCTATGCAGCTTGTTGACTGTGCTGCAAACAAATAAGAGAAGTATGACTTTTTAGTTTTTTTTTTTACCTGTTAACATGGCTCTTAGAACACGCTCGAAAAGAATTCTGAGTAAACAATTACAGGACAACTGCGCCAATAATAAATATATATTCCTGGAAATTTTACGACAGCTTTCTCAACGACAGCTCACTGTTGCCTCCGTCCAAGCACGCCTCCGACAGCGACAGCTCACTGTTGCTGTCGGAGGCGTGCCAAGCACGGCCTGCTGATTGTGTTTTCTACGTTTTAACGTAAACAACCTTCCTGAAAAAACTAGGTTGCTAAGAAGCTAGATTTTTTTTTTATGTCGGTGACGTTAGTCGCGCTATAGTTACTAGTCTGGCCGAGGTGCACTACCTTCTTTGTTCATCGCGACAGAAGTTCGCGCCCTTCTCGTATAGTTATTAACTTCGAGGGATATAATCCGTGCACAGAGCGTATACACGACTCAAACATTTTAAGGCTGCGTTTTATTAATGGTGAGCACTGGCGCTGGGCACGGAAATGCCCCGAGTTGCCGAGTACGTCGGTAAAGACAGACATAATAGAAACGTTGCTAAATTTGATAGACGCTTTTTCCTTTGTGAGGATTTGAACATTCATGAGTAGGTGCGTCTCTCACTCTCACTGTTGCCTTCGTCCGTGAGGCGCTTCATTCACCTCAACAAGATCAGTCATTTTGCTCAACGGGGTCCTGTTGAGGTGCCACGCTATCGTCTACGAACAGACTTCGTAGAATAATGACACCGACAGGTGCTGCTATATCGAGACTTCTAAGAAAAAGAATATGAATAATTTAACCAACTAAACTGAGCTCTGAAAAGAATTTAATTGTGCATTTAACAACGAAGAAAAATATTACAAGGTCAGTTTACTCGTTTTTTCTTTGAAGGATCGCATTATGTGAATGAAACGGCCTCCAGGAAGCCTTCATACAAGCAGGCGTACTGAAAGTCCCTGAATTGACTCTTCCAATCACCAAACCAGTACCAATGTGCACGGTGGACCCCTTCTTTCGTTTCTAATAAACTGCACTTTTCTCTCTGTCTATACTGCTGCGGCAATTTATGGGGCTCTAAAATAGCGGTGTCGTTTGCATGGGCACCGAAAGGATCTTTTTTCTAACATTTGCCACACGTTCAGTTTTAATATCTGGCCACTAAACTACGAGTATATACCCTGGAAAAGGTCAAATGTAAATATTTCCACAATTTGGAAACTCGAAAAACATTCAAATTAAAGTGTTCAGATTACGTTGTATGAACACCACCTGGACTTGTCAAATCCTGTTTATTACCTACGTCTTCCTTAGGAAACATCATTCCACTACTACGGCATCGACTCGTCGATTATGCACCGAGTGTCCGCCGAAACACGAATTAGACACGGGCCATTGTCGAACGCTGACGTAGGACTAAGACTCGGATTCACTTTTTAATTTGTACCCGCTCTCGGTCGTGGCTTCACACTTCAAGTGCACGAGCACTGCTGTAGTAAAGGCGGTAGAGTACAGTTTGAACACGCCCCGGCAGAAGACTGAGAAAGAGTTTTGATAATTTTTGGACCTTCTCCGAGATTTCAGTTATACGGCGCTTTCTTCGCAATAAGCCTCGGCCGAGATTCGAACCGGTTAAAACAGTGAGGTCTAGGTGGTGTTAGCTCCACTAAAATATAGAAATATAGAATATATATATATACTGTTCTAAATATAGAAAAAATAAAAATGATAGCAAATGCGAAGACTGTCACCTTACCTAGCTTCGTAAGCCATGTTAGTAGCCGCTTCCGCTGGGCTTCATTCTCTGCTGACTTCTTTTCCCGTACTTTCTTGAACTCCGCTCCAGAGAGTTTGCTCAACGACATGACATTGATGTGCAGATGGCCAAAGTAGAAATGAAGAAGAGCAAATGATGGTGGGCGTACTCACGCAGCGGTCTTTGGTAGGATTCGGTTGCAAGCAGCGCAGGTGGCTACTTAACTTGTTCGATAACTTGAAGCCTTAGCAGCGCTACTCTACTTAAAAAAAAAATTACTGAAGATGAACGTCGTCATACCTACTTTTAAAGAGAAAACGCTGCAACGTCGTCATCTTCGACAAACGAAGGGCAGTCAGTCCATGACTAGTGGCGACATGGGCGCCTTTTTATTGACAGGGAGGGCGAAAGAAATAAAGGGGAAGGTATTTCGGAAACAGTATCTTCTTCGACTTCTAAATGAACATCTAGGAGACTCCTAGATGATCGGCTTTGGAAGTTACCTTCTCAGAGCCTTAGGGGCAGCTTTAAAAGGTGTTGTTCTTCCCCAAACTATGTGTCAGGCCCTCAATCTGAAAATTGCTAGCAATCCGCATGTTCGTGTATACTTTTTCAAATCTCCAAATGCCTCTCTATTAAAGGGGCCCTGCAATCATATTTAAGCGTCTACCTTTTTTGCGGTTTCCACGTCTCTTGAAGTTCGGGCAAGCCAGTGGGCACGGAGAGAGTAACTAAATATCAGTGCGTCATATTTTAACCGGGCGACGCGGAAACTTCCTCCACCGACGAGGGCGACCCGCGGTACCGAAAGCGCGCAAAATGTGACGTCTTTGGTCCTGGGCTTACTACTGGTCAGAGCCGCTAAAAGCTTCTTTTTAGTCGAAATACAAAATATAAGTGGCGCGAACCGTTTCAATTATTTATAAAAGTAGTTTTTGTTCAGTTGTTTAGATCAGAAAAGAAACGAATGCAGTTTATAATGTACGGAAACAAGAAATGACCCGTCGACATACCCGCCACCAAGCGGTGGAAAAGGCGGCGCATACTAGAAAGGAGTAGTGGGATCAGGCGCCGACACGCAAAGGTCCCGGATGTACGCGGCGGCGCTGCGGTCGTATGGCAAGGAGGATCCGATCGGCTCCGAGCGTTCCGAAGGCCTTCGGCGAGAAGCTTTGTCTTGCTGTTTGGCCGTTTCGCGGTATGGCAGCGCGAAGTGGCTCCCATTCTGAACTGATATTTATCCCGTGTTTGCTGTCGTCTGTGGTCAATGAAGTGTCATGCCGAATTAGTGTTTAATCTCGCAGCAAATGCAATGAGAGCCGCTCTGGCTGCCCGCTGCATACAGCCTATCCAGAACATGTTTTAGTGGCGCCCTCTCGCGCCGTCGACGCGGAGTGCGGCAGCCGTGAGCGCTCGCGATCAGCCCACTACCCCTCCTCTAGTTCACGGCCACTCAAGCAACCAAGGACGTCATGAGGGAGGTTATTTTTTGCTTGTTTTTGTAATTTTAATTCGCCTATAAGTTTTAAAATAAAGCGAATTTCGATAAAAGAAAAGTTTCACTAAGTTACTACGTTCAGTGTGCTCAGGTTCGGTGCAAATTGAAAACCAGTAAAAAAGTCCTTGCAGGGCCCCTTTAAGGCCCGTTCACACTCTTGCGACCTCTTAAATCTTAGTTCCTTGCGACCTCTTAAAACGAAAGGACACAGTGGCGCCATCTATCGGGTTGCAGTGTAAACTTGACGGTCCGGCATATTTTCTATTTCTCCCGCGCATTATCCTTTCTTTCTTGCCTCGAAAAACTTTTCGAAACCTTATAAACGAGCCTTTCTCATAGGTATTACGCACATTCGACCTCGAAAATGCCGCAAATCCGTCGCTCTTGTGAAATACAGTTCCACGATCACCGCATAGATGGCGCCATCTATGCGGTGATCGTGGAACTGCATTTCACAAGAGCGACGGATTTGCGGAATTGTCGAGGTCGAATGTGCGTAATACCTATGAGAAAGGCTCGTTTATAACGTTTCGAAAGGTTTTTCGAGGCAAGAAAGAAAGGATAATGCGCGGGAGAAATAGAAAATACGCCGGACCGTCAAGTTTACACTGCAACCTGATAGATGGCGCCACTGTGTCCTCTCGTTTTAACACTGATCTCTATGACAATTGCTGGATCGCGTTTGACCAGCTCTGCCTATGGACCGGAATGCGGCCATGGTCGGCCATCTTTAGGTCGAGTTATATCATCTCTAGCCATCATAGTAATATGGCGGACAACGCAATGGCGGCAGGTTGCCATAAAATAGCCGTAGATCTAGTACACTGTACCGTGGGTGACATTTCGTGCTTGATTGAAGTCGTTCGATGAAGCAGGTTCTTGAAACACGGCGTGAACGGTAGCCTCGTCTTTGAGGACCCGGCGAAAGTTCTACGAAAGCGCCGCACCGGGGGAAAGCAGCGCAGCTCGCATCGAAAGCAGACTACGTACCGGCGTCTGCTTTCGATGCTTCTTTGGATGCGACTTTCGATGCGTGCTGTGCTGCTTTTCCCCGGTGCTGCGCGAATTCGTGAAAATTTCACCGGATCCTCAAAGACGGGCTACCGTTCACGCCGGGTTTTAAAAACATGTTTCGTCAAACAATTTCAATCAATCACGGAATATCACCCACGCTATTTTGATGGCAGCCTGCCACCACAACTGCCAAAACGCCGTCTGCCATGGATGGATGATGGTGGCTGCCAAGTGGCTTCAGCACCTGTATCTTGGCTAGAGGTGATATAACTCGACCTAAAGATGGCCGCCAGTGACCGCATTCGCGGAGCGGGCAAACGCGATCCAGCAATTGTCATTGAGATCAGTGTTTTAAGAGGTTTAAGAGGTCGCAAGGAACCAAGATTTAAGAGGTCGCAAGAGTGTGAACGGGCCTTTATCCTGTGAAAACTACGTGGTGTGTGCTAAACACGAGGATATCCCGATGGCCCTCTTCCATCGCTAAACCACCAGCGACCTTCCCCACTCTGCAATACAACTGCTCTTCCCCGCTCTAGCCCGAGCCAAGAAAGCTTACGAAAACCACTTAGGCCTCCTGATAGAAAGAGTTGCAGATTGTCTGCAAATGGTTACCTCAACCTTATCCACTCAATAACCTGAACCATTTCCAAATCTGCCTTCTATCCGTTTAATATTTTAGAGCGCAGCTCTTAGGCGCCCGTTTCCGGCTTGAGTGGCGTCGCCGTCGGCGTCGGCGTCGGCGTAACCGCGCGGTGCATTATGGGAAATATCCCATAATGCACCGCGCGACCCCCCCCCCCGGGGTCACGTGACCTGGGGGAGGAGGGGGAGGGGGGGTCACGTGACCTGAGGGGTCACGTAACCCCCTCCCCCTCCTCCCCGATGTCACGTGACCCCGGGGGGTGACGTGACCTGAGGGGTCACGTGACCCCCCCTCCCCCCCCCCCCCCGAGGTCACAGATCACGACCCCCCTCCTCCCGAGGTCACGTGACCCCCCCCCCCCGGAGGAGATTGAAGAATGAGGGGAGGAGGAGGAGGAGGGGTATACCCTCCCCTAATTACCCTTCCCTCCTCCTCCTCAAGAGCTGCGCTCCAATTCGGCGTTACAGGGAGTTGTAAACGGCTTTCACTTTTTTGGTTCTTCTTTCTTCCTAGCCAGGTAGCAACTTCTTCGGTAGAGAAGGCCCACATATCTCCCCACCCAAAACAAGATCTCCCATTTTTAAACCGGGAAGCGGGTTGGCGTCGTTTGCATTGGACAACAAATTGGTCATAATTGACACTGAAGATTGACACCTAGCACAAGTCCACAAGTCACTACCCTCCTAGTTTCTCCTCCCGCTATTTTTTTTTGGGGGGACCCCCCCCCCCCCCCCCTCCAAAACAAACAAAAAAGGCTGCAGTGAACGTTAATCTTCACAACAAACGCCTTCGTGAGTTGAAACATGTGTCCCTCAGCACTTTACCCTCGCGTTAAAAGGGAAACGACTTAGACCAGATGATTTTTGCAGAAGGATGCTGCACCCGGCAGCACTGCGGCTAGATTCCCAGGTGCGCAGCCTTGACTTATCGTTCCGCCGAGCAGCAGTCTTCCTTACTTTTTTTGTCGATTTCGTCTGAGGTAAGGGCGCACTCGCACATTAACGGTCTCCGTTTCCTCTAGGATATACCTGACGATGTTTCAAGTTCAATAAAAACCAAGTGGGGATGGTTTTGCTTCCTTTCTTCCGGCGTCATCCCGATTTTGTTCTAATCAAAACGCCCCCAATAAAAAGAAAAAAACGAACACGCACTAAATTTGCGCCCTACCCAAGTCATCAGGGGGGGCCAGGGCCCCCCATATGCACGCGTATGTCTCGCGCGTGTAGTGAACACTTCAGTGAAAGCTCCTCCGTGTATCCTCTTGGTTCCAATGTGTTCTGTGAGTGTTGGTCTCCTATTAGTTCCGAGTTGATTCCTTTTCTTTTAATTTTGTAAACCAGTAAATGAATATTTCCTCAAAATAACTGGCAGGAAGAAGTGAGGCTGACTTCCGCAGTCGTTTCGACTAAATCCCTGCTTATTCACCCGGCCGACCCGAAACGTGCGAGACCCTGTTAAGAATGGAACCTTCGGCAACCTTCTTCCGAGTTTCAACGCTGCGGAAACGAGTCACGATCTGTTCAGGACTGTCGCCCACCCGTCGGAGCCTGCCCAAAACGAGTCTCAACGCGTCCGTGACGTCAACGGGACGTGTGTGTGTGTGCGTGTGGGTTCGTGCGCTCCGGAAGGGGAGAGAGGCATGACCTAACTGCGGAGAACCATGACTACGACGCACTTCTGGCTACGACGCGGCGGACTTTGCTGCAACGCACTGGGCGGCGGTTTGCTACTCGCACCTGCTGCCCTGGCGGGGAGTGAGGGAGAAAACGGACCCTATATAAGGCGGAGCGTGAGGCTGCTCCGGTTGTTCTCTCGGATTTGACGACTGTATCGCAACCATGTAATTAAACCGTTCGTTACGTTACCAATTCTCCCACCTCCACTGGACCCCTGGGTTCTTCACTTCGGGGAATGGTCATCGTCACGAGCCAGGAAGTCTCCGGACGTGCGGCTTAAACCCCGCCTCGAACAACTGGTTGGCAGCGGTTGGGATCGGACCATGCGACATCGTGCTACATCTGTGGGTGAGCGTTTGGACTTTGCTTTCAGATTCGCCAGGCTTCAGATTATGGGTAATTAATTTTGAACTGCTGGGAATCCTTAGTATTTTACTCGTGCGCTAGGTTTGTGTACAACCTCGCGACAAGTTTTATAGCAAAGCCAAAGCTAAAGAGCAGCGATCATGGATCTAATGAGGTTACTGAGAGCAGATTTACTCTGTTTATGTGAAGAATTGGGTGTGGAGGTGGAGCAAAAGATGAAGAAATCTGAGATCAGTAGAGCGATTTCAGAGAGCGCGGAAGCAGAGGAAATTAAAATTGCGTGGGAACTGCTTCAGAACGCTAAGAGCGAAGCTGCAGCTAGAGAGGAACGAGAACGAGAGCAGGCTGCAGCGAGAGAGGAACGAGAACGAGAGCAGGAGCAGGCTGCAGCGAGAGAGGAACAAGCGCAGGCTGCGGCGAGAGAGGAACGAGCGCAAGCTGCAGCTAGAGAGGAACGAGAGCAGGAGCGGGCTGCAGCGAGAGAGGAACGAGCGCAGGCTGCAGCGAGAGAGGAACGAGCGCAGACTGCTGCGACAGAAGAGCGAGCGCTGAGAAGGCTAGAGCTCGAAATTGAACAACAGCGATTAAACTCGCAGAACAGTCGAGTTGGGGCTCCGGTACGAGCAAGTGAGACCGAGTCGTATCAAATGAAGAAGCTCCTGTAGCCGTTTAAAGTCGAGGAAGGCGTGGGCCTGTTCTTAGTTAACTTTGAGAGGACATGTGAGAAGTTGAGCTTCGCCCCAGAAACGTGGCCGCAACGGCTTTTGACTTTGTTGCCCTGTGAGGCTGCAGAGGTTGTCGTGCGCCTTAGTGCTGGAGACGCGGACGACTACGACAAGGTGAAGTCCAGCCTTTTGAAGCGGTACCGCCTTTCTGCCGAGGCGTTCCGTCAAAGGTTTAGAAACGCATCCAAAAAGAGCAGCGAGGGCTACTCGGAATTCGCGTACGGGCTTAAAACCAACCTGATAGAATGGTTGAAGAGCGAGGAAGTGTACGAAAGCCGAGACAAGGTAGTCGAGTGTGTGTGCCTCGAACAGTTCTTTCGTAGCATTCCGCAGTCAGTCAAGCTCTGGGTGCAGGATAGGGTGGGAGTCGACTCTGTCGAAAGGGCCGCTGAGCTAGCCGAAGAGTATGCAACGCGTAGAAAGCTGAGCGGAGAGGAAAGCGAACCCGGCCGGAGCGATCAGCGCAAGACCTTCCGACAGGGAAACGGCTCGCGAGAAAACGGGCCCGAGAAGCCCGAAGCGGGACAAAAGGTCCCAGAAAAGAGCGCAGAACACTCGAACGGAGACGAGGCGCGGAAAAGCCCAACAGGGCAGTTCGAGGCAAGGAAGCTGTTCCTGTGCTACAACTGTCAGGAGCCGGGACACACAGCGGCCAGATGTAAGAAACCGCGGGTTGTGTTCTCGTACGTGAACGGTAGTGACAAGGACCTGAAGCTTCTTCGTCCCTATCTTCACGAGCTCCAGGTAAACGGAAAGCCGTGCAGGGTGCTTCGGGACAGTGCAGCGACGATGGACGTTGTTCATCCGTCGTATGTAACGACATCCGATTTTACTGGAAAGGTAGTTTGGATCAAGCAGCTGCTCGAAAAGCAGTGTCTGTCTGCCTATGGCGACAGTAAGGATAACTGGCCCGTTCGGAGAGCTAGTGACAGAGGCGGCTGTCTCGCAAACAGTCCCGTTGGAGTATCCTTATTTGTTTTCTAACCGGTCAGATTTCCTGCTGCGCGAAAGGGGTCAACAACTGGGAGAAGGGCTAGTTCAGTCGTGTACGAGGTCCAAATCGCGTCAGGTCGCCCCTTTGTTGACGAGTGATCCAGAGCCAGAGGCAGCTGACGGGGAGCAAGCACTCCCAGAGTTGGAGGCAGAAAACCGGGATGAGAGGGACCAGGTTGTAGAACAGCCTGACCTCGTAGCACTAGAAAGCGTACGCCGTCCCAACGCGCCGGCGAAAAAGGCGGAGGAAGACGGGATCAGTGAAAGATCTCTCGTAGCTCCGGCGTCACGTAACTTTGGTTCTCTGATACGAGTAGACAGAGTGTCTTTGACAGTCGAACAGAAGAGCGACCCTAGTGTGTCAGGGTTTCGCGGTACAGCTCAGGAGATTGCTAGGACCAATGTGACGGGGCATGAAAAAGGCGGATTGTTTTATCGGCGCTATAAGGACCGCATTTTCACGTCTAGAAATCACGTGAAAATCGATCACTATGATTTCAGCGTAAGAAAAGGAAAGGCAAATTTAACGGTAATGCCGATGGGTTGAGCAGATTTTTCTGACATCACGAAAAACAGTAGGGATGATCTCAGAGGTCTTCGTCATCCACGGGAATGAGGATCAAAGTGGGGGCACTTCGTTAAAACCCCAAAATGACCTCACAAATTGCGAAGAAGTTTTTGTCTTTTGTATTTTGTTTATTGTGACCTCGTTGGAAAAATTAGTTTTTTTGGCGACAGGGGGTCTCGATACCCGGAATTTTACCAAATTTTGGTAATCCGTAATCCAGTCTGGCGGGTCTTTGGCGAATTGCGAGCGTTTGACTGCGGTGTGGCGTGGTGTTGTGGGGGACGTTTCCGCTGATGCCTCCGTTGTGAGAGGTTTGGGAGTTTGTTTAGTGCTTGCAGCGTCTTCTTAAGGCCTACTCCAAGCCCACCTCTTCAGGCCAGCGATTGTACCACCGGCCATTCGAGGTTTCCCTGGCCCCGGAGGGGCTGTTAAGAATGGAACCTTCGGCAACCTTCTTCAGAGTTTCAACGCTGCGGAAACGAGTCACGATCTGTTCAGAACTGTCGCCCACCTGTAGGAGCCTGCCCAAAACGAGTCTCAACGCGTCCGTGACGTCAACGGGACGTGTGTGTGTGTGCGTGTGGGTTCGTGCGCTCCGGAAGGGGAGAGAGGCATGACCTAACTGCGGAGAAGCATGGCTACGACGCACTTCTGGCTACGACGCGGCGGATTTTGCTGCAACGCACTGGGCGGCGGTTTGCTACTCGCACCTGCTGCCCTGGCGGGGAGTGAGGGAGAAAACGAGTAAGGCGGAGCGTGAGGCTGCTCCGGTTGTTCTCTCGGATTTGACGACTGTATCGCTACCATGTAATTAAACCGTTCGTTACGTTACCAATTCTCCCACCTCCACTGGACCCCTGGGTTCTTCACTTCGGGGAATGGTCGTCGTCACGAGCCAGGAAGCCTCCGGACGTGCGGCTTAAACCCCGCCTCGAACAACCCCCTTGCGATCGAAGTAATAAATCTAGCAAGTCGGTGACACTTCAGCGTCCTAGAAAATGAGGAATATACCTGCTATAAATTACTACCGTTTGTATGTTTCGTTTTGGCGAACCCTAATGCGCATAATGCGTGATGCGCTCCTCAGCGAGCGATTTTAAATTTGTAAACAATTCTTGGTGAAAATAGGATAGAACAAATTAATCAATCACCCGAATTTGCCGGGCAATGGCCGACAATTTAAGAATTTATGAAAATTTCTTCTTTTCTTTCGAGCAGAGGTCGCGATTCGGAAGGAGCTAAGCGTCAGTTGCTGACGAGCATTTGCTCGGTAGCAACTGTCGCGTCACACCTGGACAGAAGCGTCGGTATCCGCAAGCTCAATGCAGCTAAAACAAGTGTGCGGCACTGTCCAACGCAACTGTGCACACGTGAAAAGCTAAGAAGACACTACGTCAATTACTCTGGTGAATGCAAAACCTTTTTCTAGAGCGGCCTCCAAACACCCCCCCCCCCCCCCCAAAAAAAAAAAAAAAAAAAAAAAAGAAAAAAAAAACAGAGTCAGAGAGGCTCTGAATAGCCCTGACGCACGCCGAGCAAGCTGCAATGTAATGCTCCAGGCTTGTTTTTGAACATTTTAAAGTTTTTTTTTTTAAATAAAAAAGCAACTTCGAGGCGCTGTTATCTATTAGAAAGATCCCTCACAAAAGCGTTATACGCGTCTCTTTAATAAATTAACCGTTTTAAACTAAAATAGCCACTCCGTGCTTTGACAGAGTCTGCTCGCATCCTACCAACTGCGTCACAGGAGTGCGCCCGCGAGGTGAAGCAACGAAAAACATCTCGTCGCCAATAGGGCCTCCGGACAGAGGGCGACCACCTGTAGCGCGGACGTGACGGGCGTTTCACGTTTCTCCGTCTTGCATTTGGAAGCCCATATGAGCAGCTCACATTGGAGTTCAGGAACTGAAACAAGGCCTGAATAGAGCTCCAAAAACCCTTCAGCGCCGGGAGCTGCCCCGCTTTCCAAGATCTTTGCAGGCAGAAGAGACGAAAGTAATTGCAACGTACGCCGGTGCTTTTTAAATCTCCCATCTTCATCAGGTAATCCATGCAAGGAAGGAACACGGAGCGCTTAAAATGCTCTTCGAGCGGTGACGTTGCTGACTTGTTATTCGCGGCATCTCAATTTCAACTTCAGCTGTCTCGGCCTCTTTAATGGCGGCTTGGAATATGGGTAGTGTTTGTGGGTGGACGTTTGCTCTAATCTTTCAGCGTCGAGATTTTTTTTTTTTTTTTGTGTTGCTGTTTAAAGTTTTTTGACAGTATAGCTATCCTTTTGTTTTGTCAGGACGGCACGCGTTGGAGTTCCTCCGTCGCCTGCATCTCATTATGGCGGCCCTGAATCAAGCAAAACGCTACGTCTCTTGCACGGGACGAGAGGAGCAGCAAATAGAAGCGTAACACGAGCTTTCCGCGAACTGTGTTTTTTTCTGAAGCCAGATTCCCCCCGCAGGTAGGGTGACCACCTTCCTGCTAGCCAAATGGGGGACACGCTGACCAGGGGGGGGGGGGGGGGTGTAAGAGAAGAACGGTTTTATATTTCGACTGCATGTGGCAACCGCAGAAAAGAACTTAGTGCGCAGTCGAGCCTGTGTAAGTTTACCATATGATGCTTTTTAACCCAAGACTGGGGCAGAAGGACAAAATTGTTTTCCCTCCTTCTGCCCCAGCCTCAGATTAATAAACATCATGAAAAAAAAAAAAAAACACTATTCGAGGAAATTGATCAACACACGCCACGAAATGTGGCTTTGCTAGCCCATTTGATATGCTGTCTTGTCCGAAAGCATATTATACAGCTGCAAATTTTATTGCGGCAATTAAGCTCAAATAACAAGTTCACTCCCGGTGATATATTTTAAGGTCTAATGTCACATATGTGAATAAATGTGTCTAAGTTGAAAACATAAAATCGACTGCAGCATAACTCAATGCACCAAAAGGAAAGAGGACGGAGTAAATATTTTGCGGCTTCCAGTTTCCCGTCGATTCTTATTTTTACCAACCTGCTCCTACACAAATTTCGAACCTCAGGTTGTTGTTTTTGATCGTTGTGAGTTGGTCTTTTTGCCTTGTGTAATCGTCTTCCCTAAAAAAAGAAGCTTTTTACAACATTTGTTTTTGCATTGACACAGCACGACTTGAAAATAATTACTATAATTTATTTTCAACATTTGGCGAGCAATTTTTTTTGCAATATTCTGCCACCAAGAGAAGAGAGCCAAAACGGTGCATGCGGCGTC